>CM062807.1:782957866-783454089 GCA_031772625.1 Pinus tabuliformis
ATTTCTTTGTGTCTTCTTTTGTTTGCTTTATAAAATTTTTTGCATTTGATTTATACTCCTAAAACCATGCTATTCCTTTCAAGTTTGATGCAAGAGTGGAGGTAGGTTGCCTACCTTTCAAATTTGATGAGCATCCAAAAATTTTTAGGCAATTTAATTGGTTTCTCGGCTTTATATCCCTATGCGCTGTGCGCAATGCCCAGTGCACCATGCGCTTTGAGTGCACCGCGCCAGTGGTGGATTTACACAGTGGACGGGCTCTGAGTGCGCCGCGCTCCTTTGTGTGTGCGCCGCGTGCTCTGAAATCACCCTAAATTACTCCTAATCGTTTGACTCTTCAACTCTTCGACCATGCACCTCTCTTCCACAGCCTTGCTTGCACAATGAGCTGGTCTTATGGTGATTTTGTGTTGACCGATTAGTGGAGGGATAGGGAGAGGGTTTGGTAGTGACTTAGGGAAAGGGTTTAGGAAAAATGATCGAGGGGAGATGGGAAAAATGATAGGTGAGGGGAATAGGTGAGTGGAGTGAAACCTTGGCACTAACAACACATTTTAACAACCCTAGCCATCGTTTTATTGGTGATTTCTTATGGTTGACCTTATGCATTTGGGTGACATTCAAACATCTCTATAAACACCATATCATTGATAAAATTTGATGAACCGGTGATGTCATAAGGCCTACCTCTTGATTTGATAGCATTCACCAAAATTTGGAGTGCTTTGGCAACGTTTTTCGGCCCCTGGTCTGTGTGTGTCGCGCGCAAATCCTAGTGCGTCGCGCGCTGGGTATGCACCGCGCCTGTGTAAACCTTCAACTGCGGGCTGGCTGCATGTGCGCCGCGCCCGGTGAGTGTGCCGCGCTCCTGGGTATGTGCACCGTGCCCTCTAAAACCTGCTCCCACTAACTCAAACGCTCCAATCTCACACTCACACCTTTGCAATGTATTCTCCAAGTCTTGTAGTAGCACAATGCCTTTGATTTGGGTAAAAACATGTATATATAGCCTTGGAAGAGATGGGTTTAATTTTTGCTTCCTTGAAAACCCATTTTTCTAATGTTGTGTTTTGCACTTTTTCACTGACTTTAAAACACATTGATTTTCACTTTCCCTTTGACATTTTGGCTCAAATGATGAAATTTTCAGCACATCTTTGCAGGGACTGTATGACAAAGCATTTGGCCACGGAAACCATGACTGCATCTGAAAAGTCAACTGGCGATTTTTTGAAAATTTTTGTCATAAATGACCTTGTTTGACTTTTCTTCAAAACAGAGTTTTGAAGAAGAGTCGAAGTCTATCCACGTGACGATGAAGCTCTCTGAACCATAGCTGTGTAAGGGCCTCCCTCTAGCCTGCATGGCTTTACTAGACATGTTTCAAAGACCAAATTGATGAATTCCTAGACCCAAACATAGAAAATGACTTTGTCCTGTAAAGGACCAGACCTTGACTATCATGGACTTTGGTGATTATGGGCAAAATACCTTAGCCAGCAGGAGCCAGACGTGAGGGGAAATGATTAGCATGACTTTCTCCGTTAGATCATGGCATGCCCCTAGTGAAATGCAGCTGAGTGAATGGAGCGGGACACCTAAAATTTAAATGCACAAAGAGTTTTGATCTCTGACAGAGGGCTGACCAGACCGACTCTAACAGGTGGTACTTGAGATATTACTATCCTATCTGAAAGATGAATGGTTGGGATGTGATGAGTTATTATCCATAAAAAACTAGTTTCCCTCATTCTAGCACCAGAATGTTGACAGTGTTGGATCTCGCCAACATATAGTGGATCTCCCCGATATGAGGTCCCAATTAGACCTCATACCATTTGGTGTAGGAGTCCCATTCGGAAATATGGCATGACTGCAATTGACTTGGATATTTCCTTAGCTTAATAAATTAGAATGAGAGAGTAGAACACATGTGATTTTGAATGAGCAAGAGAGTGTGGCTTGCGAACTATTTGATTGTAGATGTATCAATGTTCTTTCACTAAAAGGGAGATAAAGTGGGCCTCTAAAATAAAATTAATAGTACTAATCTAGTGGAGACACATGAAAATAAACAAGAAATAATTTTTAGGCATCAAGCGAAATATTCCACATAGATTCTATAATCATTAAAATCATCACAACACATTTCCAACAAGTTGAGTACCAAAGTCACTGAAATAGTTAAATCACTTTAGTACATAAGGAAGCCAACATAAACCACAATCATTAAAAGTGTAGTCTCAAAACATCCATGATATATGCATGAAAATGTGCTAGCCAAATGGCTTCAAGTATTGAGTAAAAGTTCCAAGATACATGAGCACAATGAAAATCACTAGATCTAATGGTGGAGCATTAGAGCCATTACTTACTCCCCAAAAGTACTATCTCTATCTCTATAATTCCTTGTGAGAGAAGCCAAGGTTAAAAACCTTTTTCTTTAGTAATGAGACTCCTTTTATAACTTGAGGCATGACCTTTCATATTCTCATGAATCTTGACTTTCCAACTTCTAATGACCTTTAGACTTCAAACTCTTGAATTTCCAAATGAATTTTGGAATTACATATCACTCTTGGAATTACATGTCTTTTGGACTTCTTCATGTGGCTCTTTTGTTCATACATGAATCTTGGAATTTCACTTTATCTTTGCAATAACTACATCATTACATCATGATTTCCACATCATCGTGTGGCGAGGACATGAAAAGTCACCATTATTTATGGCTAGGGATCATAGTGAATAATGACACAGAATTTCTTGGAAGGTGACAAGGCTGCCACTAGTATCTTATATCTTGCATGCAACTCCATTTTGTTGATGTCTTCACTCTCTAAATGGTATTTTATCACAAGGAGTCTTTTGGGCTCCTTTGATCATCAATATTTCAATGTGCTCTTCATTCTTGAATGCTTCCTTTAACTTCCCTCTTTGCTCGATTTCCTCATGCATCCTTGCCATGTTGTTTTGGAATACTTGCAACTAAAATCATTAATGAAAAGACACTATCAACCTAAAAAATATCCTATCCTAACATGTACCATGAAAATTTTCTATTCATGACTTAACAATGAACTCGGGAAGAGAAAAAGGATTTTTGGGTGCGAGGAAGCACCGAGAAAGGCTAAAGTAATGAAGCTTCAAGGCTTCAAGGTGCACTCATGCACTGAAATTGGAAAGAGAAAACCTAAGGGAGGATTTAGAGTGCAAGTCCAAAGGGCGAAGGAATAGCATTCAGGTTTCCCAAGTTTTTTTTTCACTCAAGGGAGAAAAGAAGGGCGTAGGGTGCACTTTCTAGGTGTGAAGGGATGAAAATTTGGGGCTTCATGGTGTGATCATACATTCAAGAGAGCCAAGGAGGGTGTAGGGTGTTAAAAATATGTAACTGCAGTCAAATTCCACTTTGGACTACTAATTTGATGGAGATGATGATGGCATTGAGTTCCTCTTTTCGAGAGGACCAAAAGTGACCTTGTTCGGAGAAGCAAAAGTTGGTTTTTGATTTTGTACACCCATTCATGGATATTGGATAAGGTCGGCTTCACTCTCATGCACACTTGGATAGGTCGGCCTCAACATCAAATGGACATTGTTGGACACCCCTACAAGCATATAAATACAAGTGACATAGAAGCTCATTTGGACATCATCACATCCAATCATTTTCTTCTCTCCTATCTGATTTGGTTTGACAAGATCAATGGAGGAAAGGTCATATAGGGGTCCAAAGTCACAAACTTGAAGTTTGCACAAAAAATATGGTTTATGTTCTGAACGCACGCACAACACATGGAAATATCATCCACAGACGCACGCATGCTAAGGGAAAGGTAGCGTCTGGGAGCTACAAACACTCGCATGCTAACTTGAAGGGAGCATCCAGGGGTTTGACTACATTTAACACTCATCTGAAGTTTTCTAAAGCTATCTGAAGTATGAATCAAGTTTTCCTTGATATATTCTACCACTGTAAATTGGTTTATGAAGTTGGTGGGTTGTATTGTTATCATATTGTATTGGGCTCATTGTACTCTCTGTTGAACATTTTATGACAACCTAATAAAAGAAGAATTCCAAAGGGTTTTCCCCTAGTCGTGATTTTCCCTTGTCTTTGACCAAATCTAGTGTCTTTTGTTGATGTGTTGATTATCTTCTTTTTCATTTCATATATTGTTCTATCTTTAATTACTGTTGATGAATGGAAAGACTAATTTTAATTCAAAATATTGCTAATTGAAGTTTGGAATTGGGCTAATTAATTGATACAAAATAGAACAATCTGAAAAATTAACATGGTATCAAAGCTAAGGTTAAGGACAATCCCAAAAGGAGACAAGCCTTGAAGTGCTCATTTTTGGAAAGTTGAAAGAACTGATCTAGTCAACATCAAGATGTCTTCCTACTTTAAGAGTGATGAGAATCTGGGTGACTCATCTAATTTTTCTGCATGGAAAGTTAGATTGTAGATCATAGCTGATAATAATGATGTTTTGGACTACATTCAAGAAAAGGTACCTAAGCCTCCGGAGAATGCATCCGCTGCTACCAAGAACAAGCACAAGAAAGGTGAGTTGAAATAAAAACAAATTATAACTAATGGATTACAAGATAATCTACTTATGTTGGAAACTTGAGAAGGTATAAAGAGACGTATGATCAAATAGCCGACATGTATGAGGTCAACAATTTGAATGAAATCCTCACCTTGAAATATCAACTCAATGACATCAATCTGAACAAAGGAGATTCCATACAATCCTACATAATGAGGATCCATCATAATAGAGATCAATTGCAAAGAGTTGGAGAAGTTGTGCTTGACTGGGAACTAGAAGTTGTGACTCCAAGAGGTCTCCCTCCTATTCGGGAAACATTCATCACTACTATAAGAAACACAAATTTCCTCCCTTCATTTGATGAAATTGTTGGAAATCTCACTCAAGAAGAGTTGAGGATGATAACAAGAGGAAGGATTCAAAAGCATGAAGAAGGAGAACCCTCTACAGATATCACTCATGACAATAAGTGTTAGGTCCCTATAATACTAGCGATTCCCCCATTACTATTGTCATTGTAGCCCTTATTGTTATTGTTGTGCCCCTATTGTACCCATATTATTATTATTTTTCCCCATAAAAGCCCACTATTGTTATTGTTGTGCCCTTATATTATTATTGTTATGTCGACTTTGATTATATTGTGACCCCTTAGACTCCTATATATAGAAAGGAGGTTTTGTCATTTGCATCATCTAAAAATTGTTCATTTGTGTAATGTAAAGGAGATTTCCCCCTTGAAGAGGCTGATTTTGAAGTCGTTGATCTATCTTTTCTATCTTTTTGTGAGCTGGTTTCGTAACATTTGTATTAGAACTTTGGATTCTAGGGTTTCACCATTCCAAACAGGTCATCACGGAATTTTTGCTGTAACTATTTTCTACAACATTTCAGAAGCCGAAATTAAAACCCATTTTATCCAAAATCTCGGTGAACATCGGGTCTAAATTTCAAATCATTTTATGCTATATTTTCGGTGAAATGATCTAAGGAAGTTAGTGTTTTTGCAGGATCCCGAATTACATCCCAAATAGGTGACGTTGGGAAAATTATCATAACATTCTATCTCAGAATCGAATTTAAATTTCATTAGAAGTTACAAAAAGAGAACGAACTGTAGTTTTTTGTGTACCATTTTCATATCTAAAGGTCGAAACAGTGACATGTGGCACTTCGTACAAGTTCGTTCTACTGGAAAAGTATATAATTAGGTCATCTTGGGAGATTGGGTATAACTCTTTCTTGGAGAATCCAATTTCAATTAGACTGGTTCCATGGGAAAGAGAACTCAGAGGGCTACCGCAAGATGAAATTTCAGACCTTAGAGATCCCAAATTACAGAGATACAACAGATTCAATATCAAGCTCCTACAAAGCGAAAAAAGGTGTGTAGTATTTTTAAAATTTTGCATAAGTTTGGGTTGAAAAATTAGTTTGAAGTGATTCAAAGGGCATAGTGAAGCATAATTATCATTAATTGATGCCCCTGAAGAAAGAAAATGGAAACAACTAGTAAGAAACCTGAAAGCTCTAGCATGACTCATGAAGAAGAGGAATAAATGCAACATGATATATCAAAATTACGAGACCAAGTGCAACAAATTTCACTCTCACAAAAGGTAAAAGAAGCTAAGATGGATGGTTTAAAGAAAGGCGTGGAAGCTAAGATGAATGGCATGGAAGCTAAGATGGATGGCATGGAAGCTAAGATGAATGGTGTGGAAGTTAAGATGGATGGCGTGGAAGCTAATATGGATGGCATGGAAGCTAAGATGAATTGTGTGGATGCTAAGATGAATGGTATAGAAGAAAAATTGAAAGGCAACATGAAAGATTTGAAGACAGATTTGACAAAGTTGCTACAAGAAATGCTTACTAATGGTGAAAGGGTAGTAAATTAAAGTCATGATGAGAACAAAAGAAATTTTAATCATGATTTCATAGACTCTAACGTTGGATTGAAGACCCACCATGTTCCAAAGATCGATATGAGGAAGTTTTATGGCAAGGATCCCGTAACATGAATAATATAGATGGAGCAATATTTCGATCTCCATAATGTGAAAAACAAACAAAAGGTACGCATTGCAACTTTATATTTGGAACCAAATCAGTTTGTATGGTATCGATGGCTTTGCTCTCGTAAACAAATTGTCATTTGGGAAATTTTTACAGAAGAAATGATAGCACAATATGAGAATACAAAAAGAAACACCTTTTTTAGCCAATTGATAAATATCAAACAAAAGGGTTAAATGATGGAGCACATTAAGGTGTTTCAAAAATTGAATATAAGGGTAAAAGAAATTCCAGAGGAGCATAGGATTGATGTGTTCATAGGGACTTTAAAGGATAACATCCAACATGAGGTTTGCCTTTGGGAACCTGATTCATTGGAGAGGGCATTCAGGTTGGCAAAAAAAGTGGAAAGAAAAATTATGGCAACAAGGAAGTCTACCACTCACAACTATAAAGATGGAAGTATTGTTGTCCCTAGCCTTCCACAACCTATAAGGTTAACACCACAACAATTGACAGAAGAAAGAGAAAAAGGGCTTTGTTACAGTTGTAATGGCAAATACACTAAAGGTCATAAGTGTGCTGAGAAGAAATTATTTTACATAGATTGGGAAGAGGACTAAGAAAATGAACAAGAAACGTTAAAGAAGAGGATATACACTAGGAAAAAGCCCTAGAGAAAGAAGAAATGAATCCAACCATATCTTGTAATGCATTGGTCGGAATTACCACTCCTCAAACTATCAATATAGAGGGACATATCAAGAAGAAAAAGGTAATAGTGTTGATTGATTCGAGCAATACCCATAATTTTATTCATTGTAAGATAGCCAAGGAATTGAATTGCTTCCTATATCCAGCACCAGTGTCAAGTGATGGTTGCAAGTGGAGGAACCATAAATTGCTCTGGAAAGTTCCATAATATCAAGCTATCCATGGGATAATATGTATTGAATATCCCAATGCTTTCCATTCCAATGGGTGGTGCTGATGTTGTACTAGGAGTCCAATGACTACAAACTTTGGGTACGATAATTTTTAATTTTCAAGAACTTTTCTTGATTTTTTTAGGAAGGAAAGGAAGTTGAATTAGGGGGTATCGCAGGGAAATAGAGAAAGATAATAAGCTCTAACATGATGAAAAAGATGCTAAATAAAGAACAAAGAGGCATAATTGCACAATTATGTTCACTAGAGGTTCCCACATCAAAATCATCTATTTCTCCAGATCTCCAAAAAAATCTTGGACAATCATTGCAAGGTATTTGAGACTCGCAAAGGCCTCCCACCTATTTGTGATCATGATCATGCTATTCATTTGATTCTAGAAAGCATTCCTCCAAGCATCATGCCTTACAGATATCCCTAAGCCCAAAAGAGTGAAATTGAATGTATGGTTGTAGAAATGCTAGAGGCCGGTATAATTCAACCTCTTCAAACTTATTTCTCTGCTCAAGTAGTATTGGTAAAAAAGAAGGATGCATCATGGTGCATGTGTCTAAATTATAGGGAGCTCAAAAATCTCACTATTAAAGATAAATTTCCCATTCATGTCGTTGATGAATTATTGGATGAATTGCATGGATCAATTTACTTCACCAAGTTGGATCTTCGTTCAGGATATCATCAAATGAGAATGAAGACTGAAGAAATTCCGAAAACAACATTTAGAACTCATGAGGGTCATTATGAATTTTTGTTCATGCCTTTTGGCCTTACCAGTGCACCTTCTACATCTCTAGGTTTGATGAATTCCATTTTCAAACCCTTCCTTATAAATTTTTTCTTGGTATTTTTTTATGATATACTAATCTACAACAAGTCTTGTAAGGATCATGTTCAACATGTTGACAGGGTGCTCAAACTATTGGAGGAGAAACAATTATATGAAAAAATCTCCAAATGTTTCTTTGGAGTATAAGAGGTGGAATATATAGGTCATATTGTATCTCATGAAGGTGTTAAGGTAGACCCTAGAAAAATTAAATCCATTAAGGAATGGAAAATCCCCACATCCATAAAGCATCTGCAAGGATTTCTTGGGTTGACAGGGCATTATCGCAAGCTTGTTAAGAATTATGGGAGAATAGTAGGACCTCTAACAATATTATTTAAGAAAAATGCATTTTCGTGGACTCCAGAAGCTACAGAGGCCTTTGAACATCTTAAAGAGGAAATGTGCCAAGCACTAGTCTTAGCTACGCTAGACTTCACAAAAACCTTTATTGTGCAATGTGATGCCTCAGGAAATGGAATTGGTGTTGTTTTAATGCAAGAAGAAAGACCCATTGCTTTCGAAAGTCGTCCAATCAAAGGAAAGTATTTACACAAAGCTATTTATGAGAAGGAAATGTTGCAATACTACATGCACTTAAGAAATGGCGACCCTACCTAATGGGAAGACACTTCAAGGTAAAAATGATCATGATATTCTTAAATACATTTTAGAACAAATATTATCTTCAGAAGAGAAGCAAAAATGGGTCACAAAGATGTTGGGTTATGACTTTGAAATCATCTACATAAAAGGGAAGCAAAATGTTGTGGCAGATGCACTCTCAAGAAAGGATGAGGATGTGGAAGCATTGCTTTGCGCCATTTATATTATCCAACCAGATTGGATAAACAAAGTAAGGGATGAATGGAAGAATGACGAAGAAGTGTGGGCACTCATTCAAAAGATACAACAAGAAACTAGTACATTTGATACATTTAATTGGAAAAATGATTCGTTACGGTACAAAGATCGCTTATACCTATGTAAGAGTTCCCAACCCAAACAAATTATTCTTATGGAATTTCACACCTCTCCCTTAGGAGGGCACTCAGGATTTTTAAAAACTTACCATAGGGTTAAGAAGGAATTTTTTTGGGATGGCCTTAAATCTGATATTCAAAATTTTGTGGTAGAATGTTTGGTTTGCAAAAAAAAATAAAGTTGAAACAATTAAGACCCTAGGTCTATTACAACCTTTATCCATTCCAAGTCAATGTTGAGAGGAGGTTTCAATGGATTTTATCACAGGTTTAACCAAGTCCGGAGGAAAGAGTGTCATCATGGTGGTAGTTGATAGACTTACCAAGTATGCACATTTTTGTGCATTATCTCATCCATGTAAAGCCAGTACAATTTCTACTACATTTATGGAAACAATTCAAAAGCTACATGGAAAACCAAATATTATTGTAAGTGACAGAGATCCCATTTTCACTGGAAATTTTTGGACATAATTATTTTCTTGTCTTGGTACTCAATTAGCTCATAGCTCATCTTATCATCCTCAATCTTATGAGAAAAATGAGATAGTAAACAAACTTTTGGAAGGATATCTTCGTTTCTTTGTATCAGATAAATAGACACAATGGGTCAAATGGTTGCCTCTGGATGAATGGTGGTATACCACTTCCTTCCATACTACAGCAAAAATGACCCCATTTATGGCACTTTATGGATATCATCCACCATCCATCACATCATATTTAAGGAAAAATTCTAAGGTTCAAGCAGTGGAAGATCACATTGAGCATCAAAAACAAGTTCTCCAACTCTTAAAGGATAACCTCACTTTGGCACAGAATAGAATGAAACAACGGGCAAATCAACAATGCAACGAAAGAAGTTTTGATGTAGGTGACAAGGTATTTCTATGGCTAGAACCATATAAACAAATGTCCCTTAGGAAAGCTAAGAAGGATAATAAATTATCACCAAAGTATTATGGTCCGTACAAGGTGTTACAAAGGATTGGTACTATGGCATACAAATTGGAGCTTCCTACAGCTTCTCGATTGCACCCAGTTTTCCATGTTTCATGATTAAAGAAGGTTATAGGTGACAAGCTCCTAGTTCAAACAATATTGCTAGAACTTGACAAGGAAGGAAAAAGCATATTGGAACCTGAAGAAGTCACAAAAACAAGAGCTCGACAACAACGAAATAAATTAATTTTGGAGTATCTTATCAAGTGGAAGAACTTTCCCGCTGAATATTCCACATGGGAGGATGAGATTTTCTACAGAAGCATCCAAAACTACTCAATCATTGAGGGCAACACGTTTTTGAAGGAGAGGGGCATGTTAGGTCCCTATAGTACTAGTGATTCCCCCATTACTATTGTCATTGTAGCCCTTATTGTTATTGTTGTGCCCCTATTGTCGCCATATTATTATTATTGTGCCCCATAACAGCCCACTATTGTTATTGTTGTGCCCTTATATTATTATTTTTATGTCCGCTTTGATTATATTGTGACCCCTTGGACCCCTATATATAGAAAGGAGGTTTTGTCATCTTTATCATCCGAGAATTGTTCATTTGTGTAATGTAAAGGAGGTTCCCCCCCCGAAGAGGTTGATTTTGAAGTCGTTGATCGATGTTTTCTATCTTTTTGTCACATGGTTTCTTAATAATAAGAAGAAGAAATTCTGGTGGAAGTAAGGAATATGTGAACGTTGAATGCTACAATTTTCATAAAAAAAGTGCACTATACTCAAGATTTCCCCAAGAACAACAAGGGACCACGTTATAATACTAGAAGCAACAACAATAGATTCAATGATCAAAGAAGGAGAGATGATCGAAGGAATGACTGCAATGGAAGAAATGATAGAAGAAGAAAAGATTCTTGAAATGATCATGAAGAAGATCGATGTCGATAAAAGAAGTCAAAATTCTCCAGGTATGAAAGAAATGTTGTGAATTAATCTGAATATATTCTTATTTCTGCTCTCACTAGTTCATCTCCTCTAGATTCGTGCGATAGTTGGTTGGTTGATAGTGGGACCACTCATCACTTCTCTAGTTACAATGAAGTTCTCTCTAATTTGGTAGAGAGAGTGTCAAATTTGAAAATAATTCTTGGAGAGAGCTCCACTCATCCCATTAAAGGTTTTGGATCCGTCAAATTTCATTTGAATTCTGGGGAATATATTGTACTACATGATGTAATGTATGTTCCTGGGTTAGAGAAGAATTTGGTATCAATATCCGCTTTGGAAGACAAAGAGATGAGGGTTTCTTTCATTAAAGGAAAGGTTCTTACATGGCCTCTTGGATCACTTATGAGAGATGCATTCACTTTGTGAACAAGATATGAAGGACTCTACAGAGTCACTGGAAGAGCACTACTAGCATTGGTTGATAATAAAAATTATCAAAGCGAATTATGGCCCCAAAGGTTGGCTCATCTTCATTATGATGCTCTTTTGAAATTGGAGAACTTGGTATTAAGGATTCCAAAGGTTTAATCTCATCATGATGGAGTATGTCTGGGATATGTTACTGGAAAAATGACAAGGGGAGCATTCTCTTCTAGTGAAAACAAGTCCATTGACATCCTCCATCTCATTCATTCTGACATATGTGGACTGTTGCCCGTGCACTCTATTAGTGTATATCTCTATTACATCACATTCATTGATGAATTTTCAAAGGAAGACATGGATATACTATTTGAAGCATAAGGATGAAGCCTTTGAAACATTTAAGGAATTCAAAGCATCGGTTGAAAATCGAATAGGGAAGAAGATCAAAATATTCAGGTCTGATAATGGTGGTGAATACAAGTCAAATGAATTCATTGAATTTTGCAAAAAGGAAGGTGTCAAGAAGGAAACAATTGTTCTATATAATCTCGAAAAAAAATGGTCTAGTTGAAAGGAAGAACATGTCTATAGTAGAAGCCACTCAAGTGATGCTCCATGATCAAAACTTACCTGAATTTCTTTGGGCCAAAGCTTCACATGCTACCGTATATGTTCAAAATAAGGTGCGCCATCAAGCTTTGGAAAGCAAAACTACCGAAGAAGTATTTATAGGTGTGAAGCCATCCATTAGTCATCTTTGCGTATTTGTATGTGCTATATATTTCCATGTTCCGAAGGAGAAAAGGAACAAATTGGAAGCTACAGGAAGAAAAAGGTACAATTATTGGGTATTGTGGAAATTCTAAAGCATTAAGAATATATATTTCTGGTCAAAGGAAGGTCAAAATTAGTAGGGAGGTTACATTCGATGAAGATACCACTCTTCAAAAAGTAAGAGACCTTCCTCTGCCTCATCCTCCTGAGAAGAATGGTGATATGGATATCTTGGATGGCCCATCCATGCCCAATCCAAGACTGGTACTTTTGATGGCCCCATGGAGCCCATGGATTCCTTAGATTCTCCTCATCGTAATCCTCCTACTATGAAGAGACCACTTTGGATCCGTGAAACTCTTTAGGATGCTTATAGTCATGTGACCATCTGAATATCATTTAGAGAAAGGAAGAAGCAATGCATGTACCAGGGATATGTTGCAGCCATGAGCACTATGAATTAAGTGGAACCTTCCACATTCTAAGAAGTTGTAAAGAACAAGTTTGGAAAGATGCTATGGCCGAGGAATATGAATCTATTATGAAGAATGATGTATGGGATGTTGTGTTGAGACCGATGGGGAAATGTGTGGTAACTTTGAAGTGTATATTCGAGATCAAGAATGGAATTGATGGAAGCATTGAAAAATACAAGGCAAGGTTCGTGGCTCGAGGATTCTCCCAGAAAGAGGGAGAAGATTATGATGATACAGTTGCACCTATGGCTCCATATACAACCATTCGTTCGATAGTTTCCCTTGCCACAAGTGAAGGATGGACCCTTCATCAGATGGACATAAATACCACATTCCTCCATGGCACGCTACAAGAAGAAATATACATTGAGCAACCATAGGTATTTGAAGAAGAGGATCAAAAGACACACGTTTTTAGATTAAAGAAGGTAGTGTATGGTTTGAAACAAGCCTCGAGAGCATGGTATGCACACATAGACAGTTATTTGGTGAAGTTGGTATTCACAAGAAGTAATGTCGATCCCAACCTCTACTTCAAGGTAGTTCAAGATATGCCACTGATTTTGATTTTATATCTTGACGATCTATTCCTTACATGTAGTGAGCCTATGATGATTGATTGTAAGAGGGAGATATCCTCTAAATTCAAGATGAATTACCTTGCACCCATGCACTATTTTCTAGGTCTTGAGGTGTGGAAAAGGCCCAGTGAGATTTTCCTTTCACAAGGAAAATATGTTGTGAAGCTCTTGGAAAGATTTGTAATGATAGAATGCAAGTCCCTACCCACACTAATGGAAATGAACTTTAAGAAGTTATGTGGAGAAGCTGCAGGACCCGATTTGGCAAATCCATCCAAGTATAGATAGTTGATTGGGGCTTTGATGTTCCTTGTGAACACCCGTCCATACATATGCTATGTAGTGAACACATTGAGTCCATTCATGATCGAGCTTCTCCATGGACATTAGACCGCTGCCAAACACATTTTGAGATATTTGCAGGGGACGATTACACTTGGTTTGAGATACTCTGCCGGAGATGTTCAACTTCATTAATACACCGATGCTAATGAGTGGGAAATGTTATCGATAGGAAGAGTACGTCAGGATGTTGTTTTAGTATTGGATTTTCCATGATATCTTGGATGAGAAGGAAGTAGAAGTTTGTAGCATTGAGTACCGCTGAGGCAGTATATTGCTACTAGCATGGCTAGTTATGTAGTCATTTCATTGGGGAAGTTATTTGGAGAGTTATTTGAGTAGGCCCTAGACATTACAGTGATATATTACGATAACAAGAGTCAGATCCTTTTGGCAGAGAATCTTGTGTTTCGTGACAAGTCCAAGCATATAGAGTCTGATATCACATCATTTGAGACATGGTGTATCTAGGTGGATGTTGGTGGCCACTTGCCTATCCCACTTGGACCCCCACAACTATTTATTTTAGTTTTTCGGATTCCTTTTTTGTAGCAGAATCCACTATTTTTGGCAATTTTTCGGGTCCTGAACTTTCGGAGCTGTTTTGAGGCCCTAAATAACGTTTTTGAGGAAAAATGGGACCACTATGGGTCATAAATTGATGTTGGTCACTCAAAAGTTGTAGTCCTCATATAAATCTTTCCAGTGAGGTATTGTGTGCGTCAAACGGAGATCTCATGCCAAAGTTACGACCCCAGGAAGTTGATGTACCAATTTACCCAAATGGGGCCCATAGTTTGGTGCTTCATCTCCTAGGGTTAGGTTTTTGGATTTTTAGGTTTTTCCATTGTTTCTCACTAATAAATAGGCCTTCGAGCCTCATTGTAACACATTTCAAAGGCATGTAGCCGCCACATCTCTCCTCAGAGATAAGCTACCATAGCCCGAGCTAGTTTATTTCCATCTCTGTTTGTAAGCATATTTCAGTATTTTACATTAATGAAATGAAGTGTTATTTCCACTGCATCTCTATATTTATGTTTATTTCTATAATTTTTTGCGTTCCTGCATAAATATGGATCATGGTGTAAAGAGGAGTCATTCGATTCCATTACATATTGATAGATGAGTAGATTGAAGATATTCTCACCAAGGCTTTGCCAAAAGGGAAGTTCTTAGTCTTCAGGTATAAACTTGGACTATTGGATGTGGCCCCTCCTGATAAGGGGCACCATTGATCGAGGACACTAAGCCTTAATCTTCCCCTCTTTTTAAGATCCCAGGGTGAGGAATTGAGATAGAGGATCCTAGGGTTGAGAAAACTATGGAAAATAGGGTATCACCACTATCTGTTACCCATAAGGGTTGGAGTAGTAGCTCACCCTATCTTGATCTTTGCATATTATACCGTAGTTGGCATCATACCCACAAGATGAGATTGTTGGCATTATCCCTCCTTGTGTGGCTAGCAGGTGAGGAGGCTTGGGGGCGTGAGATGTTTACCTTTGAAGTCAGGTATCTCGCCCAAGCTACGATTATGATGCAGGTGTTCTACCACATGCATCTTAAAGGTCATTGTTGGGAAGATTGGTAGGAAATAGGTAGTATCTCCCCTACATCACCTATTACTTGATGTGGGTTGAATTGTAGCTCCCCCATGACATATTTCCATTAGTAGCCCGATGACATATTTCTGGGTAGTAGCCCAGTGACATATTTCCAGGTTGTAACCCGATGACATATTTTTGGTTAGTAGCCTGATGACATATTTCTAGGTAGTATCTTGCTGATAGATATTCCAGGTTGTAGCCTATTGATAGAGGGTGGCAGCTTTTACTCCCCATGATAATTTTTCTTTAGATTTGATAATGCTTCAACAGATAGAGTTGAACATATTTGTACACATGATGACAGGATGGCACATTGATTGCTGGGTAGGTTTTATAGGTGGAAATCTCCCTAGTTGAGAGGGAGTGTTAAAAATATGCAACTGCGGTCAAATTCCACTTTGGACTACTCATTTGATGGAGATGATGATGGTATTGAGTTCCTCTTTTTTAAAGGACAAAAATCAACCTAAAGATCATCTCGTTCGGACAAGTAGAAGTTGGTTTTTGATTTTTTGCACCCACTCATGGATATTGGATCAAGTCGGCTTCACTCTCATGCACACTTGGATAGGCCAACCTCAACATAAAATGAACATTGTTGGACACCCCTACAAGCCTATAAATACAAGTGACCTAGAAGCTCATTTGGACATCATCACATCTAAGAATATTCTTCTTCTATCTTATTTGGTTCGAGAAGATCTATGGAGGAAAGGTTGTACATGGGTCTGAAGTCACAGATCTAAAGTTAGCACAAAAATTAGGGCTTTTGTTCTGGATGCATGCACAACATAGGGAAATACCATCCACAGACGCATGCATGCTAAGGGAAAGGTAGTGTCTAGGAGCTACAGACACTCACATGCTAACTTGAAGGGAGTGTCTAGGGGTTTGACTACAGTTGACCATCATTCAAAGATTTATGAAGTTATCTGAAGTCTGAATCAAGTTGTCTTTGATATATTATACCACTGTAAACTAGTTTATGAAGTTGTTGGATTGTATTGGTGATCATATTGTATTCGGCTCATTGTACACTTTTCTTAACATTTTATGATGATCTAATAAAAGAAGAATTTCAAATGGTTTTCCACCTAGTGGGGTTTTTCCCTGGTCTTTGACCAAATCTGGTGTATCTTGTTGATGTCCTGATTGTATTTTTTATCATTGCATATATTGTTCTATATTCAATTACTGTTGATGAATGGAAAGACTAATTGTAAATGGAAATATTGCTAATTGAAGTTTCGAATTGGGCTAAAATAATTGATACAACATAGAACAATCTGAAAAATTAACACATGGCACATTATTGAAGGACAAAGGGATGAGGATTCAAGGCTTTAGGGTGTGCTCATGTGCTCAAGAGAGGCCAAGAGGGCACAGGGAATAATGCTAAAGGCTGAAGGGGTTAGGCTTCGAGGCTTTGGGGTGCGCTCATGCGCTTAACAAGGAGGAAGGGTTTCCTAAGGGTGAAGTTTAGAACAAGGAAGGAGAATGATGCTTAGGAGTGCATTATGCACTCTTGGAGTGCATAGGGAGCACATTCGAACAATGAAGGAGTCTTGATCAAGGCTTAAGAGTGCACCATGCACTAGAGCCTTATTGGGTTAACCTGTGCAAGCAAAATTTGTCTAAGTTTGGAAGATAAAATGAGGGGTGAACATAATGAGTTTAGACATGAAATCAAGTGTGAAACATACTAACTCATCAGTAAGAATTCGACGGAATTTAACAATAAGGAATACACATCAAAATTTCAGTTTAAAAAACTCCCTAAGTACATTGAATAAAGTGTGTGAAACTGTGATCAAAAGTGTCATTTTACAACAAACAAAGGTATCGTAGTAGTGAACTACACTAAAGGTGTTCTAGAAAATGTGAAGAAAATTAAGAACAATCAAGAAAACTTGAAATGTGTGGAATGACTTGAATCGACACTTGACGACCAAAGAAATACTTGATGCGACAATTTGGTAGGCTCCAAAATTTGAATGTAGTAAAGTTTTGGAGGCTGTTGTAGCAAAAAAAATATCTATAAATTAGTGAGGGTGCTTACTGCATATCTACAAACTATGAGCCAAGAGAAGATTGACAGACTTGAGAAACGTTGTCACTATCAACAAAGGATGCATAGTCACTTTATGTAGAAGATTCCCTCACACTATCACTGTCCATTAGGATTGTGTAGTGTCAATCTCTTGGAACTGCGTAATCACTATCACTAGACATTGCGTAAGCAATGCCTTCAAGGATTCCATAGTCATCATCCTCAAGGAAATATGCAATCATTGTCATTAGGGATTGCATAACCACTTTCATCAAGAACTACACAATCACTGTCATCAAGGATTGTGCAGTGCTTGTCTTGCAATGATACACACTAACTATTAGGTTGGCTTTGAATAGGTTTTCTATGCAGGCATCACAAGATAAACATGTAAAAACAATTTTATTCGACAATTATGATTCTTCAAGGGGGAATTGAACGCTTGAACAACATAATTGAACATGGACCTGATGGATTGAGATGAGAGATGATAGGACCATAGTGAGGCTTCAAAATTTGAATGTGGGAAACATTTTGGAGGGTGTTTGTCGTAGCAAAAATGTAATGTTTATATGTACCTTGGGTTTTTCACAAAATATTGTTTGAGAGTTTGGGAGGAAAGGAAATATCTCTATTTGTAAGTATAATCAAAGCATGCCACAAGTGTTGGGATTTAGTTTTATGAAGAAGAAGATAAACTTGAAAACTTTTGTGATGTTTATGCTACATTTGTTACTTACCACAACCAAGAAACGAAGGCAGAGGCGCTAATTTTGCATACTAAATTAACCTCTTGGATTCTTTCTTGGCTGAAATAGAAGAAAATGTGGAAGCACTAAAGGTTCTTGCTAAAATTTTCAAAGAAAAATAGTATGAGTTATACGAGGATGAGATTGAACATTGGTTTCATGATGATTTATTAGATGACACACTTTCTCATTCATCCCATGTGCTAGTGGTATATTAGATTCCAAATCAATATGAGGAGAAGTGTGATGAAGTTCTTGATGGCCCTATTATAGCACCTCATGAAGGTCTCAATGGAGAAGAATGAATTCTATCTTTTTCTAGAAGAAGCACCTTATGATGATGTACACTTTCATGAGGACATTCCAACAACCTTTATCATGATTTCTGAAGGAGAAAATGGTTTGGTAAGTTAAGATGAATTTCCTTTTCAAATTATGTACAATATGACTTTTTGGAAAATTCGAAGGGGATATATCTTGTAGAAAAACACTTGGAGGATGAAGAAATTATAGATGCTTCCACTAACTCATGTGTAAAAAAAATATCATCAAAGAGGATAATGATGTGATTTTTTTTTTCTTCTTGTGATTGCGAGATATATATGGGATATGGGTTACCAACATGTTCTTAAAAATCCCATCTATGATGTAGATGGTGAGAGCTTGACGGAGAAAGACATGAAATTGCCTTAAGATCCGCCTCACAAAGCATGAAGAGGGCATTGTAGGATCTTATTTCCTTTGATCTTGGGAAAGAAACCTATGTTTAGGTATGTGATGCACTTTGTGTCATCGATAAACATCCTAATGTCCTGATGAATGGGACATATATCTTGCAACATAAGGAGCACTAGAATCACATCACACATCAAACATTTTTTAGCCATTGATATCTTAAACTTGTACCTAATTTATGTATAAAAAAAATCAGCATTGGGATATAATTGGGCTGAAATATGTTTTGGATAGTGTCATGATCACTCCTTAATGTATGGAAGTGTTTTTCAACCTTACAAAATAGGGCATCAAGCCCCAATTCATAATCCAATTACATTTTAATATCACATCATATATGACATGAATTATGTGGAGATTTGAGAGAAGATGACAAGATAGGAAAAAATTATTTTAGAATTATTTTTGTGCCAACTACTAAAAACTAGTTTCTAGAGGCTATAACAAGTGATTTTCATAGAAAAAAGGATGAGGGTTGCTGGAGCATGTGCATCAACCTCTAAAAAGGTGTTTTGTAGTGCATTGATGGGACTCGTGGACAATTGACTTCCTATCATATTCTTATGTCATAAATGATGACTATATTAGACCTATACAACATTATATAATGTAGGCATATAGTAGCACATACCGACCTTGCTGTAGTATTGATGTTTTCCCCTCTTTAGGAACTTACCTCAATGTTTGGCCATAAAATGACAAATTCAAACATATGCTTCTCATTTTATGTAGCTTGGTTTTCATCTTTGGCCAAACATAAGGGGATATCTCATATTTTTTAAAACATAGATGGTGGTTGCATTTAATTTTTATTACATTTAGCATTTTCATCTTTCTATTGTATAGTAGGGAAGGAGGAATAATCTCAATGTTTGCAACTAGCATGTTTTTGGTGGAATGTTTCCATTTTGAGGAGAAATTTGGGGATATGGATATTATTTAAACCAATTTTATCTAATTGGTAGCATATTCCACATTTTGAGGTATTTGAGGGTAAATGCACACTATTCAAGGCCTTCTCTATATATTTGTTGTTGTCGTTCACCTTTAAGGAAGGGCTTTGAGGTGAGAATAATTTCTTCAAGGAATTGTTTACATATTTGGAGGAAATCTCATTACATTAGAAGATGTCAGGTGTTATTTTTGACATGATAAAATATTAAAATAACTAATAAATGCAATTATTAAGAGGATCTTATGAAATAAAAATATGGCAAGAGACCAACTCACTCAAAAAAATCAAGGAGGATTTTAGAGCTTTCATAAAAGAAATATCATTTTATGAATTAAAATTTGATTTAAAGGATATAAATAGTGGATAAGATTCATTTTCTAAAGTCATAGTTGGAAGAGTGGGGGTTACCCTAAATGTTAGAAGCAATTGAAACCAGAACATTTCTAAGAGGGGGGATAAATCAGTAGTATGTCCAAATTATACAATTCTTCACAAATTTCACTTATTAATCTCTTTAACAAATATTCATGGATAATAAACACAAATCAATCATGTATAACATCATAAACATCAAGCACATGAGAAACATATATGCAAAATACACCAATCTTATTTTCATTACAAGATTCAATTTGATTACATCATGGCCCCACAAGCTATCACTTGTAGGTTTATCCATTGCTACTAAAAGGAACGTCGATCCCTGCTCGTTTATCAGCTACCACTGAAAGGGACTTCTTCCCCTTCTTCTTCACCAGTACTCACTGGAAGGGACACTTGCCCCTACTTGTTTATCAGTATTTGCTGAAAGGGACTCTTGCCCCCAAAGATTTACTAGCACCTACTAGAAGTAGCTACTACCCCTCGTCTGCAAGATACCACTTGTTGGTCTTATTGATCCATCTGTCATCCATTTTCAAACTCAAATCAATAGACCTCTTATGTCATCATCAAATAAATATTTCTAAGTGCTACTTCTCACCAAAGCCACCATACAAACACCTTCAATAATTTCAGAGTATCGATGCAAACACCTTCAACAACCTATGATTGCTGATGAAAAACACCAATAAGACCACCTTCAACAATTTCTAATTACTAAACAAATCATGCACCAGCAACACCAACACCAATCACCAATGCACTTCTTTTCATATTTAAACATGCCTTTCAGATACCAATATCGGCCTTTGATACAACTCTAATGCATATTATCATTATGCATCATGATGCACCAACAACTCTTACCCACACACTTACCATTCACCACCCTAGCAACACTTTTCTGCTTGCAAAACAATCTGCTAAACTAAAAAAAATTTGCTTCTCTCAGTCATGCAACTCCCTACAACTACTTGCTGCTACTCGCAATTCTATTGCACACACCAATTCCTACAACACACCCAATTTGTTGCTCTCACTCATGCAACTCCCTATAGCCACCATCTACTATTCACAATTCTATTGCACACACCAATTCCTACAACACACCCAATATTCTACGTGAATTCTTCCTTTAAATAATTTTGCATTGATATTTTTGAATTGAAGCTTTAGATATCTTGCTTTCAAATATGCTGCATGAATATTTAATTTTGCCTCTGTTTTTTTCTCAACGTTGAATATGCAGTTCTGGGCTTAATTCTTTAGTTAAACTGTTATTTTCTTCAATTCTATTTTTGTTACAGGATCTAGCAGTGAGCCTACTATTTTTATCTACATTTAATTTGGTTTAACTTCTAAATTTACTACCAAAACTAATAGTTCCACCACTTTGAGCTTAAGTCCTTTTTCTCTACTGCTTACCTGTTTTTCTGCCAAATCTGCCTTTGTATGATATGTTTGTATCTAACTTCAAAACAACACCACTGAACTTCCATTTACCACTACCACCAAATCAAGTTGTCGATTCATTCATCCATGTGAGTACACAAGGCCTTTTAATATGATGTTGCTTGATCATACTGTTATCAGGCTCATGCCACTATCAAAACATAGTTGCACTATCAATTTTGTCTTCCCTATGCCTTTTTTCCTTTATTTTTTACAAACAAAAGCTATGCCAAATCTATTGAATTGACCTTTAGGAACCTTTTGATGGCACCTTACATGTTTTCCACCACTAGATCAGGTCTCTGTGATCATTGGCCAAGTATTTGGCCACTAAGCCCTTTTAGCCCTGCACGGGCCAACTTTATTTTATAAATGGCTCTATGTCATACTCCTCATCTCGATGTGAAACTACCAAGAGCTCGGTGCTTAGCCGCTTCAAGGGCCTTTGCAGCTCTTTATAACTACCATTTCCCTAGTTATTACTTGTTGCATAGGATCTGGTGCAGGCAATTATCCCATAGCCCTCTCCATCCCTGAGCTTTCAATTGTGTGCACCATAATTCACCCATTGGGGTCTATCTGTTGGGTTGATGTGTCCTGTGGGGACCACTTTTCTATAATTTGATTGGTTTTGGTTGTGTGCCTCTGTGGCTTGGTGCCTGCTACTCAGTGCTTCCGCTAAGATATGGTAATAATCCTACTGGGGTAAGT
The DNA here is from genome assembly GCA_031772625.1 of Pinus tabuliformis. Taxonomy (NCBI): domain Eukaryota; kingdom Viridiplantae; phylum Streptophyta; class Pinopsida; order Pinales; family Pinaceae; genus Pinus; species Pinus tabuliformis. The sequence goes on from CM062807.1 coordinate 782,980,349, forward strand.
CCTACAAGTTGAGTTGTCCTGTGGGGTCCTCCCGCCTGAATCTCATTGGTTTGTCAACTTCATGCTATTTGCGCCCACGTGTCTCAACTATCATTGCCTGGAAGCACCTCTTGCACTCTTTTTAAAAGCTTCTAGGGTCATTCTTCCAGGATGATGTCATGCTAAAATCACAAGGGACACCTGCCACCTCTAAAGTGGTGGCACATGTCACTTGGGAATGGGCCCTTTAGGTGCCCAAAAATTCCAAATATGCATGCCAAGTGTCCACCTCTGATTAGCTGGTGCTGACGTCACTATCCTCCATTGTTTGGGCCAATCACATTCTGCCACATGTATTCTATAGCAGGAAAGTGAAAAGGTCCTTCAAGGCCTTGCTTTCTGACTAGATCCTTTGTTAATTTTTTTTGGGCTTACCTTCCTTTTTTTTTTTTTTTTCCACCGGGCCAACACTTCTCTCCAGGCTCACCTTCAGTGGGTTGAGCTGTCAGAGTGGGCACCTCCTGTTAAAATCCTATTGGACAATCTTTATGCAATGTTAGCTCTATTGTGTCCCAGTACTTACCTCCCGGTCCATCCCTTTACGTGCCAAAAGGATTGTGTCGGGGTAACACTGTTGGGTGGGATCTACCCTCTCGGTACCCATTGAAAAATTCTTATCTGTCATTACCTGGAGACTACTGCCCAAGACCTTACTTTTAAGTTCCATTTCCAACCTTCTGGGGTATACCCTCCAAGGTAACTCTGTTGGGATCGCGTCATCCCACTCCACCTATCTCGGTCACTTATGATTGGGGCATAACAATAATATCGTCGAGGTATTACCACTACATGGGCTCCACTTGCCCAATATGAAACACTCTTGCAACTGTGCTATCGCTCGACATGAGCCTGAAGCTTCACGTATAGGTTCTGCCACCATCTCCATTGAGTTTTGGCATTTCTACCAGCTTTGGTTGTGCGCCAAAGAGCATCCAACCTATGTTATCTTTGTAATAGTGTGACTTGGCATCACCAAATTTGATTGGCTCTAAATTTCACACTAGGAGGCCATTTTCAAACTTGCACATACCACCAAAATTGTTTTCTGAGCTTAGTTTATTTGTGTGGGTTTCTCCTATAATGGAGAAGGTCTACTACTCCAAAATCGCTCCAAATCCTCTGCACCATTTAATTTTTTTTTCCACTCTTTTATTTTCCCTTTCCATCAATCTTTGCCTTGGCCACCAATGACAACATATTTACCAATGCAGTTGTGTTTTCCAATATTTTCCGTTTCCTTTACCATTAACTATATTTGTCATTAATGACAACACATTTCCAATAATCTCCCGCTTTGGAATTGATGGAAACACCAAGATCAAACAACACACCATTATCATTACCATCTTGTGCTTGATCAACAATACTTCTCTCCCTTTGGCATCAATCCAAAGGATATTAGCATTCTCCCCCTGTCAACAATATCCCTCTGTATTATGATCTTGTGGGCCTATAAACTACTTCTTCTTAAGATGAAAAAACTCAGATACCTCTGATCTGATCCAAGCAACTTCCTCTTTGTCATGTGAAGAAGATTGAGTTGAAGGGAAAGGATCAGTATTTACTCCCAATCTTTGCCTTAATCAAACAAGAGGTATCTCTTTTTGAAAAATGCATGCTTTTGCAACTAAGCCATGAGAAATTATTCTTTTTGGTCTGAATCTCAACTATAATTGCATTCATAACAGTGCCTAGCTAGACCCATATACCTGACCTCTAGCAACAAGAACAACTGTTTCTTTGCATGAGACCATCACTTGTCAGCAAGGCACAACACGTGGAGAGACATAGATGAACTCTCACCAATGCATGCCTAGACCAACAACTCATCCTGTACTTCACCTGGCATACTTCTAATGCAACGGACTCACCATGATACATTTGACTCATCATGAAACAATCATATAATGCTTTCTTGTCGATACTAGACAGCATGAATACCATACTCTGACTGTAAATACCATTTGACAATACCTTTGATACCATGTGATATCAATTACCAAGTGGAACAAAATTATGACAACCGATCCATTTTGATTACTCACATATGTAGAAAACACCATTAGCCTCTGTAGCGCATAACTTATACCAATTAATGAAACCAATTGTCAATTCATACTCAAATATTAACTTGAGTTTACTCCTTTGTGGCCATTCTCCCTCTTTTCATATATAAACAATACTTGCTGGAAAATCTTGTAAACAAACCATCACCAACTACACATGCTCATACTACCAATTAATTTGAAAACAACAATCAATAAACCATACTGCTCAATAATCAACATGAAAAATGCATACTTTCCTTTATCCTTTAGATGCATTCCTTAGCTTGTTCCTTTCTACTCCTTTCATCTGGATTTTTTGGCTTCCCTTGAAGCCAGTCTCTTCTCTGTAATGAAGAGGATCAAGAGATCTACTCCCCCTGAGTAGGTTTTTTTCGTTTTTCTTCCACACTTGCACATGTTGAGTTTCCTTGTGTTGGTTTTCCTAATTGGGTGATTTATTGCCATTTTCTGAGCATACACACCATTTTTTCTCTTATTTCTCATTATATTTCATTGGAGATATATTAATACTAATGCTACTTCTTTTGTCTGATTGGGGTCTTTGCTTGTTGCAGTTTATATAGGAAAGATCAAGCATAGTAATTTCATATTTTAAATCTTCTTCATCAAACACTGTTATGCACTACCTCCATTCATGATTCAATCTGTCTTTCTTCTAGGTACCGAAATAGCTCCTGTGCAGTTCTTTTTATTGCCTCTCAACCCTATTTGCAACATTCCAGGAAAAATAATTTCTTTCTAGATTTGCATGCAACTACTTTATGCCCAAAATTCTTACACCTATAGCATTAAACTTTATTCAAGAAGGGAACAAAATAATTATACTTCTTACCAAATCTTGTTCCTATCCAATTTCTTGGACTATAATTTACTCATTTTCTACCCTTGGGCCATAGAAAATATTTCCTTTGAGGATAAAAGGATCCATCTACATGGCTTGTCAAATTTCTCTTATGAGGAATGCGTGGTTGTGGTTGAACTTGTGCATGCATATTTTGTTGTTGCGCATTCTTTTTCCTCTTTGGACACTTGGAGTAAAATTTCCTTTCTCCACTAGAAATTGATGAGTAACTCTTACTTTCACCAATACTTGCAGCTGAGCAGCTCGAAGATAAGTAACCTATTGTTCTACAATAACAACAAAAAAACAAATTGCTTGCATATTACATCTCCTTTGTGTGTTGCTCATCAACTTGGCCTATTGATTCAGAAGAATCATCATCTGATTCAATGCTCTTTGAATATTTTACTAAGTCATTGACTTCTCCATCCTTTGGGGAAAGCCTCTTGACATCACATGTAGCTTGCATGTCTACTTCATATATGGACTGAAATTTGTCCCATATCTCCTTAGCAGTGTTAAAACAAATTAATTTTTCAATATATGACCTAGACAACCCTTTTGTGATTTCCTTTCTAGCTTTTTTATCAAAATTATAATTTATTAATCCATAATCCATAGATACTAATACATCCAAATCAAGATCTTGCAAGTATATTCTCATCCTTACCTTCCAAGTAGTATAATTTGAGCCATTCAAAAATGGAACTCCATCTAAGGTAATCTAGTCCTAGTTCTCCATGATCCCTGATATTCCTTCTAGTTGTTAAACTGATCCTAAAGGACACTAACTCTACTACAAATTGTTAGAAACAATGGAAACCAAGACACTACTGAAAGGGGGGGTGAATCAGTAGTAGTGTGGACAAATTATACAATTCTTAACAGATTCCACTTGTTAATATCTTTAACAATTATTCATGGATAAAAAAAAATCAATCATGTATAACATTATAAGCACCAAGCATATGAGAAACGTATATACATAAAACACCAATCTTCTTTTCATTACAAGCTTCAACTTGATTACATCATGGTCCCACAAGCTACCACTTGTAGGTTTATCAACTACTACTGAAAGGAACTTAAATCCCTACTCATTTATCAACTACCATTGAAAGGGAATACTTCCCCTACTTGTTTACTAGTACTCACTGGAAGTGACACTTGCCCATGCTCATTTATCAGTCTTTGCTGAAAGGGGCTCTTGCTCCCAAAGATTTACTAGCACCCACTAGAAGGAGCTACTACCCCTAATCTACAAGGTACCACTTGCTGGTCTTGTTTATCCATCTTTCATCCATTTTCAAACTCAGGTCAATAGGCCACTTATGTCATAATAAAATAAATCTTTCTCACTACTACTGCTCACCAAATCCACAATACAAACACCTTCAACAATTTCACATTACTGATGCAAACACCTTCAACAATCTTATATTACTGATGAAAAACACCAATAAGATCACCTTCAACAATTTTTTATTACTGAACAAATCATGCACTAGCAACACCAACACTAATCACCAATGCACTTCTTTGCATCTTTAAACACACCTTTCAGATACCAATATTGTTCTTTGATACACCTCTAATGCATACCATCATTATGCATCATACTGCACCAACTAATATTAGCCACATTCACTCATTCACCACCCTAGAAACACTCTGCTGCTCTCAAAAAAATTTGTTGCACTTAAAAATAATTTAGTTCTCTCACTTATGCAACTCCCTGCAACCACCGGTTTCCACCTGCTGCTACTCGCAATTCTACTACACACACAAATTCCTACAACACACCCAATCTGCTTCTCTCACTCATTTAACTCCCTACAGCCACCTGTCGCTAATCACAATTCTGCTTCACACAACAATTCCTACAACACACCTAATCTGCTACGTGAATTCTTCCTCTAAATAATTTTTCATTGATATTTTTGAATTGAAGCTTTATATATCTTGTTGTCAAATCTGCTACATGAATCTTTAATTTTCCCTATTTTTTGTTATCAACCTTCAATCTGTAGTTTTGGGCTTAATGAGTTAAAATGTTATTTCCTTCAATTTTTTCTTTTTTACAAGATTTAGCAGTGTGCCTTCTATTTTTATATGCAGTTAATTTTGCTTATCTTCCAAATTCACTGCCAAAACTGACAAATATTTTATTTTGAGCTTAAGTCCTTTTTCTCTGTTGCTTACCTATTTTTTTGCCAAATCTGCCTTGGTATGTTATGTTTGGATCTAACTGCTAAACAACAGCACCGATTTGTCACTTACCACTGCCACCAAATCAAGATCGCAACTCATTCATCCATGCTAGGCCATAATGCCTTTTGATATGTTTTTGATTGTTCATGCTTGTATTGGGATCATGCCACTGTCAAAACATATTTGCACTGCCATTTTTGGCTTCCCCAGAGATCTTTATTTTATAAACAAAAACTATGCTAAATATATTGAATTTGACTTTAGGACATTTTTGTTGGAACCTTACCTATTTTTCACCACCTGACTAGGTCTCCATTACCATTGCCCAATAATTTGTGTGCTAATCCCTTTTAGCCCTATGCGGGCAAAGTTTCTTTTATAAATGGCTCTATGCCATATGCCTCATTTCTATGCAAAAAAACCAAGATCTTGGCACTTATCCGGGCCACTCAAAGAGTCTCCATGGATATTTATAACTACAATGCCCCTGATTATTACCTGTTGCATAAGACCATGTGTAGGTGCTTACCCCGCAACCCTCTCAATCTCAGAGCTTTCATTTGTGTGAACCATGATTCACTTGCCGGGGTTTATCCGCTAGGTTGACATGTCCCATGGGGACCACCCATCTATGCTCTGATTGGTTTTTTGTTATGTGCCTCCATGGCCCAGTGCCTCCTACCCAATGCTTTCTCTAAGATATGGTAACAATCCAGCTAGGGTAAGTCCTATGGGATGAGTTGTCATGTGGGGTCCTCCCGCCTGAGTCTCATTAGTTACTTGTCGCCATGTTGTTTTTGCCCACGTGTCCCGACTCCAACTACCCAGAAACACATATTGTACTCTTTTAAAAAAAAAATTGGGTCATCTCGTTGGTATGATGTCATGATCCATCACTAGGGACGCCTGGTGCCTCTAGAGTGGTGACATGTGTCACCCAAAAATGGGCCCTTTAGGTGCCCAAAAATTCCAAATATGCATGCCAAGTATCCACCTTGTATTGGCTGGTGTTGACGTCACTATCCTCCGTTGTCTAGGCCAATCACATGCTATTGCATGTCTTCTATAGGCAGAGAGAGAAAATGTCCTTTGTTAATTTATTTTTTAGCAATTCTCAAGCAATAAGAGAAACTGAAACTCTATGAGCTTGAGAATGAGAAGTTGAGAAAAACTATAGTTGAAATAAATGCTCAACAAGAAGAGGCTAGTAGATTGACTAGGATGTTAACCCATCAGCTGAGTGAAAAGGAAGCTTGATGCGAAAGAATACCAACTGAGGTAGTCTCATTGAGACATGACTTAGAGAAGTCAAATAAAGAGTTTTCTCAATGTCCAAGGTTTGAGGGTTCCAACAACAACAAAAGAAAGGTTTTTGGACAACAACAAGAGAAAGGAGTGCAATAGCAACAACAAAAGAAAAGGTAGTAGCAGAAGGCTAAGAAGAAACAATCTGTAGTGTAGCAAAATCCTAAGCAGCAACAAGAGAAGAGAAAGAAACAACAACAATAAGTGCAATAGAAGAGGGCAAGGCAACTGCAAGGAAGAGTGCATGATATCAATTCTTTTTGTCATAGAACACACAAGAAGAGCCAGTAGAGGACCCCTCCTTCTTAGAGAAAGAGCCTTCAAAGAAAAGGTAACCTCTGTCATGCAAATCCTTTTCATGGTTTTTGTTTTTCTTGCAAATTTTTTGGACATAAAGCCATAGACTATAGATAGCATTCAAGGAAACAAAATGTGTTGGGTAGCAGCAACCCAATAATGCAAAGAAAGGTTGGAAGAAGGCATGTTGGCCATGGTAGGAGTTTTGACAAAATATTTGTCAAAAGGAGTAACTCCTTTGCCCCATTCCTAGGCCAAATCAAATGCTACAATTGAGTCAAATTTGGGGACAAGGAAGCCTATTGTAGGCATGGGAAGTCAAAGCACTCATTTTAGGCGATGTGAGGAAATGAAGCAAAAAATGTATTCAATGCTCTATGTCATGAGAGAAAGATGAAAATAGGAGGAAGAAATAAGGAGAATGATCCTCCCACTCTTGTAGCAGATCCCTCTGTAAGGAAGAAAGGCTCCAAGAGGGTTTGGGTGAAGAAAGAGGAGGTGAATGAAATATTTCCTTTGCCCATGTGCAATAGAGAAGAAGCCTAGATAGGGGAAAAGAAGAAGCTGAAGGATAATGATTCTATGAGAACTCGACCTTTAAAGCTCTGGAGGAAGAAGGAGGATGATATGCTCATGGGGAGTAGATCCTTTGTTTCTCTTTAGTGAAGGAAGAGAAGGACCTAAAGGGAGGTTGAGTAAGTCAAATGTAGGAGGCCAAGAAGATGAACATAATGGCTTATCTCATGGATGAAGGTGGAGTGTAGCCAACATGAAGAGTACAAGAAATATCTCTTGTTGTGGGAAGAAGATGGGCTGCAGTGGAAGTGTGGAATGACAAGAAGGTCACATTCATGTCATGTCCACAGGATCAGTCCCAACGCAAAGGCAAGGAAGATTTGTAGGGGATTATGGAGCATTGGATTAGGGGGTGCTAATTTGTTAAGAAGACGCATGCAACAATGGGTAGTCTCAGAAAGGAAGATTGCTGAGGAAAGGAAAGGTTTGCATCTTTGGTGAAATGCTCTTATTTCATTTATGTTTTAAGTATAATAATGCATAGAAGTCTTGTGTTCATGAAACACAATTGGTGTAAGATTTTTCATGTCCCTTAACCCTCGGTGTAGCTATGTCAATTGGTTGTGATGGGTTCATGTTGAGAAACCATGTGTGCAAATGGACATTTTGTTTTGAGAAAACAAATAGAAGAGTTTTCCTAGTACAATGTTCTATTTGTATCATTTCTTTTGGCGCAAATGCTATGATCTATAAAGTACACCCTATTATATGAGAATGATCTCAAGGGGAGAAGTGGAGATACTCAATAAAATGAGAGTAGTCTCGGAAGAAACATCAACAACTAGGAAGGGAGAGTCAAAATGCATCATTATAACTTGGCATTTGCAGCAGCAAAAATACCATGTGCGGTTTAATGGTTATCAATATTTTTGATACAAAAGATGAATTGTTGGATAGAGTGCTCAACCAAAAACCATAAGGTGTCCAAAATTGGAAGGACAAATGAGAGGCAATATATGTTAAGGGGGAGCATATCACATTTTCCTAGTTTATGGAGCAGCAACAATGACAGTCTTGGAAGAGATGTCAACAAGGCAGAATACACACCTCAACAACCTGGACTCTAATCCTCACAGTCAGTGATTGCATGGGGAGCGTAAGGCAGCTTGTATACCCTTTCCATTGATGTCAAAGGGGGAGAAAATTTGCGAAACAACTGTGATGGCTGGTATAAGTTGTGGAGTAGCTATCATGGCCTGTGCAGAAGAAAGTAGGCCATTGGTGTCTCATGCCATGAGATGTGTGGAATCATCTTGAGGTTTGGCCATCACTTGGATATTAGGATGGTGTGTTGCAATCAATGCCAAAGGGGTATATTTTTGGACAGTTGGCATTGTGTGCATGGTTAGTGGCCTAGTGAAGGCATCTGCAAGTGTGTTTCAGTTGATGTCAACAGTCATACTGGGGAGTTGTGTTGGGTAGTTGGCATTGCCTAACTAATTGGAAGGGGTGTTGGCATTGAATTCAATCAGCTGAGCATAGATGATTATTGCATCGAATGCTGGTAGTGATGACCCAGGATGGAAGTCCATGGTTGTTGCATGATTCATGGAGAGGATCACCTTGGTGGGTGTGATTTCTGATATCTGGAGAGTCAAGGAGTAGAAAGTATGACAGTGAGTTTGGAGCCATAGTTTTAGCTATCAGATGGAATCAATGGATAATTGGACCCCTTCCATTAGAAATTTCTCTCGAAGATATTTCCAACGATATGTGGAAGTCTAGGAATGGACTTGTGGGTCCAAACTTATGACTTGCTGAAGATAAGGGTGTTAAAGCCTTAAGCAGGGATGAATATCGCATATCGAAAGTCCTGTAAATAGGAGGATCTAAGGTGTACCTCAAAAACTAAGGAAATTCTCTAATTAGTTCCTTTCGATCTGCGTTTTGGCAGCTCCAGGATATCGACAATCGCAGTATTTGAGGTCTCATCATATCGCATACCCGTGTTTGGAGGTTCCAAGGTACAGCACACATTGAAAGCAATTCACCGATTAGCGATTAGTGATCTAGCATATCGGAAGTCCTCGCGATACTGGAGATCGCATATCAAAGGATCAACAAGCATTGCATATCAGCAATCCCACATATCGAAGGTTCCGACAAATCACAATTGGTGATTGGAGGCTCAGTGGTGCAGTGCAAACGCAATGCGCAATATGCGATTTGTGATATCACATATCGGAGGTCTGGGCAGTCGGCGCATAGTGGTGCATCAGAGATTGGCGTTCATATTTTTCATGTATGAAAGCCATTGTAATTTGTCGATCAATGAACGTCGATTGAGACATTCTTTGTTAAAATGCTACCATTTGAACCTCCAGTGTTAAATTGTGGGGAGAGCTAAAAATATTTTTACAAAGAAAATCGCTGCAAAACCAAGCATGGTGGGCCTCTTTCTTTCTCCTCTAGGAGGACACGTGGAGGTGTCTGGTTGGCTCTGATAAGTACATATGGCAGCATCATAGGAACCCTAATAAGTACAAATGCTAGCATCGAAGGAGCTCCGTTGAGGACAAGTGGTAGGATCTGTTTGGTTCCAATAAGGGATATGTGGATGCTTATATCAGCATGATGTCACAGTATGGAGGGACACATGGAAGGCTATTTTAGTGTTTATGGATGGCCTAATGGGCCATATATGAGTGACACGTGTCATTGGTTAGAAGATGCTATGTGGCATGAGATGACGTCACTTCGGCAATCAGCGATCAAAGGTTTGCGATGGTTGGCACATTGGCCACATTTGGAAATCGTTGATTAGAGGGCTTCAACATGGGGGCTATCACGTGGTCACAAAGTGTTAAGGAACCAAGGGCTAGGGAAAAATAGAGTGACCTATCGAAAATTGACAATTGACAGTTTGTGGTTGCTGGCATATGGGAAAAAGGTGAAAAACACCAATAAGAGGGGCTCTGATGTGTTACATGCGTTGTTAAGAGGAAACGTAAAAAACCAAGGGAATTGTGCATAACAGAGGAAGTATATCCCTCGAAGGGAGTTTGAAAGGCTTAGTGCCTTAAGGCTAAGCCCCAATCATAACACCCGGTCCTATTGTTGAGATATATCAGGGAACTAAAGTAGAATAGGCTTGAATATCAGAGATAAGCAATCGACAATGTGAAACATTGTGCCACTTTGGTACTACAATGAAAAGCTCTGATATCTCAGTACAAAGGTGTATTTATGGCATATGGGTCGGCAACTATAACAGTGAATTCAGAACAAAGGTTTGGTCACAAGATGAATGACGACTTTCAGGGATCAGTCGAAGATCTCTGAGAACAAGGAAGCAAGGACAATGGTCCACAAAATATCCATGCCTGAAGTACAGAGATGCCATGCTGAAGTGCTATCAAGCTATGTGAGCTTTGAATAGGCATGGAGAGTCTCAGTGATGGGAAAGTTGCAGAAAGAGAGGATTGTGCATGTCTTGAGTAAGCAAGTGGACTAAGAATTAATTCTTAGTATGGGGAAACAGTCAGGTGCCAATTTTTAGTGAACGTAGTGGCAGAGACCAAGACCAGTGTGGACAATAGAGTGCAGGACCATGCCGAGGTACAACATCCAGTGTTGACAAAGGACAGTGTGCCAACATTGATCAGGGAGACAACATAGGAACAAAACCCATTAGCTCGATTGAGCATGTGAAGGGAAAGAAATATTGTTTCTAGAGAGCCTAAGAGAAAAATGCTCTGAGTGTGTGCATTGCTGTGAGAGGCTAAGTGAGAGCCATTTCTGCACAGAGAGGTAGTAAGTGCCTATGCAAAGGTAAAAAAAACCCCGAGAGTAGCACTCTTTGTGTGAGGATAATGTGCCTGTGTGCTCGGTGTGTAAAGGCTGATAGTTTCCTGTGATGTGAGTAAAGCCAAAAATACCTGAGCATTGTGATTTAAAGCCGAAAGTGCCTGTATCCTTTGTGGAAGTTCGAATGTGTCATAGAGAGTATAAGGTCGAGAGCTAAGCTTGTGCTATGTGAAGCAAGGCTAAGAGCAGAATGTGTGTTGTGGAGAGTAGAGTAGCTGAGAGTTGAGTGCATGTTGTTGAAGAGGTAGATACAGAGTTGCATATATGAAGATGAGCGACTGTTGTTGAGAATATCAGTGAATTGTTGAAGAGTGTTGTAGAGAGCTTCAAAGTGTAGCAGAGTGAGATGAGATCAAAAACTATTATTAGGCATATTTTCTTCCAAACTACAATGAACATTCAATTCTTATTTGAGTGTGGGTTGGTGCCTACAATCAAGAATTTGGTGCTTCCATACCTAGTGGAGCTTGAAAATGCTTGGGGGTCAGTGCCTCTTGCAATTTGGTGCTTGCATAAATCTAAGGAGCTACAAGTTGGTGCTTGCAACAAAGTTATGAGGCTAGTTCCTCAAGTGGTGCTTCTGGTAAGCTGGACAGGTGTCTACAAACAAAGGGAGTTGGTGCTAGAAAACAATCAAAGGGAGTTGGTGCTTCCTGTGAGTGGGTGCTCACAAAAACAGATTGATGTAATAGAGTGGGTGCTCTTAATTTACATCAATAACAACAACAATCTTTGTGGTTTTTTCCCGAAAGGGTTTCCACGTGAAAAACCTTGTGTCTATGTGTATGATGCTTATGGTTTTTTTTCTTGTGTGTTTAGTTTATGCTACTACCATATTATATAAGTATGTTGGTTATATGGTTAGATGCCAAGTTTAAATAAGAAAAGTAAACTGGCATAAAGAAGTAAAAATTACCCATAATATTGATTCACCCCCCTCTCAGTATTATCATTGTTTCCCAACAATTGGTAGCAAATCCAAGTTTCTTTAGGAATAACTTAATAGCTAGAGGGTATAGTAAAGGGAAACAATGGTTAATCCATCTTGGCTAACAACAAAAGAATTCCCATTCTTAGATAGATCAGGACATGAGCTATGGTATGAAATTTGGAAGGTAAGAATGTAATCCTACTTGATGTCCCTGGATGGTGACATATGACTCTTCGTATCGAATGGAGAAAATAGCAAGCAAGATGAAGAATCCCAAAATATTATCATGAAGGGGCTCTCTAAGTCAGATGCTAATAAAGTGATGCATTGTAAATCATCAAAGGAAGTATTGTACAGACTGCAATGTCTGTATGGTGGAGATAGCCATGTCACTCAGGAAGAGGTTGAGGAGACCTGCTTCCCTAGCAACGAATTAGAACATGGTGAACTTTCTGCTCATCACACTTTTGTGGATGAGGAAGAAGTCTCAGATGAGAGACGAGGTTGTTCGGAAGCTAACACCTTTGGTGGTGAAGAAAAGGATTTATATGAATAGATCTTTTTTGAAAATAGGCTAATCTCGGCTCTATGAGAGGAGAAGAGAAACTAAAACTCTATGAGCTTGAGAATGAGAAGTTGAGAAAAACTATAGTTGAACTAAATGCTCAGCAGGAAGAGGCTAGAAGACTGACTGGGATATTAACCCATTAGCTGAGTGAAAAGGAAGCTTGTTGCGAAAGACTACAAACTGAGCTAGTCTCATTGAGACATGACTTAGAGAAGTCAAATAAAGAGTTGTCTCAATGTCAAAGGCTTAATCATTCCAACAACAACAAAAGAAAGGTTGTTGGATAGAAGCAAGAACAAGGAGTGCAACAACAAAAATAGAAGAAAAGGAAACAACAGAAGCCTAAGAAGCAACAACCTGTAGTGCAGCAGAAGCCCAAGCAACAACAACAACAAGTGCAACAGAAGACGACAAGGAAGTTGCAAGGATGAGTGCATGATAACAATGCTTGTTGTCATAGAACACACAAGAAGAGTCAACAGAGGACCCCTCCTTCTCAGAGACACAGCCTTCAAAGAAAAGGTAACCTCTGTCACCAAAATTATTTTCATGGTTTTTGTTTTTCTTGAAAAAATTTTGGACATAAAGCCATAGACTGTAGATGGCGTGCAAGGAAACAGCATGTGCTATGTCATAAGAGCAAGATGAAAAGAGGAGGAAGAAATAAGGAGAATGATCCTCCCTCTCTTGTAGCAGATCCCTTTGTAAGGTATAAAGGCTCCAAGAGGGTTTGGGTGAAGAAATAGGAGGTGAAAGAAATATTTCCTCTACCCATGTGTAGCAGAGAAGAAGCCTAGATAGGGGCAAAGAAGAAGCTGAAGGATAATGCTTATATGAGAACTCGACCTTTAAAGGTTTGGAGGAAAAAGGAGGGTGATCTGCTCAAGAGGAGTAGGTCCTCTATTTCTCTTCAGTGAAGGAAGAGAAGGGCCTCAAGGTAGGGTGAGTAAGTCATATGTAGGAGGCCAAGAAGATGAACATAATGGTGCATCAGATGGATGCAGGTGGAGTGCAGCCAACATGAGGAGTACACAAAGATATCTCTTGTTGTAGGAAAAGGATGGGTTGCAATGGAAGTGTGGAATGACAGGAAGCTCACATTCATGTCAGTTCCAGAGGATCAGTCCCCACATAAAGGCAAGGAATATTTGCAGGAGATCAGGGAGCTTTGGCTTAGGGGGAGCTGCTTTGATAAGCAGTAGCAGGTAACAATGGGACACCTTAGAAATGAATATTGTTGAGCAAATGAAAGCTTTGCATATTTGGTGAAATACTCTTATTTCATTTATGTTGTAAGTATAATTATGCATAGTAGTATTTTGTTCATGAAACACAATGGTGTAAGATTTTTCATGTCCCTTAACCCTCAATATCTATGTCAATTGGTTATGATGGGCTCATGTTGAGAAACCATGTGTGAAAATGGAAATTTAGTTTTGAGAAAAGAAATAGAAGAGTTTTCCTGGTACAATGTTCCATTTGTATCATTTCTTTTGGTGCAAATGGTATGAGCTATAAAGAAGTCCCTATTATATGAGAATGATCTCAAGGGGAGAAGGGGAGATTCTCAATAAAATGAGAGAAATATCGGAAGTAGCAGTAGCAGAGAATAACAGAGAGCTGAAATGTATCATTATAACTTGGTATTTGCAGTAGTAGAAATGCAATGCACAGTTTAATGGGTATTAATATTTTTGATACAAAAGATGCATTGGTGGATAGAGTTCTCATCTAGCAGCCATAAGGTGTCCAAAACTGGAAGGAAAAATTAGAGGAAGTATATGTTAAGGGGAAGCATATCACATTTTCCTAGTTTATGGAGCAGTAAAAATGACAGTCCTAGAAGAGATATTAGCAAGGCAGAATACACACCTCAATAGCTAGACTTTGGTCCTCACAGTCAGTGATTGCATGTGGAGAGTAAGGCAACTTGTAGCCCCTTTCCATTGATGTCAAAGGGGGAGAAAATTTGTGGAGCAACTACGATGGTTGGTATAAGTTTTGGAGCTGCTATGATGGCCTGTGCAGAAGAAAGCAGGCCATTGGTGTCTCATGCCATGAGATGTGTGGAATCATCTTGAGGTTTGGCCATCACTTGGATATAAGGATGGTGTTTTTCCATAAATGCCAAAGGGGGAGATTGTTGGATAGTTGACATTGTGTTCATGACCAGTGGCCTAGTGAAGGAATCTGCAAGTCTGTTGGCATTGATGTCAACCGTCACGCTGGGGAGTTGTATTGGGCAGATGGCATTTCCTAACTGATTGGCAAGAGTGTTGGCATTGATCTGAATCAACCAGGCTCAGATGCTTGTTATAGAAGATGCTATTAGTGATGGCCTAGGATGGAAGTCCATGGTTTCTTTCATGCGTCATACAGAGGATCACCTTAGTGGGTGTGATTTCTAATGTCTGGAGAGTCAAGGAGCAGAAAGTATGGCAGTGAGTTTGGAGCCATATTTTGAGGTATCAAATGGGCTTAATGGCTAATCAAACATAAAAAAATTCTCTGGAAGAGATTTCCAACAATACGTGGAAGTCCAGAAATGGACATGTGGGTCAAAAGTTATGATCTAGTTAAGTTCAGGGTGTTAAAGCCTTAAGGAGGGAAGAATATTGCATATCGGAAGTCCCATAGATTAGAGGATCCAAGGTTTGGCGCAACAACTAAGGAAATTCTCCAATTAGTGACTTTTCATCCCGCATTTCGGAGGCTCTGAGATATCGGTGATTGCAATCTCAACGGTCTCAGCATATCACATATCGACATTCAGAGGTTCCAAGGCACAATGCATAGCAGAAGAAAATCACTGATTAGCGATCCTGCATATCAGAAGTCCTGACGATATCATTGATTGCATATCGAAGGATCAACAAGCATTGCGTATCGACGATTCCACATATCAGAGGTCCAGGCGAATCACAATCAATGATTTGAGGATCAGTGCTGCAACAGAACAACAATGTGCGATATGCGATTTGAGATATGGCATATCGGAGGTCCTGATAGTCAACACTCTATGGTGCATCAGAGATTAGTGATCAACTTTTTCATATATAACATCCATTGGAATTCATCGATCAAGGAACACTAATTGAGACATTCTTTTTTAAAATCTTGGGATTTGAACATCCAGTGTTAAATCGCAGAGAGAGTCGAAAATATTTTTACAAAGAAAATAGCTGCAAAACCAAGTATGGCAGGACTCTTTCTCTCTCCTCCAGGTGGACACATGGAGGTGTTTGGTTGGTGTTGGGTGTGGAGCCTGATTATCTTCTATATTCAAAGGTATCGCCACATAGGACCCCAGTTCGAAATGGGGGCGGCAACGCCGCCCGTAAAATATTCGCTGCAGGGGGGGTCCAGGGGGGGGGGCGGCTGTGACCTTTGGGAGCCCCCCCCTGGCGGGGGGTTTCGGGGGTAGCGCCCCCGAAGCTAAAAACAGCTGTAAAATTGCCTTGTAAAAGTATAGTAATTTCTAGTCAATCTGGGCCGTTCATTAGGCGGATGATCTGACGGTAGAACTTATGTTTAGTTTAGGGTTTTTTGCCCTAGAAGGCAACCCCTCTCTTTGTATGAGGGTATTGTATTTGAGGTTGTGTGATAGATGTGTATTCTCTGAGCGAGAAACAGAGAGGTGAGACTGTGAGAGAAAATAGAGGATATTACAACGAATTTGCTGTAGGTTGTGTCTCTTCATTTTATTGGATAATACAAAGGAAGGACTGGCTGTTCGGGGTGGACGTAGTCCAAACTGGGTGAACCACGTATATTTGTGTCTCTCTTGTTTTTTGTGTTTTGTGTGTTTATATTTCTGCAATATTTTATGTGTTCCATTGCTCTGTAATATATAATTTTCTAACAGTTGGCTCCGATAAGGATAGATGGCAGCATCAGAGGAGCTTCAATAAGTACAAATGGTAGCATCAGAGGAGCTCCGATGAGGACAAGTGGCAGGATCTGAATTGTTCCGATAAGGGACACATGGCTGCCTATGTCAACATGATGTCACAATATGGAGGGACATGTGGCAAGTTATTTTGGTGTTTATGGATGACCTAATGGACCATATTTGAGTGACACGTGTCACTAGTGAGAAGATTCCGCATGGCATGAGATGACGTCACTTCGACAATTAGAAATTTAAGGTTTGTGATGGTTTGCACATTGGAAACATTTGGAAATCACTGATTAGAAGGCTCTGACATGGGGGCTTGCACGTAGTCCAAAAGTGTTAAGGAACCATGGGCTAGGGCATAACAGAGGGGCCTATAAAAAATTAGTGATCGACGGTTCATTAGGGGAATTTTTTGGTCTAAAATGAACCTCCTAACAAAAATGTACAACCAAAATAGACTTTATAAGAACCAATAGGATTCAAGATGATGATTTCAACCATGGGGGATGATTCACCATTTTTGGAGTAAAAAAGTAAAAAGATTAAAAAATAATAAAATAATAAAACTACTTTTGCAACTTGTATTTCAACTTATCTCCCTAAGGTTTTACTCAAATTTCACATGGGATTACTCGTTGGATGCAAAATTTAATTCCTCATCCAAGCCGTACCCATGTTGCATACTTTTGATGGACCCTGCTACACGAAAAATAAGAAATACATGAAAAAACATTATTGCAATCACACTTTTCATGTATTTCTAATTTTTTTGTGTAGTAGGTTCCATCAAAAGTATGTAACATGGGTACTCCTTGGATGAGAAATCAAATTTTACATCCAACGAGTGTTGCCACTCGAAATTTGAGAAAATCCATAGGAAGATAAGTTGAAAAAATAGTATTTCCTTTTTTCCCTCTAAACTTTGATGATCTAATATAAACTTATTTTATTATTTCCACTATTATTTTATAATTTCCTTAGGAGGCCCATTTTATACCTCAAAATTCACCTAATTTGTGGTTTTTGGCATATGGGCAACATGTGAAAAACGTTGATAAGCGGGGCTCTGATGTGTTATACATGTGGTTAAGAGGAAACAAAAAAAACCAAGGGTGTAGTGCATAACAAAGGAAGTATAGCCTTCGACGGGTGTCTGAAAGTCTTAGTGCCTTAAGGCTAAGTCCCCGGTCACAGTGCTTGGTCTTATGGTTGAGATATATTAGGGAGGTAAAGCAGAAGGCACTTGAATATCAAAGATCGGAAATCGGAAATGTGAAACACTACACCACTTTGGTATTGTAATGAAAAGTTATGATATCTTAGTGTAGAGGTGTATTGATGGCGTATGGGTTGACAGCTGTAGGAGTGAATGCAGAACAAAGGTTTGGTCATAGGATGAATGGCGACTATCATGGATCAGTCGAAGATCTTTGAGAACAAGGCAACAAGGACAATGGTCCACATAATGTCCATGCTTGAAGTACAAAGAAGCCATGTTGAAGTGTTGTCAAGCTCTGTGAGCTTTGAATAGGCATGGAGAGTCTCAGTAATGGGAAAATTGCAGACAGAGAGGACTGTGCATGTCTTGAGTAAGCAGGTGGACAGAGAATGAATTACCAGTATGGGGAAACAATTAGGTGCCCATTCTCAATGAACATAATGCCCAAGACTGAGGCCAATGTAGACAGTAGAGTGCAGGGCCATGCCAAGGTACAGTGTGTAGTGTTGACACAGGACAATGTAACAACATTGATTGGGGAGACAACAGAGGAACAAAAGTGAGGAGCTCGATTGAGCATGTGGGGGGGATAGAAGTATTGTTGCAAGAGAGCCTAAGAGAAAAATTATTTGAATGTGTGCACTGCTTTGAGAGGCTAAGTGAGAGCCAGTTTTGTAGAGAGAGACGGTAAGTGCCTACGCAAAGGTAAAAGAAACACTGAGAGAAGCACTCTGTGTGTGCAGCTAAAGTGCATGTGTGCTAGGTGTGTAAAGGTCGATAGTTTCCTTTGATGTGAGTAAGGTTGAAAGTGCCTGAGCTCTGTGAGTTAAGGCTGAAAGTTCCTGCATGCTATGTGGAAGGTCGAATGTGCCTTAGAGTGGGAGGCCAAGAGATGAGCCTGTGCTATGTTAAGCAAGGCCAAGAGAAGAATGTGTGATGTGGAGAGTAGAGTGGTTGAGAGTTGAGTGCATGGTTTTGAAGGGGTAGATACAAAGCTGCATAGATGGTGATGAGTGACTATTGTTGATCAGATCAGTGAACTACTGAAGAGTGCTGCAGAGAGATGCAAAGTGTAGTAGAGTGAGCTGAGAACAAAAGTTGTTATGAGGCAAAGTTGCTCCCAAGCGACAATGAATATTCAATTCTTATTTGAGTGTGTGTTGGTGCCTAAAATCATGAAGTTGGTGTTTCCATCTCTAGTGGAGTGTGAGTAGGCTTGGGGGTCGGTGCTTCCTACAAGTTGGTGCTTGCAACAAATCTATAAGGCCAACGCCTCAAGTGGTGCTTTTGGTGAGAAGGACAAGTGTCTACAAACAGAGGGAGTTAGTGCTTCTTGCTAGTTAGGGCTAGAAAACAATCAAAGGGATTTGGTGCTTCCTGTGAGTGGGTGCTCACAAATTTTTTTTGATGTAATAGACTGGGTGCTCTTAATTTACATCAATAACAACAACAATCTTTGTGGTTTTTTCTCAAAAGGGTTTCCACGTGAAAAAGCCTGGTGTTTATGCGTATAATGCTTATGGTTTATTTGCTTGTGTTTTGAGTTTATGTTGATTCCATATTATATATTGTTGTTGGTTATATGGTTGGATGCCAAGTTTAAATAAGAAAACTAAATTGGCATAAAGAATTAAAAATTAGCCTTAACACTGATTCACCCCCCTTCTCAGTATTATCATTGTTTCCTAATAGGTGGTACATGGAAGTCCTTGATTTGGTTGGCCTTTTCAGATGTTAATAAGAGTTCTTTTCCTCATGTGTTCCATGTGTAAATATACTTGTTAATATGTGGTTTTAATGGTTGTTCTATCATTGTTATTCTACTTTTTACAACCATGGTTTATGACAAATTTTTGTTATGTCCCTCATCATGTTTTGATTAGTAAATTAAATGTTAATGAATGTGTGACCTAATACTTGATAATGTAGATATTGTGAGAGGGAATCATACCTTCTTAATGAATCTTAGATAAGTATGAGGCCCCTATGTTCAGATTTGTTTATATGACATGTTACATATTTATGATTTGTTTGATGAAATTCATGTCATTGTTAGGATGAGTTTGGTTAGGTCCTTGACAAAATTTCACATTAGAGGCCTTGTCATTTTGTTATTTATCATTCCTCATAATTTCATCAAGTTCTGGGTGCAAGCCTGATTCCTAGCCTTGAAAAGGTGGCCCAGAATTCAGGGTTGTTGGCACAAAACTGCTTCAAAAAGGCTACAGTCGCATGGATTCTTTGTTGTGGGATTGACTGGAGGGTTTTAGTTGCTTGGAGGGTCTA
This sequence comes from Pinus tabuliformis, assembly GCA_031772625.1. NCBI lineage: Eukaryota > Viridiplantae > Streptophyta > Pinopsida > Pinales > Pinaceae > Pinus > Pinus tabuliformis. The sequence continues at coordinate 783,000,396 of CM062807.1, forward strand.
TCATGGGAGACAATGGGGGTCTATTTCAGCAATAAAACAAGCTAACTTAGCGGTTGGGCACCTGGAGTGGTTGGTTAGTCCATGGGGGTGGTGTAGCTCCTGAGAAAATTCAGTTTGGTTTTTGGTGTGTCTATTCCACTTCCTTAATTGTACATGGGGAGGTGAATCATATAATAATAACTCTTCGTGAAATGTTTACCTTAGTTGACTGATTAGCTTGGCTAAATATGGGAGGAGGCTATTACATAGTGATATCAAAGCAAGGTTCACCCGTTGGATTGGATGGACAAAATATGGTTGTAATGCCTGCATGTTGGTTGTATATGTTCTTGATGTGTATGCATGGTGATGGTTGTTGTTGTAGTTGTGTTTTCATGTAGGAGTTGAAGGTGTTGTTGTTGGGATGTGTTTGTTGTGAATGCATGTCAGTTGAATATGCATTTGTTATGTATTATTGTTGTCTATGTGGATGTATGCATGCATTATCACGATTATAGTTATTGTGCATGATGTCATGGTATGTGGCTGGTATGGTCATGCATGGTAACTAGATGATGTTTATATACTACTATGATTATGTTTATATATGTATTGTGCTAATCTGGTTGATCTTGCAGATGAGACATCATCCCCTGAATTATACTGAAGTATGTTGATTATGTTTATATTTTGGTTTAGCTGACATGGTATACTTGTAGGAAGAATATCAAAGATGACTAGCATGATGGTATATCACATTTCACGAGATTCTCCCTATAGATCAGATGAGTAACATGGTGGTGGGCACTCCCGTGACATAGCAAACACACAGAGAAACACTAGGGAAATTTTGAGGTCTAAAGTGGGTCTCCTAAGAAAAATGTACAACCAAAATAAACTTTATAAGAACCAATATGATTCAAGATGATGATGTCAACCATGGGGGATGATTTAACATTTTTGGAGTAAAAAAGTAAAAAGATTAAAAAATAAAATAATAAAACTACTTTTTCAACTCTTATTTTCAACTTATCTCGGTAAGGTTTTACTCACATTTTGAGCGGGAGTACTTGTTGGATGAAAAATTTAATTCCTCATCCAATGAGTACCCATGTTGCATACTTTCGATGGACCCTCCTACACGAAAAATGAGAATCGAAAGCATGCAACATGGGTACTCCTTGGATTAGGAATGAAATTATGCATCTAATGAGTGTTGTCACTCAAAATTTGAGTAAACAAATAGGGAGATAAGTTGAAAATACGAGTTGAAAAAATAGTTTTTTCTTTTTTCCCGCTAAAATTTGATGATGTAATCTAATCTTATTTATTATTTCCACTATTATTTTATAATTTCGTTAGGAGGCCCATCTTAGACCTCAAAGCTTCACTAATGTTTCAAGGCAGAAATGAGAAGTTGCAAAGCAGATAATGACATAATTATGCAAGCATTGGAGAAACAAGGAAAGGTTAATGTAGTTATCCTTCAGAGGTTTTCAGACTTGCAGAGACAGAGACCACTTAGGATTAGTTATGGATAGGAGGGCGGGACTAATGGGGCATATGGAAGTAGGTCTCATGGTGGGAATAGGTTGAATAATGATGACATGATCAGAGATGGTAGGTTCTTGGATACACCTGATAGGAGAGGTGATGTAAACATGTTCTAATCTAGTTTTGGTTCTGGTAAGTACCATGGTCATCATCTTTCTCATCCTTGCAGTAGCAATGAAAGGGGATATTTTCCAAATGAGTTCAAGAAAGCCAAGGAACCTACCTTTGATGTGGATTTGAAGAAACCGGAAGATGCAAAGACATGGTTACTCAGAATGAAGAAGTTCTTTAAGCTGCATGATTACAAAGAGAATATGAAGGCCAAAATAGTTATCTTCATCCTTAAAGGGAAATCAAACATCTGGAGGGAATATGTGAAGTGGGTTAGAGACATTAGGAAAGAAGAGTTGAGTTGGTATGGATTCAAGAGAAATTTCACGAAGAAATATTTGTCAGAGAGGTACTATGATAGTAAATCCAAGGAATTCTATGAGCTAAATATGGGATAGATGATGGATGAGGAGTATACAACCAAGTTCCTATATTTATTGAGGTATGTACCATATCTTCAGGATGAGAAAACCAAATTTCAGAGATTTTTTAGTGGATTTCCATTAACATTTAAAGATTGGATTAAGTATGATGAGCCTTGGTCACTTGAAGAAGTCATTGGAAAGTTGAATCAATATTATGAGCAATCAAAGTGTAAGTTCGAATCTCAGCAAGGATGGAAAGAGAAATACAAATCTAAAGTTAAATGGCAATCGAAAATAACAAGACCCTAGGATGCATGTGAGAAAGAGAATGTTGCACCTTACAAGAAGTTTAATGGACCTTAGCCTAGACAACATCAGAACAAAGGTGATGGTAGGAGACAATTGCAGTTTTGGACATGTGGTAAGGAGCATCTTAAGAAGGGTTGTCTGCAAAATTAGGGTGGTAGGCCTCAGATCTACAGTGCACAAGAACTGCAAATATTTGGGGATGTTGGGCAGAGCATTCCATGGATCTATGAAACATTGGATAATAGGAAGGTAGATCACCAGGCATCTATTATTGATATGGACGATAAGCTTTGTGATCAAGTTACTTCTATTTTGATTGACCCTGGATCTAATTATAGTTATGTTAATCCTAACCTAGTGGATATGTGTGTCTTGAATAAAGAAATGCACGCAGAATATTGGTTAATGCAGTTGGCTACAAGTGCAAATAAAAGAGTTCATCATTGGGTAAGGGCCTGTGCATTTGAGTTGAATGGTATGCCTACATCAACACATTTGAATGTACTTACATTGGGGTCATAAAATGTGTGGTTGGGTGTGTATTGGTTGTATCTTCATAGGACTAAGGTGGGCTGTTAGGAAAAGTTTATTAAATGATTCGATGACAATGGATAACATAGGGCCTTGCAGGGTGAGAAGGAGGAAACATCATTTAGAATGGTTACAACTACATAGGAAGAGTGTAGTCATAGAAAAAGGTGTTTTTTATTTGCAGTACATATATCTAGTGATAAAGGTAAGGATGTTGAGGATGCGGAGGTATTGAGGAAGCACCCAATTTTACAACATTTTCAAGATGTATTTCCAACAGAGATTTTAGAGTTCTTCTTCAAAGGGAAGTGGACTTTTCCATTGAGTTGGTACCAGGGGAAACACCAACATCAAAGGCACCATACAGGATGAGCACACCAGAGTTAGTAGAGTTGAATTTGCAGTTGAAGGAAATACTTGAAAAGGGATACATCAGGCCAAGTGTATCACCTTGGGGTGCACTAGTTTTGTTCGTAAAGAAGAAGGATTGTACTCTTAGGTTGTGCATTGACTATAAGAAATGGAACATGGTAACCATCAAGAAAAGGTATTTGTTTCCAAGATTAATGATCTGTTTGACCACTTGAAGGGAGAAGCAGTGTTATCGAAGAATTATTTGAGATTAGGATATCATCAGGTACACATAAAAAAGGAGGATATTTACAAGAATCCTTTCCAGACTAATTATGGACATTATGATTTTTTTGTAGTTCCATTTGGTTTAACTAATGCTCCAACGAATTTTATGTGCTTCATGAATAATGTGTTGTGTCTCTATCTAGACAAGTTTGTTAACATTTAACAACGTTGAGATTTCTAAGAGGGCATCAGTTGTATGCTAAGATTAGAAAATGTAGTTTCTTTGAGATAGAGGTACATTACTTTGGGCATGTTGTTTCCAAGGAAGCCATAACAGTGGATCCAAAAATGATAACGGCTATCATGGAATGGGAAACTACTAGGAATGTGGATGAGGTAAGTTCATTTATTGGGTTAGCTGGTTACTACAGGAGGTTCATTAGGAACTTAACATGGATTGCATATCCTATCACATCATTGCAGTGAAAAGGGAAGAAATTTGAATGGATAGAGGAATGTGCAACAAGTTTTGAGCAATTGAGGCAGTTTTTGACAAATGCTCCAGTTCACAAGATTGCATATCCAGATAAAGAGTTTGTGGTGTGTACATATGCTTGAAAGAGAGGACTTGGTGGACTCCTAATGTAGGAGGGACAGGTGGTATGTTATGAATCAAGGAAATTGAATGAGCATGCGAAAAATTATGTTACACATGATGTTGCGTTGGAATCGATCATCTATGAATTGAAGATGTGGAGGCACTATCTTCTTGGCAGGAGATTTTTACTGATGAGTGATCATAGTGGATTGAGATACTTGTTTGACCAATCGAATCTAAATGCCAAGAAAGCTAGATGGTTGCCCACGATCAATGAATTTTATTTTGAGATTAGGTACATTAAGGGAAAGGAAAATAGGGTTGTAGATTGTCTTAAGAAAAGAGTGCAGGTGAATCATATAGAAGCTATGATTTCTTATGGGACATATCTATAGGATTGGTTATTACAGGAAAGACAATAGGATGATACGTATAGGGAGCTTAGGCATAGGTTAGATTAGGAGATAGGTGATCACGATGTAGACTATCATCTTACAACGGATGGTTTGGTCAAATTTAGGGATAGGATTTATGTGCCTGACAATAGTGAGCTCAAGAAGCTTATCCTAAGAGAATTTCATGCTAAACCATATTCAAGTCACCCAGGATATTAGAATATATTGACGGCGGTGAAGAAGTTCTATTATTTACCGAATTTGAAGAAGGAAGTGGCAGCATTTGTAGCTATATGCTTGGACTGTGAACATGTAAAAGTAGAATGTGAGCATCCAAGTGGATTACTACAACCGATTTTAATTCTACAGTGGAAATGGGAGGACATTTCCATGGATTTCATTACATGTTTTTCGAGGAAATCTAGACAACATGATTCCATTATTGTTGTGGTTGAAAACTTGAAAAAAGTAGCACACTTCATTCCAGTAAAGTCTACTTATTCAGCTAGTGATGTAGCACAGGTCTTCCTCAGGGAGATAGTGAGGTTGCATGGTGTTCAGAAGAATATTGTGTTAAACAAAGATTCTAAGTTAACTTCTAGGTTGTGGAAAGATTTATTTGCAGGATTGGGTATAGAGTTAGCCTTCAGTACAACTTATCATCTGCAGACAAATTACAACACCCTCCTCCTACATTTACCCAAGCTAATAGTTAACTGGGGTAAACATGTGAGAAAGGGTTACTAAGATATGATTTAACTACATAAGTATAGTTAAAGAAGTGGAACTGTCGAACCAAAACCTTACAGATATCCCTCACATGCTACAGGACCCTCAGGAGCTAATTTATCACTCCAAGTACCCAACCATTGAATTAACCTAGCATTTCAATGAATTAAACCCCCAGTTTCTCCCATGACATGGGAATGCATGCAATCGGGACCAAGGAAAATTTTAAGAACCCCCCCTAAATTTATAAATATAATAAATGGGCGAATCTCCATGGTATATAGGAAAAATGGAAGGCGGTTTTATCAATAATATAATATGTATATATAATTTTTTGGCGAATCTCTCACCAGGCATGGCGAATATTTTACTCAATTATAAAATCTTGTAAGATCTTGGCGAGTCTTTCACTAAATAATAAAGCTTTGTAAATTCCTAGTGAATCTTAGCATAGGCTACATGCTGGTTTAATTCCCCCATTTAAATAGGCTACATTCCAGGTGAATACCATGGGTCAATACCATGTGCCATTTTGGTGAATACCATGTGCCATTTTTGTTTTTATTAATTCTAATATTAGGGTTAATAATGGTTTTTTGCATGGTATTAATAACAATCTAGTCCATGGTATTTGTCCCATAGTATTTTGGCCATAGGTTTCACCTAAATATAACTCATTTTTTGAGTGTTCGTAAATATAAGGTGACTTATGGAGTAAATATAAAAAAATGTTTTATTTGTTTACCATACCTCTCATTTATTTATATTTTTATTAATTTACCATACCTTTTTTACAAATATGGTATTTGGCCCATAGGATTCACTTAAATAAAACCTCTTTCTTGAGCCTTCATAAATAGAACGAGGGTTATGGACTAAATATAAAAAGAGGTTTTATTTATTTACGATACGTCTAGTTTATTTATATTTTTATTTATTTACCATACCTTTTGAGTAAGTATAAAAAGATGTTTTATTTATTTACCATACCTCCACTTTACTTATATTTTTATTTGTTTACACCCTTACATGTATATAAGGTGACTTATGGAGTAAATATAAAAAAACGTTTTATTTATTTACCATACATCCACTTTACTTATATTTTTATTTGTTTACACCCTTACATGTATATAAGGTGACTTATGGAGTAAATATAAAAAATGCTTTATTTATTTACCATACCTCTTTTATAAATATGGTATTTGGCCCATAGGATTCACTTAAATAAAACCTATTCTTGAAAATGGGCGAATGGATTCACTTAAATAAAACCTATTCTTGAAAATGGGCGAATGGAAGGTTCTAAGTCCTAATTTCAAGGGCTAAATTTACCTTTTTTACCCTCTCCCTTAAAATAAGGTGGGCTATGTGAGGTGATTTGTAAAAATGTACTATGATACAAAATATTCGCCCACTAAAAATTTAAAACCCCTTAATTTCGCCAAAGGGCGAACATTCGCCCCTAAAATTATCCTTGACTGGGACCCTCTAGTCATTCCCACAATGCCTGTAAGGGAGATACTGCAGTCTCTTTTAGCTAGTACCATGCCAGAGACTATGAGATTTAAGCCATGTTTTCAGGGCTAGTCTCTAAACTATTGCCCAGAACTTGATAAGGCTTTCCAATACAATTAATAACAACAAGACAACGCTTATAAAAAAAGCTTGATCAAGGACTAAACCTAATCAATCCTAACCATGACAGACATTTCCTTGAGGAAATTGTGCACATGTAAACTATAGGTCATAACAACAGACCCGAGCATAAGGGTCTCATACTTATATGAGATTTGTAAGGAAGCATTGAGGCCTTATCACATTAGCTGAATTATCATCTGTTAGTATTATATTCATTTTTCATTCATTTATCAACCAAAACATGATGAGATCCATACATCATAATTGTCATAAAACATCCTCATAACCAACATAAATAATAAGGATACAACAACCATAAATGCCACACATGAATTAGAAAATTTACTCATGAAATACCAAGGAGATAGAAATATTATTAATGAATGCATAAGCCAACTGGGTCTAGGACTTCCGCATACCACCCAACCATAGCTTGGCTGAACCAAATCTTTCTTTCAACCAATCACCCCCGTGCCATATTCCAAGCATGAATGTGGGACTCAAACAAAAAAAGTAAACTAGGGATTCTCGAGGCTAAACCACCTCACCCTCATCAATATAATTAGGCTTTACCGCAATCCTCTCTAGATCTCTAGGACCTAAATGATAAAAATAAAATATGAGGCTTTATCATAATCCCCACTAGATCACTAGGCCATAAACAAGAATTGAATCCATCAGATTTCTGTACCTACACCATGAGGAATTTTCCTGTCTCCTAGTATCTATGCTTTACCGCAATCCACAGTTTGATCAAGGGATCACTAGTCCATAATCGAGACACCATGCTCCAGGATTTACCGTATATCCCACCATTCACTGACAAGCATTCCTAGGCCTGAACAAGGGAAACCACCTCTAGGATTTACCATATATCCCGCCATTCACTGGTCAAGGATTCCTAAGCCCACTGAGGCACACAATACCTGGCTTTACTGCAACCCACAATCCATTTCATGGGTCACTAGGCTAGTGTCTTTACCGCAATCCACTCTCTGGTTCAGGGATTACTAGGCCATGTGTTATTTTATTTTAGAGATCCACCTTATTCATCTTTGGATCCATCTGACAATCCAGCTCAACCAAAAATGAGAACCCCATCACACCATGGCTATCCAGAAATGGCAAGGCAACGCTAAAGAACACCGGCACACCTGGACAAACCCGTGTCCATGACAGTAAGAGAACCAAGAACACACATGCATAACCATGCATGCCACTTCTAACAACGAAATCACACATGAAAATCAATACCTACAGGTGAACCCGCTATAGCTACTTGATCCTTCTCTTCCTTATTTTATATTTTCTTCCTCTTTTCCTTCTTTGCATCTCTTGATCCAATGCTGAAGTGATCCAAGAAAAATCTAAGTATCCAAGAGTGAGAGAGAGAGAATAGAGAGAAAACTCCAAAATTGAACTAACCAAAATCCATGAATTGATCCTTAGAATCCTTTCTATCAATGAAGCCTCTATTTTCTTAATTTTCCATTATTTTTCTTCATTTCCTTCCTCACATGCAACTTGTGACCTTTCACCTTCCTTTTCTCCTATTTTCCATTATTTTTGTAAACAAAATGCCAATAAATGCCACTTTCCTTTCCAAAGCCTTTGGAAATTTCCTTTAGCCATAATAACTGAAATGAGCACCCACTAGGATGTTTTTCCCACCATTCAACTTGGAATACATGTCCGATGACCTTGGTCTTATTTTACCTTTATCAATTTTTACATGGATTTTTGACCAGGGCTGTTACATAACCCTTCCCCTTGGGGGAACGTCATCCTCGATGTTCAGTGTTACCTAAAACCAGTAAGACCGTTGAAAAGGAAAACACACTACCTATGGAGATTTATAACACAACTCATTGCAGTATTTATAATGAATACTACTGAAACATGACAAACATACCGTTTATTGGAGATTTATAACATAGCTTATTACGATATTTACAATAATAACTACATATACTCATGCACATTTTCTTCAACCAACAAATAATCATACTATCTATGGAGCTTTATAAATCCATCTCAATACAGTATTTACAATAATATATGCATATACACATATGCACATTTTTTCAACCAACAAATAAAAAGATACGATACCTACATCCACAACAAGGGAATCCAGAGGCTTACACCTCCACCCTCAAAATTAGTACCAGGATTCGCCTCCTTCCTAGGAAGTCCAAAATCCACTGCCAAATTCAAAGTTGCATCCAATATCCAGCACTACAATCTCGCTTTACATGTCCTCTCAGTGAACAATTACCGAGTCATTGTGCCATGGCACACTCCCAATTTGCATTTGATTCCATCTAGCAGTACCAATGGCCAAAAAAATTCCATTCCCCAACCTTCCCTTCTCTGCTACACAGTCCCTTGGGAAATATAGTGATCCCCTTTCATGTAATCACCTACCTTCCAAGTTCCACAACATCTCCTGCCCCAGGCGATCGATCCCTTGGCAAGGCTTTCTCGCATCAAAAGGTCAATAACCAAGGCATATACATGCCTCAAAAACCATCATACCAGTCATAGCATGTTCATGGAAATCAATGGACACTATTGGGTACTGATGTCCCACAATGGCACTGCTCTTGAAATGCTTTACTAGCATACTCATGCCTATTCGAATTCCTTTTCTTCCTTCTCCTAATCCTTGTAGTCAATTTCAACCACCTAATTGAGCGTTTTCGTTCTTCCTATACCAAACACATAACTTCCATTAGATTTAAAATAAACTGAAATAACTTCACATCATACATCATTGGCAGCTCATCAATAAGGTACACTTACAATCTTGTTTACTTCCTATCACAACAAGTCAAACTAGCATCTTTGATCAATCATTATTTATAAATATATAACATCTAATTAGCTTGAAACACAACCATCATAGATCAAAATCATGAATCACATGCAATCATCATAAACTAGAATCATATATCACATGTAACCATAATAAATTAGAATCATAGATCACATCCATATTAAAAATCGAATAAAATACTAATACTTATCCTTTAATCAATCCTAAGTTTCTACCTTTATCCTTTTTCCCTTTCTGTACACACACTAGAATGGTTTCCACATCTAGCAACACCTAGTGCCTTTTCTTTTCCTCAATCTCATACACATACACAATGTACATCACAACACATACACCTACACTCGGTGTATAACATGACACATACACCTACACCCAATGTACAACACCACACAATACATGTACATACACCTGGCATACAAAACAACATAATACATGCACTACATAGAGTACAACACAATGAATACACATGTCACGATAACACAACTACATAGTACACATACATAGCCCACAACACAACATGAATTACATGCATACAATGCCACATGTACACCAATACCATATGTACAACATGTACATAGTACCACCTGTACACAACACCAACTACACAACGTGTGCACAACATCACATGTAAACGACACCACCTGCAGAATGTGTACATAGTGCCACATATACACTGCACCACCTATACAGTGTGTACACAATACCACATGTACACAACACAACATAAACAACATATACACGACACCACATGTACACACTGCCACATTCGCGACATGTACAGAACACCACCTGCACACAACACCACATGTACAACATGTACACAGCACCACATGCACACAACACCACATGCACACAACACCACATGTACAATCATGCACACAACACCATATGTACATAGCACCACATGTAAAACATGCACACAACACCATATGTACATAGCACTGCATATAGAACATGTACATAACACCATATGTACATAACACCACATATCAAACATGCGCACAACACCATATGCACAAAGGACCACATATCCATCATGTGCACAGTATAATATGTACACAACACCGCATATGCAACATGTACATATCACCCTAGATACCCAACACTACATATGAAATATGAAAACAACACCACATATACAAAAAACCCTCAACACCATAGGTACAATAACTAAATATACAATATGCACAACATATACACAACAAGAGAACTACACATCCAAAATCACACTGTCTCTACCAAGCAATCTTGCTTCTAGTGTCTCTCCACCATCCATGCTTATCCCAGTATACTGCAGATCATACTGGTTCCATTCCACTGATGTATCCCTCGTTATAGCCTGTCCATAACATAGAATTAGTATAAACACATAATATCAACTCATAACCACATCATATTGACCTCGTATATTTTTTAGGACTATTCTTCCCACTTTATTTCTCATAATGAGGAACCTCTTCATGCCATTCATCTTCATAAGCAATAATTCCTCGACAAGAATGATCCCTGATGACCCTATCAAACAACAACATACATATATACATATAAAAATCAACATAAAACAATTATGATCCCTTTCCGACCCTTTTCAACCATAACATATGTACATACATACATACATACATACATACTGTTAGGTTCCTATACCAATAGGAGTCATAATTTTTGAATGGCTAATATTAAACCTGTAATATGTACATACCTTTGTCTTCTGCAAATGTTTTCCATATTCAAAAAAAATAAAATGTAAAGAGGGTATGTCTTAAAAGAATACTCAAAGGATAAAAAGAATAAAAGGGTCAAAAAAGATGAAAAATATGAACCTCAAGAAAAGAAAAAGGACCATGAAAGTGTGCAAGTCCAAATTCCACTACTATTTACTTTTTGTGCATAATAAATGATTGTGTGCAGTTTGTAACCTTTGCCACAATCCATGATAGTAAAAATGTTTAAACTTGGCTATTTCACGTTTCAATTTCATGTCTATAGATAGAGAATAAATATCTGACCAAACTGTTTAAACTTGGCATATAATTAGATAGGTAGAGTAAACAAAAGGAGCTTAACTGTTTAAACTGAGCCCTTGGATGTAATAAGGTTAGACTTAGTTAGTTTACTATTGTAAAGAAAAAGAAAAATGTTTGATAAGGGTTTGCTAGCTAAAATGCACCCTAATGAAGAGAAGTAAAAATGGTAGGATGAGTAGATGGGTAAGAAGTGGAAAGGTTGCAGAATTTTGATGACTGATTAGAAAAATGCATGTATATCATCTTTTTCATCATAAAAGTTGCAAATGTGAATGGGCACTCAAGCATGTAGATGGATATCAAAGTCAATTAATTAATTTCCCTCATTGATTTCACTTTTTACTTAACTAATTTCCCACAATAAAGATCAAAGTACTTGAAAACCCTAAGTCAAAGAGGCTCAGAGCATTTCTCTGAATTTTGGAGGGATTGGACCCTCAGCTCAATAACTTATAGGTAATAAGTACTAAAACCCCCTCATAAACATTCATTCCCCCCTTCAAATCATTCATGTTCCCTAAAAATACTCTTTTCCTAAGGTTAAAATTACTTTTACCTAGGCAAGGTGTTCATTCCCCCACATGACTCATTTTCATATCAAAAAACCCATAAAAACATTATATCCTAAGTTTTTATGTTATTATCAGAAAAACAATAAAACATGAAATATCAAATGCTTAGGGTATAGTGCCCCTTTCCGCTCACTTTCCTAATTACTAATTTATTTATTAAATCCCAACTAAAAACCCCTTTTCCCCGTATATATGTAACTCCCACAATATTAATTAAATCCTACCCTAGTTTAATTATATAAACTATAATATTACCCAAAACCCCGAAAATCCACTAACTAATCGACCTGCGATTAAGTTAGTTTAAAAACCCAATTAAACCCCACCGCTAATCACCCCTGATACCTTAACCCCACCTTAAACCTTCATTAAAGCAATAACCACTGCGCTTAAATCCCCATCGGGCCCCCCACTACCTTCTGTCCAACTCCACTGCCCGATTGCTGCACGATCTCTCCCCTCCACATCTGACAATCCTCATTCATTTCGGAAGGGCCCAACATCTGAATGTTACCCGCCCAAAAAGGGCTTTTTTCCGTTGGGTCCTCGAGGCTACACGTCACTCGATGAGTGGAATTGGGTGGCCTCCCCCCAATACCACCAAGCACCCAAAACATGTGCGAACGAAACCACTTACCGCCCACCCATTACGCACCAAAAAAGCCACTGTTCACCCTGCTACGTGACAAATGACCATTGTTCACCCATACCTGCCAATTTTGACTTTCCCACATAAAGCCAAAAAGCCCCAAATCATTCGTTTTTATCCTTCTTTTTAACTGAAAACCTCCATGCATGCACCTCCGAACATCGAAGCTATTAAACCACGTTACAGTTGCACCTAGAAGACGCCACAAAGCTCCTAGATTTCCTTCCAGCCTGCTTGAAGCTTTTTCAACTGTTCACAATTTCCAATCACCCGGTTCAGACACAATTTTCTCCAATTCCAGGTATATAAGCCATAAATCACTGAAAAAACCTGTCAATTTCTGAACCAGTCACTGAGTTTTCTTAATTAAAATAAAAAAGAAGCTCCAGTAACTCAAACCAACCTAGAATTGAACCATCATTGCCCTAAAAAACTGAAAATCACCTCCCCCATTCTCAAATCCACAAGAACTGAGAATGGAAGCCCCAATTGCCATGAATATCAGACCAATTTCCTCGCCTCACTTGGATTTAGACCACCTCCCCCTAGCTGATAAGGATTTCGAAATCAAGGACACCTCTATCCATGAATCTCCTCTAAAATTGCACTGCTGATACATAGACAAATACCTTAACCATGCTGATAAAATTGGTCTTTGGGAGTCCAATTTACCCAAATACCAATTCCCTGAAGTTCATATTTTCTTAGAAATTGTCCATTACTGCCATGCAAACTATATCTCCAGCCAAAGAACAATGATGTCCCCAAAATAGACTGTACTTTTCACCATCACTGTTGAATCAATTAATGAAATGCTGCAACTTCAACCAGGGCAAAATCTAACCCTTATTTCAATTAGAGACCTATTAGACGGTTTCCCCAAGCTTACCACTGCAAAACTTGTTAAAATGTTCCAAACCTTCATTGTAGAAGAAAAACATATTCCAAAAGATCCTCCTCCATATGTGTATACCATATTTTCCAAATTTGGCTAGGTCATTGTCGCAATGATATCCAATATCCTAGGTTATACCACCAGTGAGTATATAGATGAAATCATTCTAGCTTTCATGTCCATCTTCACTCCAGGATAGCCTCCTGCTGTCATTTATGATTATGCTAAATTTATAGCCAATAGGATGGATGACCAATTTCTTAGGATGAGTAATGGGAGAGTCTTTAAGTATTCCTCTGTTTTGTATCAACTTTTTATATACTATCAAGCAGATAAGTTTCTCTTTACTCTCCAAAATCTTGATACAAAGGTCACCCTAGGTCAATGATTTCTAAACTCCATTAATCCATAAATATGACTCTCCCTATTCATATATAGACTTCATAAACCTATTTTTCCATCCCATTGTGACAATGCTACTAGGAAGCCCTCCCCCAAGAATCAGTTAAGATATAAGGAGGATCCTCCAACTCTCAAAATAGCACGAAGTGGGGAATTGGTACTTGTACCAAAACCACACTGAGATTAGAATTTATGGTTGTGAGTTAGCCCCATATAAACTACCCAGATACATCCCAATGAGGTTATTTTCTCTGGAGTACTACAGGAAGATAATCAACTCAGATGAGGTGCATTTTGTCAGAGCCAAAAAGAAGGCCCAACTCAGGATCAGAGACCAATTAGGCCCCTTTATTTATAATAGTAGTGAAGCTGGAAGGGAGGCAGACCAAATTCTTCAAAGACTAAATCTGAAACAGAGCTTCATGTGGAGATATGATCCCTTGGACTTCATTTGCAACAGAAGACATAAAAACAAGATGGCTCCCTACATTGACCACCGAATCCCTGAAATAGAAAAATATGAAAATCAATTGGAATGGGTGTAGGATAATTTAGTGGACAGGGATAGCACTGAAGTTGCTATTGAAAACACTCTAATTGATGTAGAAAAACAGCTTGATGAAGGTTCTTTCTTGCAGGTGACAAGAGCAACTCAAGCCCAAGAAGAATCAGAAGTACAACAAGAATCAAAAGCACCAGAAGGGTCAGAAGCACCAGAAGAACTAGAACAACCAGAAAAATCAGATAGACTAGAGGCCACCATGAGTAACCCCCCAGTCTTATAGAATCAACAATGTAAACTTTGAAACGAGAACTATAAACTCAAAACGGGAACTCTGGCCCAAAAACCCCAAAAAAACCACAAAAACTGTGCTAAAAACGAAAAGTGTGTATACTGGAACGATGTTTTTTTTTTTAGGCGTAAATTTTGAACGTGTTTTAAAAATGGCAGTGACTACGAAATTTTCTATGAAATTTTCCTAAAAAATATAGCTTCAAAACGAAAGTGTTGATACTGGAATAATGATTTTTTTTTTTAGGGTCAATTTTCAAACTTTTTAAAAAATGCTAATAAAATCAAATTTTTATGTCTCAAACAAAGTTAAATTTTAAGGAAAAAACACATTAATGTTTCTGGTAGAATATCATTTTTCTCTCCTAAGTATAAATTTAACATGTTTTCAACCACAACATGCTAGATACAAAAGAAATTGAAATTTTTTCAACTATAAAACAAAAAAAACATGACATTATGAACAAATTATATCACTGAATGAATTCAAAAGTCTTTATTTGTATACTGAATAAAACAAACATTATATCTCTAATTTGATATTGCATTGTAGATATTTAAACAATAAAATTTATCATACTTAAGACATAATCCAACAACATAAAAATGCTTCATAACTTCTCATTTAACAAAATATGGAAAACATTAATTTTATTTGAAGATACGATGCATGCATCAGTTATATAAACTATCTTAAACAATTATTCAAAATCACTCATATTTTCTTGCACACCATCAGAATTGACATCTTCAAATGAGTGACTAGATGCTGACGAAGATGTTCCATATTCTTCTCTTTCATTAACTAGTGCCCCATCTGAGTTCACATGCATGCCCAACATTCCAGGTTTCAAAAGTCTTCTAAATCTACGACTGGTTTCAGCAGACTCCCATGTCAACATTGTTCCTTCTGGTAACAACCTTTTCAGAATCTCTGTCGTCTTGAAGCGAAGAGTTCCTCTCTACCTCCCCTACCCCCCCCCCCCCCCCCCCCCCCAACCCCCTGCCACCCCCTACCCTACCCCACCCACCCCCCCCGCAACCCCCTGCCACCCCCTACACTACCCCCCTCCCCGCCCTCCCCCCCTGCACCCCCCCGCCCTACCCCTACCCCTACACCCCCCGCCCCCTCCCTACCCCCCTTCCCCCCCCCTACCCCCCTTACCCCCTCGCCCACCCCATCCGCCCCCCCACCCACCCCTTCCCCCCCTCGCCCTACCCCTACCCCTGCCCCTGCCGCGGGTCATTTTATTAATACATTTGTATTTACTTTCTTATAATTTATCCAATTATTTGTTATTTCCTTTTTTATTCTTCATTAAGTCTTTTACTATTTTTAATTTATTTTGTTCTTTGTTGACACATTTGATATTTCCTTTTAATAACTTATTAGTTTTATTATACTGTCATTTAATTACTAACTCATTAATTATATTATAATCTCATTTTGTAATTTAGCTTGTTTTTATGTAATCATTTCTTTTCATTTATTTGTGCAAATAGCATACTTGATTTATTACTTAGTTTCTTTCTTTCTTTCTTTCTATTTTATTTATAGTTGTGAACTTTTTACTATACTTTCTCTTTTGTTCATTAAATTGTGATTTTCATGCAATTATATATTTAATTTGCATTTAATTTATTTTTCTTTATGTTTTGATTTAAGTTCATATACTTCTTAAACTTTGTATAATTTGATTTTACTTATCTTATTTGCTCTTAATATCTAATTGTATGTTTAGTTTTTCTTTCTATAAGACTTCTTTAATGTTTTAGACTATATTTTTCTTTTCACTTATATATTATACAACACCTTTCTCATTGATGATATAATCCTTATTTCAACATATATTATACATACAATACTTTATTATTTAATATTTTATAATAACATTTATTGCTCATATCTTTTTTTATTAACTTTAGTTTATATATATATATATATATATATATATATATATATATTTCTTATTTAGACTCTTCCTTGTAAAAGAAATTTGTTTGTACTTTTAACTTCAAAATTCTTCATTCTATATCATAGTCATGTTGGTGTAGATGGTAATAATTACCCGCTCACACCAATTCATCGATTTTCCAATGAGGATGTGTAACACTTGGGGTTATCACCACAATTACTAATATTATATAGATATGTTTTCTTTCGCTTCTCTTCTTTACCATCAAAATTGAATCTAAAGTCCTAACAATGAGGATTACTATTATGTGAAACTATACCGGTTAATATTTGTAAGGGTGATGCTACACTTTGGTTGGTTGATGACGTGATCCTTTGCGTTCATGCCATGATATAAATATGGAATGGTCAACATATTTTTGTTTGGCTTCATTTTCTATTATACCCTCAATCGATAATATACATCTATGAAAAACAAAAAGTTAAGAGTTCGGGCATTTTCAAAGACTTGTTTGGCATTATTTTGTAAAATTGTTATTTTCATGAAAATTCAGAAAATTACCAAATACTTTTTCAGATTTATTTTTATATGGTATAACACATTAACATTAACAAATATTGTTAATATCCACAAAAAAAACATCATTTTCTGTCATTTTTATATTTTTTTGATGGGTAGTTTGCAACATTTTGATATCCCTTCTTGCACTATTAAGATGTCTCTTTCTTGCTTTATGAGCTCGTCCATTACATAGAAGCGTTCTTCCTCTATAATCAAATAATCATGCTTCAAAGCTTGATATTCATCGTGGGCGATGAACATTCTTGACAACCACTTTTTTCGAATTGAATATGGTAAGTAATGTATTGCTTATATCAGGTGAGCATGGTGTATTTAAAATCTAAAAAAAAAGTTAGGGATGATATCATTTAAGAACTGACAATATATAACGACATAGCAATGCGGAGGTCAGCTATTCAAAACCTCGCCCGACGCTCCAGTTCAAAGGTATATGGCACAATAGAAATTTATGTGGTGGAGTCTTATATGGTTGAATATATCGCATACGCTCCTGTGTTTTGTATGATATATATATATATATATATATATATATATATATATATCAGAGATGACCCATATTAGGAACATTTAGTAATGGTTATTACATTATATAATGATTATGACAAATCACGCAGCGGATATATACAAATCGTTTATAACATATGGTTTTAACCAAATTTTATTCCATTGGACCCCGCGGCTTATATTTGATGGGTATTGAAGATTTTAACATAATATATGTTTGAACCATAATCCGAAGGTGGCATATGGTTAGAACCCTGTGGCATTACCGTTGATATATACGATATATATGACATATCATATACCGCCCCCACCCAGCGCCACCCCCGGGTCGATTCCGGGAATCGACCCGCCGCCGGTCGGGCGCGGCGGGGCGGCCCGGGGGTGCCGCTGTGCGTGATTCGAAGAAGTTAAAAAGAAGTGAAAGGAATAAGGCGGTGGTCTCATTATTGGGTTAAGTGGTCAACACAGAAAACTCACGAGTAGGAATGGATTGGTGAAGTGCACGCATTGGAGAAATTAGTGTGGAGTTGGAAGTAGTGCATGACAATGACAAAAAAAATTCAAAGTGATTCGAAATCCATGTGCCGCATATGAAAGGGATTCGAAATCTATGTGCCAAAAGCTGAGAAACCAAATCCATGTTCGCTTCCTCGGGAGATGGGTGATGTGTTTCATGTTTCAGTAATTCTCTGGAACAACACATTTACAGTTGATTGTCGTGCAGAGGTTTCCAGATTTAAATGGAAATGAACAAGTTTACTAATTAATTTTTGAGGGAGGAGTTGGGCGTATAATTTCTACTTGTTTTATTTTTTATATATTTAACGATATAATTTATTTGTTAGGTGAGTTGTTTGGTTTTAAGTTAATTAGATGATCGTGTGATTAAAGTAATATTTCTATTTTAAATCAATATTTGATATATTTATATGTGTTTTTAGTAGAATATAAAAATAATTTCAGTGGGTAATTTTTTTGTTAGTGTAAATTCAAATTGAATTTTTTAAATACTTTACAAATATATTGAAAAAAAATCAAATATTCCTTTTCTTCCAGGAAAAAAATATATCAATTCTTTTGACTTCTTTTACTTAGAGAAAGAAATCCAAAATATAATAAACAGGCAAAAGATGCTAATGATTGGGGAAAAGAGGATCTTGGACAATAACCAGACCGCATGTATAGGAAAAAAACAAAGAGTTTAATTTATAGATAAAATCTGCTGAATTTAAAATATTTACAGTCCTATCAAAGACTGACTCCAGTTATTGTTAATTACTGGAATTTTTTTCGGGAATAAAATTGTTTTTAGAAAATTAAGAGTACGTTTTAATTATAATATTAGATAAAACATCAAGTTTAGTAAGAGTGTTTATGCAACAACTCCGGTTAAAAATTTCAGTTTGGCCAACTAAATTTAGTTTAAATGCTGGGAAACTGACAGTAAAAAGTTAATTGCACAAAGTTTATCTACACAGTAGAAGTCAGTGGTGTCAATGGTTGTGTTGTCGTCATTGTATTTACTATTTACAAATTAAGAACTCTTCGAAAATTAATAAATATATTATTTTTTGGTGGAAGCCGATGTTGGAGATAACCCGTCCTTATCTGTTAGTCCTAATTAGGACTGAGCAAATCTTTCTCTTCCCTTTTATTGCATTTTCTTGTTTTTTACATGCGGTCTGGTTATATATATTTTCTGGGCGAGGTAAGCGAAAATTGCATTCGAGATTTATACAACTAGCAAATGGACAATAGTTTACACTTTGGATCTACATATGCTTTACTAAAAGTATTGACTATTTCGATAATTTAGTTTATGTTAGAAACTTATAAATGGGATGTTTTGATTTTGAAGAAAAAGAATATATGTGTTGTTCTTAATGCTGTGTTTTTTTTGTATATATTGGTTTACAACTTTACAAAGATGGTGGTTTAATTAGCACAAATAAGCAAACCTGCGTTTTTCTCTTTAGTACTGATGGTTTGGTATATTATCCCGCTTGAGCATTTCTGCAAGAAAGTTGTATCTGATCACTACTCTTGGAAATTGTAAATATGATTTCATTCGATTAATTTTTTTTTTTTTTTTCAGATGCGTATTCATACTTATGTCAACTCCTGTAATGGTCCCATGGACTACTGTTCCATTCTTTAGCTCAATAGACATTGTTTCATTGTTCAGCTTCATCAAAAACCTGACGAGCTTCATGGCGACAATGGCACCGGCCCGTTTTCAAAAAAATGTTTTGGCGAATGCTTCTGCTTCTCCGAGCAGGAATCGACCGATTCCATTCGATTAATTTCAATCGCTATTCTCAAAGAGATTTATGAAAGAAACGAAGTCTAGAAGAGGAGAGGTTGTCATGCTTATTTATGTGTTTAATATGCTGTGTATGGGTTCAGCCTCTTTTGATGTGTTTAATATGCTGTGTATGGGTTCAGCCTCTTTTGAAAAATGTGGAAGGCATCATCTGTGTTTAAAGACCTTCTTTCATTCTTTTTGGGGTCTGTCTTTTTTATCAAAGTTTTGCAACTCTATCTACTTTGGATAAAGTTGCAGAATATTTGAATTAGTGCGTATTCTATTTGGAGGTAAGACCTATGATTGAATAATCAAAATCTTGAGCGTCTCCCTTATATTATTTATAAGATTTTTGAAACCCTAGGTAAGTTTTTGACGGGAAAGAAGATAATAGCAAATGCATTCTATGTTTCAATACTGAAAAGTAAATAATACAGAAATAATTATACATCATGGAGGCAAAGCATGAGTACACAAGTTACCCCTTCCTTACATAGGCGAGGAGAGCTAATATGTTAACTTTGGCTATGATCTCAAGAGAATCCACATCTTTGTTGAAGATGCCAATCATGGCTGAGATCTGTACAACCAACTGTGATCTAAAAGTTGTAACATCTTCAAAATGAGACATGTTAGTTACCCCACAAAAGGCAGCATGCCATCACCATTTCCATGAAAAGGAGATGCATGGCAATTTAATGATGTCCCAAACATATCTTCTTGTCCGTTGGGCCATCCATTTGTCCCCCAAAAGGACCCCTTTCCATGCCCCAAAGTCTCTGACAACTTTGGAGCTCCACATAACATGCTTAATAGTTTCAGCTCTCTGGCAGACCATGCAGCAACCATCTATGACACTGGAGTGATGTAGCCTATCTTTACTTGATATAAACGGCTAGATTGTTGAGGACCAACTATCCGAACATTCTAGTCTTAAAAGTAGAATGCGACTTCCAAATGTCTTGACACCTCCAAAGCCATCTGGTCTTTATGTTGTGAGTGGTCCATTTTTTGTTAATTCCATTTGCAAGGGATATTTTGGTCAAATCATATAATACTTCTTTTCTCTGAAATTAGTGAAGGGCTTCCTATAGGACCATTTTTAGTCTTTCCAAATTGCCCCTTAAGTCTACAAAAAGCTGGCATCTGGAATTATTCTACACATTGCAGTGAGGGCTCGTTTGTCTCTTATCAAAAGCATTTAATCCCAATTGACAGTTGTCCAATACTATCGGTTGCTTGAGTCTTATCAAAAGAGGTGAAATTTCCATCAAGAGTCTGGTATGTGAAAGAAAGAGATTGTACAACTGTGATTTTCGCATTGATTTTTAAGTTAATTATTATTTTTTGAAAAAAAAAATTGTTATTATTATTTTTTTGACATGAAATTCATAAAAAAAACTATTATTTGACCATTTTTATTTAATATTTTTGTATAAAAATTGTGATTTTGACATGTTAATTCTAGCAAAAAATTATCAAAACGTTTAGTTTTTTTGTTATATTTATGAGAAAAATGGTTATTTTTATGTCCATTGTTAAAAAATGTTGTTTTTTAGAAACAATTATTTCATCTGGATTGAAAAATTAATTAAGGATATCTAAATATGTAGATTATCTAAAATTCAAAATATCGACTTTCTAATTTAAAAACGCAAAACAATAAAAACCCCATTAAAAAAAAAAAAATTAAGATAGAGAACAAGAAAATATGAATACAATGACGACTTCAAAAACTATCAAATTTAGAAAATATTTTTTTACATTTCACACACTAGAAAATTTAAAGTCAAAAAATAGGTCTTTTAAAAAAAGGGTGTGATGCAGAATACTCACTTTTTAAAATCAGGATGAAAATCACTACCATTCACTACCATTCTAAAACTTAATGCACATGAAAAAAATTAAAGTTCCAAAAACCATGTTCTAAAAAAAACATGTGTATTCTGCATCACCACTTTTGAAAATCGGGTCATTTTTTTGCCACCTCTACAAAACGGGTAACATTATCAGTTCCCGTTTCAAAGTTTACATTGTTAATCCTCTAAATGAGGAGAAAAGCCTCAAGAGAAATAGGGAAGGGGCTACCACCTCAGGAAGAGAAATATCATAGGCATATGCAAAGACAATCCAGGCAAAGAGACAATGAATAAATCATGTTTCAGAATAGGAATATACAGAGGAGACAACAGATGTTACAAGCACTGAAATAGAAGGGAGCAAGCATGCCACTCCCTCTGGAGGGATCATAGAACCTTCCACATCACATACCCAGATACTAGAAAGATAACAGAGTGTGGAGGTATCCTCTTTCAGGATGCCAGCAGACAAGGACTGGGACATAAAAGAAAAGTACAAAGAGATAAAGCTGAGGAATGAGAGGCTAAAAGCCCAAACCTATGCACAGTACTTGAAGATGACCCCTACCTGTCAGACAAGGCTTATGTTAGCCTATGATGTAAAAGAGGGGAAGATGCAAATGACATTCATGAAGCCCACTACTCAGCAACCAAGAATAGCAATAGACTTCAAAAATATAGACTTTGAAGTACTGGCAAAGGACATTCATCCTATTGACCGGATTGATCTACACAAGAAGACAGGGGAGATGATTTAATCCACCTTGACGGGGAAAGCCATCACTGCCCACCAATTGCAAAACTCCCTGAATAATATATCATCATAGTTCTAATTGGAGAATGCCTCTTCATAGGCCAAAGATACCAGAATCAAGTCCTTAGACGACTTAGTCATTGAGTTGGGACATGATCCCAAAGATGTAAAGCCCACCAAAAAAATTAATAAAGAAAAAGAATGATGATATAGCTGCTATGAAGAAATAGCTTAAGATTCCCCAGTTACATCACCCACAAACAGCAGAAGTCCCGGAGGCACAAAAAGGACATGAAGGGCTCATGGAATTGATCCTAAAGCTAAATGACCAACTAAAAGAGACAGAGAAGGAGTTGGGCATTTTGATTCAGTCCAAACAAAGTGGCATGGCAACAACTTCCACAACTGCCATTCCCATAGTGACAACAGTTGTTCCTTCTACATTGGCAACATCATTGGCACCTACAGCTCCACCTACCACAGCACTGCCAATTAGAACTGAATCTACAACAGCAGGCATATCAACAGAGAAAACAACGGAGCTAGTGATAGCCATGGAGGATATGTAAATCCAGACAACAGAGCTCAAAAGGCTAAAGGAGAAAATGGAAAGATTAGAAACTAACTGTAAGCTTGCCCAAATTCAACAGAGAGAAGAAACACAGAAAGCCCTAAGGATGGGTGAGAAGATCAAAGTCCTAGAGAAAGATTTGACATTGAAGAAACCACTAGGACAGACCAAAGAAATGCTATGGGCCAATACAGGGAAAATTTTAAGAACCCCCCCTAAATTTATAAATATAATAAATGGGCGAATCTCCATGGTATATAGGAAAAATGAAAGGCGATTTTATCAATAATATAATATGTATATATAATTTTTTGGCGAATCTCTCACCAGGCATGGCGAATATTTTACTCAATTATAAAATCTTGTAAGATCTTGGCGAGTCTTTCACTAAATAATAAAACTTTGTAAAGTCCTAGTGAATCTTAGCATAGGCTACATGCTGGTTTAATTCCCCCATTTAAATAGGCTACATTCCAGGTGAATACCATGGGTCGATACCATGTGCCATTTTGGTGAATACCATGGGTCAATACCATGTGCCATTTTTATTTTTATTAATTCTAATATTAGGGTTAATAATGGTTTTTTGCATGGTATTAATAACAATCTAGTCCATGGTATTTGTCCCATAGTATTTTGGCCATAGGTTTCACCTAAATATAACTCATTTTTTGAGTGTTCGTAAATATAAGGTGACTTATGGAGTAAATATAAAAAATGTTTTATTTGTTTAACATACCTCTCGTTTATTTATATTTTTATTAATTTACCATACCTCTTTTACAAATATGGTATTTGGCCCATAGGATTCACTTAAATAAAACCTCTTTCTTGAGCCTTCATAAATAGAACGAGGGTTATGGACTAAATATAAAAAGAGGTTTTATTTATTTACGATACGTCTAGTTTATTTATATTTTTATTTATTTACCATACCTTTTGAGTAAGTATAAAAAGATGTTTTATTTATTTACCATACCTCCACTTTACTTATATTTTTATTTGTTTACACCCTTACATGTATATAAGGTGACTTATGGAGTAAATATAAAAAATGTTTTATTTATTTACCATACCTCTCATTTATTTATATTTTTATTAATTTACCATACCTCTTTTATAAATATGGTATTTGGCCCATAGGATTCACTTAAATAAAACCTATTCTTGAAAATGGGCGAATGGATTCACTTAAATAAAGCCTGTTCTTGAAAATGGGCGAATGGAAGGTTGTAAGTCCTAATTTCAAGGGCTAAATTTACCTTTTTTACCCTCTCCTTTAAAATAAGGTGGGCTATTTGAGGTGATTTGTAAAAATTTACTATGATACAAAATATTCGCCCACTAAAAATTTAAAACCCCTTAATTTCGCCAAAGGGCGAACATTCGCCCCTAAAATTATCCTTGATTATATCTAGGGTCAATTAAAATAGAAACAAGTTGATCACAAAGCTTACCGGCCATCTCTATAACAGATGCCTCGTGATATGCCTGCATGTTATCCAACACTACATAGATCCAAGGAACATTCTGTCTAACATCCCCCATTGTTTGTTCTTCTTGAGAAATGTAGATCTGAGGTCTACCACCCTGATGTTGTGGAAAATCTCTCCTACAATGATCTTTGCCACAAGTCCAACATTGCATAAGCTTCCAACCTGCGCCCTTGCTATGCTCCTCAAACTGAAATACTTTCCCTTTGTCAAATGCATTGAACTTCTTGTGTGGTGTTGAATTCTCTTTGTTACCTATGTCCTGAGGCCTTGCTCACTTCTTATCCCATTTCCCTTTATTCCTTGCATTACCTTTCCAATCTGGTTTAGTCTCATATCTGCGCTTTGATTGCTCATAACAATGCTTTAGCTTCCAGATGGTCTCATCCAATGATCTAGGCTCATCAAACTCAATCTTATCTTTGAATGATATCGGTAACCCACTGATGAATCTATGAATCTTGGGCCTTCTCCTCCTTGATGTAAGACACATATCTCAGCAACTCCAGAAATATGATAGTGTACTCCTCATTGGTCAGAGAGCCCATCTTTACCTCATAAAATTCTTTTGACCTGTCATCATAGTACCTCTCTGATAGATACATTTTCCTGAATAGTCTCTCAAATTCACTCCAAGTCAAATCCTCCTCATAAATATCTCTTACCTTCTTTCCATCTTCCCACCAGATACCTGCTTTACCTTTAAGACTGAATGTAACTATTTTGGCCTTCATGTTCTTTATTTCCCCAATGGATGTAGGTGGAATTTCTTTCTTGAATTCGTCCAGAAAATATCCCCTATCTCTCCTCCTATAAGGATGATAACAATCATGGCCATGATACCTATCAAAACCAGAACTAGAATAGTACATGTGTCCATCACCCTTCCTGTGTAGAGTACCAAAGAACCTGCCATCCCTAATCATGTCACTCTATTTGCCTTGTACCCACTATGGGGTCTACTGCCATAGGCCCCATTAGTTTTATCCTTTTTCCATAGTTGATCTGAAGTGGTCCTTGTCCTATCCTCCTATCCATAGATGAACCAAATCTTTCTTTTATTCAGTCACCCCCCGTGCCATATTCCAAGAATGAATGTGGTATCTCATAAAATAAATAAATCAAAACCAAACGAGGGCTTCAAGGGTCCAACCACATCAACCCTCAACTAGGGATTCCACCTCACGATCGAACATCACTAACCATCACTAGATTTGTCTCTACCCAGGATGTCCAGGGCTCGAAAGAATTTGTTCCAACTAGGGTTTCTAGGAATAATATATCAACACAAAATTGTCGTCAGGATTCTAGATCGTTTGTCCAACTAGGGCTTCAAAGAATAGTAATTCAACCCACCAAAGGCTTCCAAAGCATTTTTTCAACCAAGGCTTCCAACACTAGTAACTCAGCCCAAGTTGTTACAACCCTTCCAAAGTGTTTGTCCAACCAGGGCTTCAATGAACTAATAACTCAACCCACAACAAAAGGAACATGAGAACCAACTAGAAAACAAAAGTACAACCCACAACACCATGGCTATCCAAGAAATGGAAAGGCTAGGAAAAGCCACTATCAATCCAGACAATCCTCCATTCCAATGACATATCATAACCAAATAACCACATGCATATGTCGTGCATGCCAAAACTAGCAAGGAAGCATACATGCAACTCGGTACCTACAAACAAAATCCGTTGTAGCTTCTAATCCGAACGTCCTCTTGTGCTCTCTTGATTTTCCTTTGCCTTCTTGCTCCAAATCCTATGTATGCCACACTCCTCCATGAAAACTCTAAGTGTCCAAGAGTATGAGAGAGAGAGGGAGAGAGAGAAATGAGAGCTCCAAAACTGAACTGATCAAAAGCCATGAACTAATCCTCATAAGCCTTTTTATTAATGAGGCCTCTATTTTCTTCATTTTCCATTATTTTTCCTTCATTTTCCTCCTCACATTCAACTTGTGACCTTTCACCTTACTTTTCTCTAAATTTCTATAATTTTCATAAATAAAATGCCAAATAATGCTTCTTTGCCTTTCCAAATCCTTTACCATTGCCTTTGCAAATTTCCATATACATTAATAAATGAAATGAACACCCACACTAGGATGTTTGCCCAACATTCATCTTGGAATACATGTCCCATGAACAAGGTCTTATTTTAGATTTATTAATTTTCACATGGATTTTTTTTTAACAAGGCTATTACAGAGCCACCACCATATCAAGAGGAAAGAGCCACTGCCATTGAGCAAGGAAGGAGTCTCCACCATAAGTTGTAGCCATGAGCCTCCATAAGAATCTCCATAGAAGAGCTTAGCAAAATTGTGAGTAGTTGTTGGGAGCCACCATTAAAGTGAAGGTTAAAATGTTTATTTTTAAAGATAATTAAGTGTATGCGACATTCATTTCTAGAAGGATGACAAAATAAAGATGAAAGTCATGGGTCAAAAAGCAAGAGCCCTGAGCCTCACCCTCTGACCTTAAAATAGATGTTCTAACCAAGGGTATGGAAAAAAAGATGGATAGAGTAGAGAACATTAAGAGGAAGCCTCACTGGGATATTCAACAGGCACCTCCAGTGAGAAATCCAAACTTTAGAAAGCATCAAAATCAAAACACTGGGAAGAATGGACCTGATCAGAAAATTAGGCCTCCTTTTCAAGAAAACTATGCTAAAACATACCATTTAGAAGAACCTGAACAAGACACACAAATTAACTTAATGGGATTAGATGATGAGGAAACTATATTTTTGACCCAAGATGAGCAGGAACTGCATATGTTGCAGCAATTGCAAACCCAATCCAAAGAATCATTTGATTATAAACAAGGGTATGATTTTTCCATTTTTGAAGTACATAAACAATACAATCTAAGGAGTAAAAAGAATTCTGATACTCTTGACCAGGCCAAGAAAACAGTGCCAAATCAACCTAAGAAAATCAAAACAGCTCCAGTTACTAAGACTCTCCAAATCCTCCCTAGACCAAATTAGAACCCTTCTGGTCCCACCATTGTAGATATAACCAATGACCAACCCCCTGATGATCAACCATCCACTTCAATCCCCTCCAAGGAGACAGTGGAGAAATCTCCAAACACCATATTAGAAAATCCATAGAAAAAGACTTCAAATGCAGAAAAAGAATAGCAACCTACTACAAATCCTACTATCAAAATTCCAAACACTCAAACAGAAAAAGCCCCTTCACCTTTCAATTTGGGAGCAAAGGGAGCTAAACTAAAAATTTTAGTCCCCTTAACGAAGCTGATTAAAAATGAAACTTACAAGTTTCAAATAAATAAGACCTTAAACTTTGTTGAAAATGAAGACTCTGTTAACTTATTTGATGATCAACTTGAGCTTATATTCAGTCCTGATGTTAATGGCCATTAGAAGGAGGGATACCACCCTTTTATATTAGCCTTAACATTCATGATAAAATCTTACACAATGAAATGTTAGATTCGAGAGCTTCACATAATTTAATTCCTAAATCAGTTATGGAAAAGTTAAATTTGGATATTACTAGACCTTACAAAGACTTGTTTTCATTTGATTCAAGTCAAGTAAAGTGTTTAGGGTTAATCAAAGACCTGTGTGTTTCCTTAGTACAATACCCTGCTAAGACTATTCTCATGGATATAGTAGTAGCTAACATCCCACCTAAATATGGCATGCTCTTGTCTAGATCATGGGGGGCCAAACTCCAAGGATCTTTGCAACTTGACATGTCATATGCCACAATCTCAGTCTTTGGACAACCTAAAAAGCTGTACAGAGAGACCCTAATGAAATATGTGGTGAGTAGCCGGGATAGACCTCAAAACTTCCCTATCTACTCCATGCACTCTGACATTGATTCTTTTATTTTGTATAATGCTGAACAAACACAAAAAACCACTTCAAATAGCATTATTTCAGAACCAAAAGAAATTGCAATAACAACTGAAAAAGAGACTGTCCAAACTCAAGAGATTTCAGATAAAAAAGATGATCAAAACACCTCAAACAAGGAAAATTTTCTTCCCCCTGACAGTGAAAATTATGAACATGATATATTATGGCACCTTGAATTTGACGTATCGGTGAACAAGTTAGGAGCAGGAGCAGGAATGTGGATTTATAATTTGGAGAATGATCACTCAGAGGGCCATGCTTACAGACTGAATTTCAAATGCACTAACAACATGGCTAAGTATGAAGCACTTCTTTTAGGTCTTAAATTAGTTAGAAAGTTAGGAGCTATAAGAGTTTCTTTTATGGGAGAATCTGAATTAGCGATAAATCAGATTAAAGTTGTATATATGACCAAAGACCCTAGATTAAGTTGTTATAGAGGAACCATTATAGAAATACTAAACACTTTCCTAGAAACCAAAGTTGTTGTAATTCCTAGGAAGCATAATATGCAGGCTCATAGTTTAGCAATGTTTTCCAACACTTGTAAGTTACCATTCCAAACTAACCATTAGTACATTGCTGAGGTCAGGCACAGACTTGCTATCCCAGATAACTTGAAAAACTGGCAAGTATTTGCTAATGACCAATAGATAAACAATGTTTTAACCTTAGAGGAGGAATTTGTAAATAGTAATATAGATATTGACATAACATTAGAAATCGATTTTAAAGATAAAATAGAAATTAATAAAATAGATGATGAAGAGGTAGATAGATTCCATCCCACCAAATTTACAAAATCAGATGCACAAAACCTAAAGCAAGTTGAAATTGATGAGATAATTAACGAAGATTCTGAAATCATTAATCTCGAAGACAACCTTTTTCCCAAAGGATTAACCCCTTTGGAAGACTTGTTTGATTCAAATGATGTCCCTAGAAAACCAAAGATGGAACCCTAAAATGTGATATAGAGGAGTGTAATATAGGCACTAAGGAAAACCCAAAATTGATCAAACTTTCAAAGTCCTTACCACTTACTGAAAAAGTGAAATACATTAAACTATTAAAGGAATTCCAAGATGTCTTTGCTTGGAGTTATGAGGACAAAAAATCCTATGACACCAACATAATACAACATACCATCCCCATAAAAGAAAACTAGAAACCCTTCAGACAAAAGCTTAGGAGGATCAATCCCATTCTATTGCCTTCTATTGAAAATGAAATTAGAAGGATGTATGAAGCCAAGATAATAGCACCAATTAGATTCTCTGATTGGGTTTAAAATTTGGTGCCGACAAGGAAGAAAACTGGTGAGATTAGACTGTGTGTTGATCTCAGGAATCTCAATAAAGTTTCACTCGAATATAATTACCCTCTCTCTAAAATGGATCATATATTACAAAGGGTAGTAGGGTTAACTAGAATCTCATTATTGTATGAGTTTTCTGGTTACAATCAGATTCTATTTCACCCAGATGACCAGGCTAAAACCACATTCACTACTCCTTGGGGCACATTCATGTATGTGAAGATGCCTTTTGGATTAAAGAATGTAGGGGCCACCTTTCAAAGAGCTATGGACATAGCTTTTATTAAGGAAATTCATGACTTCCTAGTAATATACTTAGATGATATCATTGTATTCTCAAAATCTGATAAACAACACTTAGATCATCTAAGGCAGGTCTTCATCAAATGTAGGAAGTATGGAATTTCTTTGAATCCTAAAAAATATTTATTTGGGTTAGAAGAGGGAAAATTTTTAGGCCATATAATCTCAAAATATGGTATCCGAATAGATCTTGCAAGAATTGAAGCCATCTTACAGATACAACACCCTAGGAGCATCAGGTAATTACAAGCCTTTTTAGGGAAAATAAACTTCTTAGGAGATTTATT
This sequence comes from Pinus tabuliformis, assembly GCA_031772625.1. Classification (NCBI taxonomy): domain Eukaryota; kingdom Viridiplantae; phylum Streptophyta; class Pinopsida; order Pinales; family Pinaceae; genus Pinus; species Pinus tabuliformis. The sequence goes on from CM062807.1 coordinate 783,031,158, forward strand.
TCTAACTTAGCGGATTTAATTAGGGCATTAAACAATATGTTGAAAAAAGATTCGACCATAAAATGGACTGTTGAGGCTAAGAAATCTTTTGAAGATATTAAGCTAGCCTTAACAAAGACTCCAACTTTGATCAGTCCAAAGTTTGATAGAGATTTCATTATATTTTCCTTTGCCTCAGAACACACAATTGCTGCAGTCCTACTGCAGAAAAATGATGAGCGTTATGAAAAACCTATTGCTTTTTTTAGCAATTCCCTGAGAGATTCCCCTTTAAAATACAATATAATGGAAAAGCAAGCTTTTTCTTTGGTCAAAGCTATCAAATATTTTAGAGTTTACATTTTATATTCTCATATAATAGCCTATGTCCCCAATTCAGTAGTCAAGGATATCCTAACTCAGGATGGTCTGGATGGAAAGAGAGGGAAATGGATTGCTACTATATTAGAATATGACCTATAAATCAAGCCAACAAAGTTAATCAAAGGCCAAGGTTTAGCCAAGCTCATGGCTGAATCGAACTGTCAGGCCTTAGATATAAATTTTATTGCAGAAATGGATAATGGAGAGGAGATGGCGACTCCACCAATCAACCAGGCCTTTATTGAATCACCATGGTATGCTGACATCATATATGTTTTACAAAATCTACAAGCTCCTCCTGAGTTATCCAGGGCCAAAAGCAGATTTTTAAAAATGAAATCTTTAAAATTTTGCATAATTGATAACGCTTTGTTTTGGAGGAATCATGAAGGTATCCTTCTTAACTGTTTATTGAAAGAAGAATCTGACAAGGTGTTACAAGAGTTTCATGCAAGTGACTGTGGAGGACATCTTTACTAGAAAACCACTGCTGACAAGATTCTTAGAGCCAGTTTCTATTGGCCCACTTTGTTTTCTGATGTAAAGAAATTTGTAACCTCATGTCATAAATGCCAAATTTTTGAAGGAAAGAAAAAGCTTTTACCCCTGCCCCTAAAACCAATATCTGCTGAAGCACCTTTTCAACAATGGGGTCTTGACTTCATTGGTGAAATCCACCCACCTTCCTCTACCCAACACAAATGGATCCTCACTGCTACAGATTATTTTACCAAATGGATAGAATCCATACCATCAAGGCAAGCCACTGACACTGTTATAATAACCTTCCTTGAATCCAACATCCTATCTAGATTTGGGTGCCCAACGAAGATCATCACTGATAATGCAGTAGCCTTCAAACATAGGAGAATGATTTATTTCTATAATAAGTACCATATAACTTTGGGCCATTCCACAACTTATTACCCCCAAGGAAATGGACTAGCAGATTCCTCAAACAAAAGTCTAGTAAAAATCATCAAAAAATTGTTAGAAGACAACAAGAAAACATGGAACAAGAAGAAAGTAAATGCCTTATGGGCAGATAGGCTAAACACAAAGAAATCCATTGGTACTAGTCCTTATCAATTAGTTTATGGAATAGAAGTGGTTTTCCCATCTTCCTTGGGAACACCAGTGATGAAGCTACTCCAAGAGCTGCAAATTGAACCAAATGACATCCAAAGAAGAATCAACCAAACAATTCACTTACAACAGACCAGGGAAGAAGTGTACATCAGATCTCAATTTGTGCAGGAAAGGATCAAGAAAACTTTTGATAAAAGGACTAAGGCAGAATATTTTTACCTAGGGGACAAAGTTTTGAAATGGGATTCAAGAAGACAGGATAAAGGTAAACATGGGAAATTTGATTTCCTATGGAAAGGCCCATATATCATTTATGCTTTTAGAGGTAATACTGCTTTTTTTCTCAGATAAATGGATGACACAGAAGTAGAAGGAGGACAAGTTAATGGTCGAATGCTCAAACACTATATTGAGCCTAGTTACTGATTTCACTAATCATGTGTATACACTTTACTTTCAAAAGTCTAGAGTGTATTGGATGGTGATTTTTTGAAGTTGAAGCCCGAAGAGAAGGTCCTAAGCTTCAAAAGTTTTATTGTCATAAATAGCAATAATGCACAAATATGAAAAGGGAAAGTTGCAGGAGAACATCACATCAATTCAAAAGGCCATTGGTCTACAAAGTTCTTGACATTTCACCAGAAAATGCCATCCCCAAGTGGAGCCATTGTTAGGTTCCTATACCAATAGGAGTCATAATTTTTGAATGGCTTAGATTAAACCTGTAATATGTACATACCTTCGCTTTCTGCAAATGTTTTCCATATTAACAAAAAAAATAAAATTAAAAAATGTAAAGAGGATGTCCTAAAAGAATAATCAAAGGATAAAAAGAATAAAAGGGTCAAAAAAGATGAAAAATACGAACCCCAAGAAAAGAAAAAGGACCATGAAAGTGTGCAAGTCAAAATGCCACTACTATTTACCTTTTGTGCATAATAAATGATTGTGTGCAGTTTGTAACCTTTGCCACAATCCATGATAGTAAAAATGTTTAAAATTGGCTATTTCATGATTCAATTTCATGTCTATAGATAGAGAATAAATATCTGACCAAACTGTTTAAACTTGGCAGATAATTAGATAGGTAGAGTAAATAAAATGAGCTCAACTGTTTAAACTGAGCCCTTGAATGTAATAAGGATAGACTTCGTTAGTTTACTATTGCAAAGAAAAACAAAAATGTTTGATAAGGGTTTTCTAGCTCAAACGCACCCTAATAAAGAGAAGTAAAAATGGTAGGATGAGTAGATGGGTAAGTAGTGTAAAGGTTGCAGAATTTTGATGATTGATTAGAAAAAATCATGTGTATCATATTTTTCATCATAAAAGTTCCAAATGTGAATGGGAACTCAAGCATGCAGATGGATATCAAAGTGAATTAATAAATTTCCCTCATTCATTTCACTTTTTACTTAACTAATTTCCCATAATAAAGATCAAAGTACTTGAAAACCCTAAGTCAAAGAGGCTCAGAGCATTTCTCTGACTTTTGGAGGGACCGGACCCTCGACTCAATGACTTATAGGCAATAAGTACTAAAACCCCCTCATAAACATTCATTCCCCCCTTCAAATCATTCATGTTCCCTAAAAATACTCTTTTCCTAAGGTTAAAATTACTTTTACCTAGGAAAGGTGTTCATTCCCCCACATGACTCATTTTCATATCAAAAAACCCATAAAAACACTATATCCTAAGTTTTTATGTTATTATCGGAAAAGCAATAAAACATGAAATATCAAATGCTTAGGGTATAGTGCCCCTTTCTGCTCACTTTCCTAATTACTAATTTATTTATTAAATCCCGACTAAAAACCCATTTTCCTCGTATATATGTAACTCCTGCAATATTAATTAAATCTTATCCTAGTTTAATTATATAAACTATAATATTACCCAAAACCCCAAAAATCCACTAACTAATCAACTCGTGATTAAGTTAGTTTAAAAACCCAATTAAACCCCACCACTAATCACCTTGATACCTTAACCCCACCTTAAACCTTCATTAAAGCAATAACCACTGTGCTTAAACCCCCGCCGGGCCCCCCACTACCTTCCGTGCAACTCCACTACCCGATCGCCACAAGATCTCTCCCCTCCACATTTGATGGTCATAATTCATTTCAGAAGGGCCCAACATCCAAATGTTACCTTCCCAAAAAGGGTTGTTTTCCATTGGGCCCCTGGGGCTACGTGTTGCTTGACGAGTGGAATCGGGCAGCGTCCCCCCAATACCACAAAGCGCCCAAAAGCTGTGTGAAGGAAACCACTTACCGCCACCCGCTACGCACCAAAAAAGCCACTGTTAACCCCGCTACATGACAAGCAACCATTGTTCACCCGTACCCCCAATTTTGACTTTCTCGCATAAAGCCAAAAAGCCCAAATCATTCGTTTTTATCATTTTTTTAACTAAAAACCTCCATGCACGCACCTACGAACGTCGAAGCTATCAACCCACATACAATTGCACCCTGAAGATGCCACAAAGCTCCCATATTGCCTTCCAGCCTGCTTGAAGCTTTTTCAACCGTTCACAATTTCCAGTCACCCGGTTCAGACCCAATTTTCTCCAATTCCAGGTATTTAAGCCATAAATCACTGAAAAACCCTGTCAATTTCTGAACTAGTCACTGAGTTTTCTTAATTAAAATAAAAAAGAAGCTTCGGTAACTCAAACCCACCTACAATTGAACCACCATTGCTCTAAAAAGACTGAAATTTACCTCCCCCATTCTCAAATCCACAAGAACTGAGAATGGTTGCCCCAATTGCCATGGATACCAGACCAATTTCCTCTCCTCACATGGATTTAGACCACCTCCCCCTAGCTGATAAAGAATTCCAAATCTAGGACACCTATGTCCATGAATCCCCTCTGAAATTATACTGCCGATATAGAGACCAATACCTGAACCATGCTGATAAAATTGGTCTTTGGAAGTCCAATTTACCCGAATACCAATTCCCTGAAGTTCATATTTTCCCAGAAATTGTCCATTACTGTCATGAAAACTATATCACCAGCCAAAAAGCAATGATGTCCCCAAACTAGACTGTACTTTTCATCATCACTGCTGAATCAATTAATGAAATTCTGCAACTTCAACTAGGGCAAAATCTAACCCCTATTTCAATTGGAGACCTATTATACCGATTCCCCAATATTACCACTGAAAAACATGCTGAAATGTTCCAAACCTTTATTGAAGAAGAAAACCATATTCCAAAAGATCCTCCTCCATATGTGTATACCATATTTTCCAAATTTGGCTAGGACATTATAACAATGATATCTAGTATCCTAGGTTATACCACCAATGAGTATATAGATGAAATTATCCTGGCTTTCATGTCCATCTTCACTCCAGGACAAACTCCTGTTGTCATTTATGATTATGCCAAGTTTATTGCTGATAGGATGCATGACCAGTTTCTTAGGATAAGTAATGAAAGAGTCTTTAAGTATTCCTTTGTTTTGTACCACCTTTTTATATACTATCAAGCTAATAAGTTCCCCTTTACTCTCCAAAATCTTGATACAAAGGGTCACCCTAGATCAGTGATTTTCTAGACTCCATTGATCCATAAATATGACTCTCCCTATTCATATACAGACTTCATAGACCTATTTTTCCATCCCATTGTGACAATGCTGCTAGGAAGCCCTCCTCCAAGAATCAGTTCAGATATAAGGAGGATCCTGCAACTCTCAAAACAACACAAAGTGGGGGATTGGTACTTGTACCAAAACCACACTGAGATTAGAATTTATGGTTGTGAGCTGGCCCCATATAAACTACCCAGATACCTCCCAATGAGGTTATTTTCTCTAGAGTACTATAGGTAGATAATCAACTCAGATGAGGTGCATTTTGTCAGAGCCAAAAAGAAGGCCTAGCTCAGGATCAGAGACCAGTTAGGCCCCTTTATTTGCAATAGTAGAGAAGCTGGAAGGGAGGCAGACCAAATTCTTCAAAGACTAAATCTGAAATAGAGCTTCATGTGGAGATATGATCCCTTGGACTTCATCTGCAACAGAAGATAGAAAAACAAGATGGCTCCCTACATTCACCACCGAATCCCTGAAATAGAAAAATATGCAAATCAATTGGAATGGGTGGAGAATACTTTAGTGGACAGGGATAACATTGAAGTTGTTGTTGAAAAAATTCTAAATGATCTATAGAAACAGCTTGATAAAGGTTCTTTCTTGCAGGTGTCGGGAGGATCTCAAGCCCAAGAAGAATCACATGTACAACAAGAATCAGAAGCACCAAAATGGTCAAAAGCACCAGAAGAACCAGAACAATCAGAAAAATCAGATAGACTAGAGGCCACCATGAGTAACCCCCTAGTCTTACAGACTCCTCTAAATGAGGAGAAAAGCCTCAAGAGAAACAGGGAAGGGGGTACCACCTCAGGAAGAGAAACATCACAGGCATATGCAGAGACAATCCAGGTAAAGAGACAAAGAATAAATCTTGTTTCAGAACAAGTATATATAGAGGAGACAATAGATGTTACAAGCACTAAAAGAGAAGGGAGCAAGCATGCCACTCCCTCTAGAGGCATCATAGAACCTTCCACATCACATACCCAGATACTGGAAAGACAACAGAGTGTGGAGGTATCCTCTTTCAGGATGCCAACAGACAAGGACCAAGACATCAAAGAAAGGTATAAAGAGATAAAGGCCAGGAATGAGAGGTTGAAAGCCCAGACCTATGCACAATACTTGAAGATGACCCCTACCAATCAGACAAGGCTTATGTCAGCCTATGATGTAAAAGAGGGGAAGATGCAAATGACATTCATGAAGCCCACTACTCAGCAACCAAGAATAACAATAGACTTCAAAAAGATAGACTTTGAAGTACTGGCAAAGGACATTCATCCTATTGACCAGATTGAGCTGCACAAGTAGACAGGGGAGATGATTTACTCCACCTTGATAGGGAAAGCCATCGCTGCCCACCAATTGCAAAACTCCCTGAATAATATATCAGCACAGTTCCAATTGGAGAAGGCCTCTTCATAGGCCAAAGATACCAAAATCAAGTCCTTAGAGGACTTAGTCATTGAGTTGGGACATGATCCCAAAAATGTAAAAGCCACTAAAAAATTAATAAAGAAAAAGAATTATGATATAGCTACTTTGAAGAAACAGCTCAAGATTCCCCAGTTACATCACCCATAAATAACAAAAGTCCTGGAGGCACAAAAAGGACATGAAGAGCTCATGGACTTGGTCCTAAAGCTAAATGACCAACTAAAAGAGACAGAGAAGGAGTTGGACATTTTGATTCATTCCAAACAAAGTGACATGGAAGAAACTTCCACAACTACCATTCCCACAGTGGCAACAACTGTTCCTTCTACATTGGAAACATCATTGGCACCTACAGCTCCACCTGCCACAACACTGCCAATCACAACTGAATCTACTACAGTAGGCACATGAACAAAGAAAACAATAGAGCTAGTAAAAGCCATGTAGGAGATGTCAATCCAGGAAACAAAGATCAAAAGGCTAAAGGAGAAATTGGAAAGCTTAGAAACTGACTATAAGCTTGCCCAAATTCAGCAGAGAGAAGAAACACAGAAAGCCCTAAGGATGGGTGAGAAGATCAAATGCTCTGGTCCAATATCATTGACTCTATCAATGATATTTGGGCATCAATTCAAGTTATATTTGAGTAAACTGAATTGGTGAAAGTAGCCGCTGAGGCTATCTAGAAAGTAAGGGAAGATTTAGGAGACCAACCTGAGGATGAAAATCGACTCATCCACTTCTTGAACAGTAAGAACAGACATGAGCTTAATGAGCTTGGTATAGAGGATAGGACCGAAGCCATCCTAGAGGTTAAAAAGGTTCTTTCCAAAAGAAACCTTATGCTCAATTTAGAAGAAAAGTGCCACAACATGCAGGTGGCCATTGACAGGTTCATGGCGAAATTTCAAATTTTGAGGGACAAAAGCCTTCGTAGTCCTATGGTCATCCTTGATAAACTCATGACCCAATTGGACTACACTGACAGACTTAGGAAATTGGCTAAGGAACAAGCCAGTACTTCAGGTATAAAAGCCCTGCCAACTAGAAAAGTATTGTATGATACTTTGGAAAATCTATTTTTCCTAGAACATGAGGTGAAACCTCTGTTTGTCACCAAGCCCAAGTTTGCAAAATACACAGAGGCAGATGAAATTTACAGAAGAATGCTAAAAGTAAAGTTACCTGAGGATGAATGGTGGGAAAAATGACAAATTTATTTTGAAAAGTTTTACAACAGAAAATTACCATAGTAAATCTAAAGACAACCAAGTGAAACAGGTAAAAGACAGATCAACAAGGTCAAAGAGTATCAGTGAAAGATCAAAGTGAAGATGATTCTAGCGTACAAATATCAGCCAACTTAAAGGGCTCAAACTCAACTGCAACAGCCAGCACTACCACAATAAAAGGGACAGCATGATGCAATTTTCCATCTATCCCTACCTTCATGCTTGAAGATATTTTGATTCCCTAGATTAAATCTCAAATTGTTATGAGATATTTTGTAAATATTTTTTGTATAAATACTTCATATTTCGAAGTATTTAGTGTGGATTCCAAGACATTTCTATAGACTTTCTCTCTCAATTCTAAGTTCTATTGTATCAATGACTAGATTGGCTTGCTGGATCAAGGAATAAAGCTCAGATATTTTACAGGATTCTTGTGTAAAGTGATATACAAATAAGTATTCTCTTTTGTTTACTGTTATTTCTCTTATGTGTCTCCATAATCTTGTTTGTTTATCTAAAATCTAAATGTATAACATGGAATGATATTTCAGAAATTGCTTGAATGCACTCTGTCTTGACTATTTACATTTTAAATGTTTTCTACTAAACTATCTTAGTTAGGGAATTCTTAATTGCTCCCTTACTTCCATTGTTTCTTCCCCTGGTCTATAGCAAAGGATTCTTAATTTACCTTTGTTCATGATCTCATGATTTCTTTCATTCTAATCCCAATCTAAGGATTCTTCATTTCCCTTTCACCCTGGTTAGAACCATCTCATCCATTAGACATGAAGATTTTCCTTTTGCTTTGCTAGCCTGCCTTGTGAACATTCCCTTTAATGATCTGGTCCAGTAATGCTATCCTTTGATTGACTCCATAGCACAATGGCTTGAAGACCTAGCTCTATCCATCTGTTCCATGAATTCCACCACCCAATCTTTAATCTAAATTCAAAATCCTCACGAACACTAAGAACTAGCCTAAAATCTAATAAAAACAAATTTAAATCATAAAGAGAGAGCCCTCTCTAGACTTAAGTTGGCTAGAACCTGAGTCTAAAAGATTGGTTTGTGGTTACCTCAGATGATTCCTTCTCTTTATAACTTCTAGGGAAAACTTCTGAGTGATAACACATACATACATACATATATTCATATATAAACATCAATATAATCATAGTCATAACACAATTACCAGATGTCATAAGGTCAAGGTTAAGAGAATCTCCTTTACCTGTGCACACCATGCACAACATCACGAATAATCATTCCCAACATAGCCAAGGTATCGTATGCCTCAAATCCATTTACTTTACCTTTCTTGATTACTTTTCTCATGTTTGTACTTCCGGCGTCCATTACCACAATGAACCCAAGAAGTCCAACCGACTATCATATTCTTTCCTTCAACTTCCCTTATACATGCATCGAGCTTCATCCAAACCTTACATCACCTATTGGGTTTCATTCAACTCTTCCTGATCTCCATTAGCTTTCCTCTTTCCCAACCAATTCCTAATACTCTCAAAACATAAAAGGCAAGAACAAGAAATCCAACAAGAAGAAAAGCATGAATGCCAATAGCAATATGACATCACAAGCAAAGTGGCAGGCCATGCACCAGTCATTATACAAAACCAGAAATAAAGCACAAACAAATCACAAGAGATCGAAAGCATAAAACTAGCAACAAACACCATGACTCAACCCCATGGTTTCCAGTGCTTCCAAGGGAAAATTCAACTTGATCCTTCTTAAATATTTCATGGCATTCTCCTTTTCCATGCAATTCCCTACATCATACTGTCATACACTAATAATGGTCAGTGTATAAACAAATATAATAATATACTATCTATCTTACGGTGTTGTGCCAAGCACATTTCCTTATAGCTAAAGACATCCATGCCAACTCTCAAGGGATTCCAATTCCCTTGAAAATTATAGCTATAACTATACATCAATTGTTATACCTATCAATTACATGTCCATGAATATAGCACATATCCACATAATTTCAAACAAGGTTAGCATTGAGAAGACTTCCTACATTCAGGCATTTATTCATTTGGAATTGTGGTTTCCAAACACAGCCAAAGGAATTCTCACCCAATTCCTTTCTTTTACCTTTTTTACCTTGTTGCAATCGAGTCTTACTATCTACTGTCACATCACCCAACGGTTAGCTATATAAACAATTCAACTATTACCTTGTCATGCTAACACCAAGCATGTTTCTCAGCAATTGTTCACACATGTTAGTGACATGTTCCACAAATCAAGGCATCACATCTATGAATTTGAAGTCAACCTTTACCAAGTATAACAACCATGCCATACTCAAAAATCAACTCACATTCATTATTCATAATACTTAATGCTACAACTATCACCTACTTACACTCAAGTACATATAAATTGTCTCAACACATGTGTTAGTACAACCATCTTAAAACAAGATCATTACTTCATGCAAATTTTCAGACACTTACTCATATCATGCATCTAACGACAACAAGAATAGAATGAAAAGTATATAAGTAACCCTAATTATTATAACAACCATTAACCACATATGTGCATTCTCAACGTATAAATCTATATGACGATGTGCTCTTACCTCGAAATCTAGTGTCGAAACATCATTTTGATGATTTGCATCTCCTATTCTATCTCAACCCACACATTAGCATCATAACATACCAATAGAATCATCGTGACCTAATTTCATACAATGACCTCACAATGCATGTCTTACCTATTGTACATTCATAACCATAAGCATGACAATGCATGCATAATAACATATAAACATTGACATGCATAACAAATGCATATACAACCAACATGCATTCATGATAAACACATCCCAACAACAACATGACCAAATTATACATGGAAACACAACAATAACAATGACCACTATCATGCATACATAACAAGCACATATACAACTTACATGCATGCATGACAAACACATTTCGCCCATCCAGTCCAAGTGGTGAACCATCCTTTGATACCACTCTGTAACACCCTCCTCCTACATTTACCAAAGCTAACTGGTCCACTAGGGTAAACATGTGATGAAGAGTTATTATGATATGATTCAACTCCCTAAGTGCAATCAAGGAAGTGGAACTGATGAACCTGTTATAGCATCCATAGTTATTTAAGTTTTATTTTCAGCTTTATCACAAAATGAAAGAAAAATAAAAAATATGAAAGAAATGGTGGTTTTTATATTATTAATGGTTTTGAAAGTGAGAAACCCGTGAGAAGATCTGGGCCATCCAATCAACAGGCCACAGATTCGACGACAATCACATAGTTAGCTAGAATTAGGATTATTTCAGAGATCAGACATGATGGTGTATCAAATACAGTTTAATTCGCTGAAGTCAGGCCAAATATCGGGTTGGAAAGTAATCAGGTTCTATCTTTAAAATCAAACGCGATAAATCTTTAAATGGAAGTTTTTGTTTCCTATCGGGTCCATATGGGAGTCAAAGGGGAATTGAAAAGGTGGACACGACAGGTTTATGAACCAAAGTTTTAATTTTTTGAGTTCCGTAATAACCGATCCATTGTCTAAAGGTCATGTAGGTTCAAGAGGCATGATCAAGCGATAGCTTGATAAGTATGTTGAGGTGTGCTGCGGGGAAGCAATGAGCACAAAGGTTAATTAAAGCTCAACTCCTGCAGTTGACCATGACGTTAGCATGGTTGACCAAAATGTGTGGCCTGAAATTATTGCGGCGGTTCAACCTCATTGAAGCTCCCATACATTCTTTACCCCCGCAGTGAGCTCCCAAAGCTTTCCACCCCACATTGCTCATTCCACATCTTCCACCACTTTCATCTGTTAATTTCCCACGTCACTCACCATACCCCACCACTTCCTCCACTACTCCATTCATGGATGATAGAGCAGCATAAAGATACATCAGTAGAACCACAGGCTCAAGCTATAGATTCAAACAGCGAACAACCATCACCTTCTAATTTCCGTTACTTCTTACTATTTTATTTTCTTGAGAATGAGGTGCCTTTTACCCTCTATGTAATATTCTGTAATATTTTTTACTTTAGATAGTTAGAGGATAGTTAGGTAGTCTGACAGTTTTGGTGATTACCAACTATCTCATAATGTATAAAAAGAGGAAAGTTTACAGAGAATGGGTTCGAACTTTGGAGAACCTAGAGACTAGGCCACTGTATTCCTGATACAACTGTTGATTAATGAAGAATCAGAAGTTTTCCATACATTGTTGGGTATGATTTTGTGACTTCTCTGTTATGTGTTATCAAATGTTTTCTTCCTTTAAGTATGGTAATGAAGTTGCTGGTCTTTATTTGCTTATGTAAATGAAGTTAAAATCCCTTAAAAGAGCGTTCCTATACTTGATGTTCCCACCTTTGCAATTCTCCTAAGTTACAGATAGTAGTTTCTATGTAAGACAACATATTATCTTTAACTTCTTCAAGTCTCACAGATAGTAGATTCTATGTAAAACAACATGTTTTCTATGACTCCTATACTTAAATTTCCCACCTCTACAATTCTTTTAAGTTACAGATAGTAGTTTCTGTGTAAGACAACATATTATCCTTAACTTCTCCAAGTTTCACAGATAGTAGATTCTGTGCAAAACAACATATTGTCTATGACTTCTTCAAGCTTTCTTCATTCATCATTTATATTCAGCAATCAAATGGCATTCTGAGATTTTCATGTCACCTAAGTATTGAGGGTTTAAAACCAAGTCTTTCAGGTCCTTCATTTGAGAATACAACATACAATTAAGTGACAAACAAGTGACAATAATTATAAACATTAATGTCTTAAGAACAATTTCTATATAGCCAAGAAATTGGTTTCTTAAGGTACAACATTAATTGGCACCGTTTCTGGGGAGAGAAGACAAGAACACTTTTCCCTGGGTTTTCAATATTTTCCTCTGGTTGTTCAGTGAGGAGGAAATATTTGGCTGTTTTGAATAAAAGCAATAAATCTGGCTCCAAAGATACCCCATGTAAGGTCAAACACCACACAACAAAAAGTTCAAGCCCTTTCAGATCCTAAAAGGCTAGTTTCCAAGAGGGTTGGAAGGCCTAAAGCTCCACTTACACCAAGTCCTACACTGTCTGCACCAGGCAGCAGTTCATCACATCTTTCACATTCATCTTTTATTGACCAAGAGTCACCTTCTACATCCAATTCATTCCAAGAACCCAAATGTCAAGAAAAACCTTTAGAGTCTGTTACTTTTTTAGTATCTTCTATATTTATTCAGCCTGAACCTATAACTATGTTACCACCTTTGCACACTTCATTTACTCCTCAGTCAGGTTCCACATCTGCTGGTATTGGAGGTTTAATAAATTCAGGAGAAAATATGTCAACACCTGCATTTTTTATGAATAGGTATGCACCTATTCAATTGCCACAATAGTTGAATCAAATGCCACTAGAATACTTGAAGATTCTTCCTTGTTTCACAGGGGAGGATGAACAAACAACAGAGAATCATGTATCAGTATTTTGTAATTTTGCAGAAAACCTAAATTTTGAACATCTAGATGTTGTTCTAAGACTTTTTGTCCAATCCTTGGATGGATAAGAAAGAAAATGGTTTAAAGGGCTTCCTAATAACTCTATTACAAAATACAAAGAGATGGAGCGCCTGTTCACCTAGAGATGGGGAGAGAAAAGAGACCATGGGTATTCACTCAAAAAGTTTAATGCTATCAAGAAGAAATCTGATGAAAGTGTTGCTGAATTGATCAGAAGATTTAATAAATTTTATAATAGTCTTCCAGTGGAGAATAATTGTTATAGACATTTTTGTGCCTTACAGCTATAAGCATGAAATGTCCATAATTCAAGGGATCCAAAGTCCCTAAAGATGTTTTTACAGCTCCTAAAGGAACAAGGTCAACCAATGACAGCTTCTCCCAGAAGTTCTCCACCAAAAACCACTCAGAAACAGTCAATTCAGGATCAATTCAGATGCTCTACTAGCTGCCTGCGTTGCAGTGCACCCTAGTACACTAGCTAGGTGCATTGCAATGCACCTAAAAGCACTACCAGGGTGCGCTGAGCGAGAAATGCCAAATGGCAATGTCATTCCGCAAGGTGTACAGGCACTGGAAGCTTCCAGAATCTTCCTCAATGACACCTGCCTCAATGAATTCAACTAGTGATGAGTAAGAGGCTCACAACCTCCAAGTGGAAGCAAGAACTGACAGAGAGAAGCCACAAGTCAAAACATAAGCTGACTCATCCTCTTTGCTTACATCTATATATGGATCTCTCACCCAGAGGTCCAGGAGGCTGGAATTTTGTACTTTGCAGAGAATTGCTGTTGGTTTGAGATTGAGATTAGTACATTGGGTGATTTATGCTTTGTTGGAGGAGAGGAAGGGATTCCTTTGCTGGGAGGTAGATGTTGGATCGGAACTCACTTGGTTGTATCTCCTCTTGGACTTTCTTATTCTATCAATAAACTATTTGAGTTTCTCCTACATGCTGTGTATCAATGATGTTTTGTTATATTTGCATGTTTAGCTTAATCTGATCTTGAGCTTTTTATGAATGTATATTTGTATCTTCGTGTAGTTTCTCTCTCTTGTGATCTTGCAGGAATTTGGTGAAGCTGGGCCGACGAGGGAGCTGGGAGCTGGGAGCTACTGAAGAGAGGAGCGATTGGATCAACAAACTAGCGAAAGACACAGGTTAGTTAGATCCTTTCTCCTCATTTACATTTCATAAAGAAGAATACTCAAGTAGTTTGTCTTGTTTGTTGCTAAGGCACTATCACACCTTAGAGTGGGATAGGGGAATTCTGAATTAGATACTTTTCCCAACAACAAATTGGCGACTCCACCGGGGAATGTATCTTGTTAGTTTATTTGTGTTTCTATTGTTGTTCTTCTCATAAACTTAGGAGTGCTGAATCGAACTGCATTTTCCATTTACAAATGCAAAGTAGAGATCTGCTACTCTAGTCCATTTGCTGGGCCTGTTTATGATCTGAACAAACTGATCCACAAGTGCTCTAATAGCCCTTTGTGATAGATCTTAGTCCTCCTTTAAATCATCCTCCTAATTGTACCTAATTGATAGCTTTTATCCGGCCAAAAACTGTAGATTAAACTGCAAACCGTGACCCAGAACCTAGAAACAACTCTCGTTTCTGCTTCAGCGCAGACTCTGTAAGGTTCTGCATTTCAACGCAGGTCCCGTGAAGGCTACCTACGCTGAAGTTCAGTTTCTCTGTGCTGGGGGTGTGCTGATCAGCCTTTGCCTTGTGCAGCTGTGGTTCCCTGCTTCCTTTTGCTCAGTTTTATCTATGTTTTTTGCAGTCTGTTATCAGTGTGTGTACCTATCTGAAACCCCTTTTCTTTGCCTCAATTCCGCCTCAGTTGTATAAAGAAACTGTATTTGTTCTTTGTGTATTTTTTACATCATTTGCAGTTTCCCATCACAAAAGTAAACTAGTCATACTGTCGCCCTTAGATCTAGACCTGTCGTAAGTGTTGTTTTGATCTTAGGAGTGAGTTTGTTTGCTATTCACAGTTGATTACGCTTTTACTTTTGTCTTTTGGTTTGAATTTATGCATTTCTAGTGTCGAAACAAGTGTTTACTTCAAAATCATAAAGTGTCGTAATCGTCTTTTTGTTTTCAAAAAGAAACTTGTTTATGTTTTCACTTGAAATCAAATTCAAATTTGTACAACAGCTTTCTTTTTAGGCATCAATATTAAGAAAGCGAAAACAAATACATGCATATGTGCATTTGCATTTTGGCAGTTTGTATGTGTTGATTTAGGAAAAGTGTATTTACAGTGTGCTCTATGCTCTTTGAGAAAAGATTGTGTCTTTCTTTTCCCCTTGTAGCTAGGATTTTCATTGTTGAAAAGATATAAAAGCTTTCTTATCATTTTTAGACTGCATTTAGGAATTGTATCATACATCTCGTGGTGATCCAAAAAGGCAAACTTCTAAGAAAGATCAACCTAAAATAAATTGAATGAACTTAACAACGCTTTGTAACTTAACGCACAACATAGAGGTCTAGGCTAGAGACGTGTTCCGGCGTCGTAAAACCTGGTCACTGGTCGCCTCACTGATGGTTGGGTGATTCCTCCTGAGAGACGATAAGTGCCAGTATGGATTGTGCTCCCACGTACCGTCGAGTATATATTGGGAGACCCCTATAGGTATAAAACCTTTATCCTTAGGAAACCGTGTCGGTCGCCCTACTGATTGCAATGCACTGAACACAGCATTCGGGAAGATTGACCGCCCGTACCTTAAAAAGTATTCTGCAGTTTTGCGAAAAGTTTGGCACACCCTCTACCTAGAACTCCAGAGCAGTTCCTTTTGGCCTTTTTCAGACTCTATAACGGAAAAAGTCCATCCGAGCATTTGTCACTTCGGGCTCGTTAAAACATCGAAGGCGACTAGAGTCATCTTTTTTCTTTTTCTCGACTCTTTAAAATTGAAAAAGCAAGTTGTGTCTAAGCGTCGTTAAAATTTATTTTAAACGGAATATTCATACCCTTTTTCCCGCGTTGATCTTTAGGTTGAGAAAATGGAGCCTACCAACCAAGGAATTCCCCTTGGTGGAAATCCTAGTCCCTTCTCCTCTTGGGGAGATTTTGGTGCGCCCCATATGGCCACATTGTCGCTTCCAGGACTGACAATTGGCTTGCCGGTCTGGCTCTTCTCAACCAATGTCATTCAAAACACCACTATTCCTGAACAGTTGAATCAAGAGTTAGACCAGTCCAGAGTTACCCACCAGCCTTCTACTTCCTCTAATTCTTCCTCTCCTCCTTCCTCTTCGCTTGACGGAACAGGTAAAACAAAAAACCAAGTTCCTAAGGAGAAGAAGGAAAAGAAGAAGAAAGAGAAGAAGAAGAAGGAGCCAAAAGTGGCTGGGGGCAAACGAGTGTCGTCTAACGAAAATCCACAGACAGCACTGACTAGGCCTAAATCGCCATGTGTCATATGCAAGGGAGACCACTTCCACAGAGATTGTACCTGCATCCCTCAGATACTTAGGGACTGGTCTCCCTGTTTGCACAATCCGGTGGCATCAACCTCTGATAGCCATGTTGAATGCACACCGTCAACTAGCGAAAGTGAAGTCCCTGGACAAAAAGGGAGAGCTAGATCTCCCTGTAGACTATGCGAAGGCAACCACACCATCCACCGTTGTCCCTTCTTAGACGAAGCGAAAAGAGTTTTGGATGATCGTCCGGTTTCACCATTACGACTTCCTCCTGGATATAAAAAACTCTTGCCAAGTCCTTCGTTAGTTGAAAATCCAGCTGGCCCGCTCAAGTGGTCAGCTGAAGCACCGGTCATTGAAGATGAACCAGCTGAATCCATACCCGACGAAAGTCAAAAGGTCGAGGCGGCAGTTGACCCAGTCTTGCCTTCAGAGGTTTTATCTTCGAATGATACAATCACTGAAGAGGATAAAGATGACACCATCCAAATTCTCTTCATTAACACAGACTCCGACAAGCACGGGGGCAATCCCCCCATTCCTTTATCGCAGGAAGGAAGTTCGTCAAAGTGATACCCGGCCGTCTACTCGGTCCCACCACCAAGCAACCTAGTTGTCTCCTTCGACTGGAACCAACTAGGCAGACCCCATTTGCCAGCAAGCATACCATTCAGAATTATCGTCCAAATATACAGAATGGTCATGGTTGGCACCATCATTGATGAGGGGGCATCTGTGAGTATCCTTTCCTCTACTGCTTGGAAAGCGCTTGGTTCGCCAACGCTTTTGCGTGAAATGAGAAATCTGACAGGCTTTGATAAAGGAACCAGTCGACCTTTAGGGATCCTCCCCAATGTGCCTATCACATTGAAAGGGAAGACCGTTCAAATGAACGTGATGGTCGTTCAAGGACCCTTGGATTATAACCTACTCCTTGGACGAGACTATATATATTGCATGGGACCCATCGTCTCCTCACTCTTTAGAGTAATGTGTTTTCCGCACGAAGGAAGAGTGGTCAAGCTCGTGGACCAACTTTCATTTCCCGGATCATGCATCGCAAATAGTCATATACCATCCCTAAATGGTCTCTTCTCGCAAGAAATGTCTCAACCCATGGTCCGTCCTCCCGATGAGCGCGAGTAATTCGGAAGGATATGACTAGAACCCAGGGGGCATGCGTCCTGGTCTACTTCGGCAGGAAAAATTCGGATATAAGGTAGGTTTCCGCGGGAGAATATGACTAGTCTGTACCCCGTCCGCCTTGGAAGAGGGGTTATTCTAGAATAAGATTCTCTTGTCAAATTTATGTGTTTGGCGCTCGTTGTAACTCACCTTTGTCTATCTCGGTAGACATCGCCGAGGAAGTGTTTTGTTTGCTGCGCAAATGAGACAATCTTTGGTAACTTGAAAGAGGTAGGCCTTTCCTGGTAGAACAAATGTTTTATTTGCAAATTGAGGGGTAACCTTGAAATCGTACTTTATACCTGGGGGCATGCAAACCTTTTGGAGTGCAAGCAAGGGGCGGCTATTTATTTTTTAAATTTTTAGGTCCTCCCTTTAAACCTGTAGGTCTAACCCTTTAAACTCGTAGGATTAGTCGTTTCCGAACTTGCATAACGAAAGGATGCGGGCATAGCTTTAGTAAGGCGCAAGCTCCATAAAAAATGGCATCTTACATGAGACATTCTTATCATATGACTGGATTAATCGAGCAGTTTTAGCACATAGTTCATGCTCGTTAAAAAATAAACATAAGACCGAGCAGTGTTTTTCCGCGTTTAAGCTCGTTAAAAAATGAACTACCCTCTGGTAAATAACCACCGTGAATGTAACATTATCAACCATTATATCCTTGGCCATGTTTGCACCCTCACCTCCACTTTTCCATTGGCCGATCATTCACCTCCATTTGATTGTTTACCCATTTTGAGAAACAGCTGCGAAGAGTGATTTCACTAGCCATCCTTGTGACACTGCCATGATTGGAAAATTCCAACCCTTACCTGGAATCAGCTGCTACCCGTTTATCACTCGTTCCTCAAAAGACGAGTCTTCTTTAAGCTCTTTTCATCTAACTCGTAAAATATGAAAAGATTGCCGAGTTTTGGCCTTCCAGCTCGTTAAAGCGACCGGAAGAGCTAACCCTCCTCTAGATTTTAATCTTTTTGGACCTGAGGGATTATTGCACAAAAAGATCGAGCGCTTGTTTTGTTCGGCTCATTAAAACTATCGAAAATTCATCCCTTCTGTATTGTTTTATACTTTTTCGGACTTAAGGGATTAGATGACGAAAAAGGACTTCCGGAGTTAACTTTATGTACCTTTTCAGACTCTCTAAAAATGAAAAGGACCGAGTTATCTTTTTCGTTAGACTCGTTAAAAACATTAATAGCGACAAACTTGTCTTTAGACGAGAACGCGTTTCACTATCGCTAGGCTCGTTAAAACATAGCGATGGGTTTGCCCGAAGGGCAAATTATAGAACAAGCATATGTTATCCTCCTCAATCTTGACAAAAATAAAGATGTACTGGTCAGCAATGACTGGGGAAAAATTGGGAAGAAACTCAAAAAACCTTTATTGGTAGCAAGTCGCTCCTGAACATGACACTTCCACTCCGTGCCTGAGTCGGGTTGGGTTGTTTCATTCACCGGTCACATCACCATGGTCTCACCATACCATCCACCTTTGGGGTAAATGCTACCAATCCATCACATAAGTGTCGCCGATATGTTCAAGAGAAGTCATCCAGAGAAGTCAACCATGTCCCATCCACTACCATACATTATCCTTCATTCTTTCATGACCGCCACCCTGAACCATATATCATCAGATCGTTTTCACCTCCATCAAAATCATTTGCTCTGTTCCATGTCACTGATGTGGGATACATCAAGGCCCTCCTTTGACGGATCGCTTCTTGTCGACATCAGCTCATTATCCAAGAAGTTGATCTAGGAACACCCCCTTCAGTACTTTGAAGCTTGCATACCTCAATGGCAAGTTTCTCACTTCCGGCGACAGGTATACATCAATGACCTTCGACCGAAAGATTTTGCGTGGTGTTCGACGCCAAGTCCTTTATTCACACCACGTGAATTGTACTGCAGTATCTTGAGGGTCATCATCCTTATCGGTGATTCCTCTCGCGCTTGTTAACAATTTACATCATTGACTGGTAATCAAGCGATGTCTTTCCATGTTCGACTTCAAAACATTTCTCACATGGATCGACTTGTACTTAGAGTGAAGATCGAACGAGATTGAAGACCCCGGATCTAGTTTCATCCATCCGGGCTGCGATATATATTCAGGAAAAATAAAGACATTGACATTTACAGCATTACAGAACAGATAATCATCCTACCAAAAGGATGATGATTTCATCAGAATCATCAGTCTACCATCAGACGATTGTCTGTCCTATGTACATAAAAATGAATTTATAAAGCTGAGCATGGGAATGCCCGCCTCAGCTAGATCATGAAAGTAATATGAAAAATAATGTATTGTATTGTATCTTATTACAGGTCTTCTCCCAGCATTGAATGAACTTCGGATCCTCCTAAAAAAGCATTTCACCCGATAAACGACCTCATACTTTAGGGGGCAACTGTTATAGACATTTTTGTGCCTTACAGCTATAAGCATGAAATGTCCATAATTCAAGGGATCCAAAGTCCCTAAAGATGTTGTTACAGCTCCTAAAGGAACAAGGTCAACCAATGACAGCTTCTCCCAGAAGTTCTCCACCAAAAGCCACTCAGAAACAGTCAATTCAGGATCAATTCAGATGCTCTACTAGCTGTCTGCGTTGTAGTGCACCCTAGTACACTAGCTAGGTGCGTTTCAACGCACCTAAAAGCACTATCAGGGTGAGCTGAGCGAGAAATTCCAAATGGCAATGTCATTCCGCAAGGTGTACAGACACTGGAAGCTTCCAGAATCTTCCTCAATGACACCTGCCTCAATGAATTCGACTAGTGATGAGTAAGAGGCTCTCAACCTCCAAGTGGAAGCAAGAACTGATAGAGAGAAGCCACAAGTCAAAACATAAGCTGACTCATCCTCTCTGCTTACATCTATATATGGATCTTTCACCCAGAGGTCCAGGAGGCTGGAATTTTGTACTTTGCAGAGAATTGTTGTTGGTTTGAGATTGAGATTAGTACATTGGGTGATTTATGCTTTGTTGGAGGAGAGGAAGGGATTCCTTTGCTGGGAGGTAGATGCTGGATCGGAACTCACTTGGTTGTATCTCCTCTTGGACTTTCTTATTCTATCAATAAACTATTTGAGTTTCTCCTACATGCTGTGTATCAATGATGTTTTTTTATATTTGCATGTTTAGCTTAATCTGATCTTGAGCTTTTTATGAATGTATATCCGTATCTTCGTGTAGTTTCTCTCTCTTGTGATCTTGCAAGAATTCGGTGAAGCTGGGCCGGTGAGGGAGCTGGGAGCTGGGAGCTACTGAAGAGAGGAGCGATTGGATCAACAAACTAGCAAAAGACACAGGTTAGTTGGATCCTTTCTCCTCATTTACATTTCATAAAGAAGAATACTCAAGTAGTTTGTCTTGTTTGTTGCTAAGGCACTATCACACCTTAGAGTGGGATAGGGGCATTCTGAATTAGATACTTTTCCCAACAACAATAATCCCCCTCCTGCTAGTGCAAAAATAACTTTTCCAAGGGCTTTTGAGTCAAATTTAGAATTCACATTGAGGGAGAGGAGATCCCCAACCCTTGATCAGATCCAAACAGATGCATTAGAGATAGAAGCAAATTTGGTGGCTGTAAGTAAAACACCAGATACACAGCCTATTGAAGATAAGGGAAAGGCTAAAGTAGAATCCTCTCAAGATCAAACATTAGAGGATATGAATAATGTAATTAGACATTTGTCTAATAAATTGATTAAATTAAAATTAGAGAGTAAGAATTCTCAGAGATAAGTACAAAAAAATAGAAATTTTATTCCTCAATATAGAAGACAACCTCTACAAATTTTACAAAGGGAGAGAAAAGATCAAGATCAGATTCAAACACCACTATATATAGAAGCAGATCCTGATGGAGTACCAGAGAATTCCAAGTATCATTATGACCATATTTTCACATTGTATGTAGTAGATGAAGATGAACTAGGTGTTGAGGGAGGAGAATATAGTGAAATAGATGTCATCTATGATGATAATGAAATTGATGAATGTTGGAAGTCGTTTTCTGATTTTATGCAGGCATAGCTACATAAGAAATATGAATTGAGATCAAGGAAAAGATCTAGAAGTCAAGAAGATGAAGGTGAGAACCAAGTTCCATCTCCCTTACAAAAGGCGACTCCATAAGAACAAGAACCACAACCTGCAAAAAAATTGAATAAAGGAAAGCAGCAGTAGAATACAAGTAGAAAGACTCAAATGCTTCAAGGTGAATCCTCTCAAGACAAAAGTGAAAAAATTCCTTTAGAGAAACTTGTTTCCATTCCACAAGAGATTTCAGTCATGAAGAAAAGTGAAGATGAGAATGAAAGGAATACTAAACGAAGTCATGTGTTCAGTTTCACCAAAGAGTTAGAAAAGACCAAAATTCAGGTACCCCTCATAGAGTTGGTTAAAACACTAGCTTATCAAAGAGAAATTATAGAGTTTATCAATCTATCTCAGAATGTGAATATAAATGACATTGTGAATTTGCAAGAAGATAAACCAGTAGTGGTTTTTGGTTCACATGTGGAGGAGGTAGATTCTTCAACACCTCCTTTCTACATTTCTTTATTGGTTCATGATTTACTGTTGCACAATTGTATGTTTGATTCAGGGGCCTCTCATAAACTTATGCCATTATTAGTGATGAAATAGCTAAGCCTACAAGTTACTAAGCCTTACAAAGACTTGTATTCTTTTGATTCACATAAAGTCAAGTGTCCGGGGGGAATTAAAGATGTGGTGGTGTCACTAGCCCAGATTCCAGCCAAAATTTTGGCAATGGATGTAGTGGTAGCAGATATCCATGCTAGGTTTGGAACGTTACTATCTAGGTCATGGGGGGCTCAACTGGGTGGTGTTTTGAAACTAGATTTTTCTTATGCTGTCATACCATTTTTTGGTGGGGAAGAAAGGAGGCTATATAGAGAAAAAGTATTTATTAGAACAATCACAAATAACAAAGCAAGTAATTCACCTATATATAGCTAGGAAAAAGATGATTTTCTTGCTTCATGCTGCATGACAATGTAGAATTGGCTGAATATAACCAGAGGAAACTAACTTCAGCCTGTGTAAATACAGAGCTACAAACAGAAGGGGTGTGAAAGTGCTTCTTTGATGGAGCCTATTATAAAGAAATAACAGGTGATGGTTTCCTTTCACAGGATGAAGGTCTTCAAGTTCATTAGTTGGGAGTTGGACATAGAGAAGAAAACCAGCAAGTGGGAAATGTTGGACAACAATATGTTGAGCCATTTATCATAGAAAATGGAGGCTATCTTATGTAAAAAGAAAGCTGATAAATAGATTGTTTATCATTGCATTGAAGAACACAATGATGCCCATGGATCAGAGGTAAACAATCTATTTGAAGTTGGCCATATGTCATATAGTGATGTGAAAATTTTTCTTTTATTTCCAGAGGTCATAATTACAAATTATTTTCAATCAAAGCTCAAAGATGAAAAGTGGAGACATAAAAGTGACATAGATCATTTTTTTAAAGATGTTGCTAATTTTTCTATTGAGCATATTATCCCAATAGAACCTTCATACATAGAGATTTTTTCTTATGGGGCTGACTAGGACCATATTTTTTCTTACACTTTTGAAGATCCTGTGCCAGATTACATGGAGAAATTTATTAGCAGCCTACACATACCATTTTGTGGATATATTCCTCATTTTTTTTTGAGCTACCCTTATGCATAGTTTATTTTCTGTTCAGGATGAATTGTATTTTCAAAATTCGATGGCAGAATGGTTCTAGATTAGGCACTCAAATGCTAACAATGTACCATTGTAAGATTGATTTCACCTGATTGAGATTAGTCATGGACATAGGTAAGAACCTATACATAAATAAGCTCAGGTGTTGAGAATTTGGTTTCCAGTTGTAGTTATTCAGTTTAATTTTAGCTGATAAACAAGGGTGACTGTCCCAGTTGGAAACCGGTTTGCAAAGGTTTCAAATTTCAAGAATCTCAAGTTTTAGTCTTTCAAATTTTAGTGTTTTTAGAATTTTGGACTCCATGCCCAACTAAGGCTACTACCATAGAATTTGAATTGGTTAAGAAACATATGAATCCATGCCCTAGGTGAAGGCACTGATCTATGATTCTTAGTGCTTCTGTGGCAAAAGTACCATCCCCAGGTGGAGCCAGATGTTGTAGCATCCATTGTTATTTAAGTTTTATTTTCAGTTTTATCACAAAATGAAAGAAAAATAAAAAACATGAAAGAAATGGTGGATTTCATATTATTAATGGCTTTGAAAGCGATAAACCTGCAAGAAGCTCTGGGTTGTCGAATCAACAGGCCACAGAACCAATGACAACCGCAAGTTAGCTAGAATGGGGATTATTCGAAGATCGGACATGATGGTGTATCAAATATAGTTTAATTCATTGAAGTCCGGGCGAAATATCAGGTCAGAATATCGGGTCAGAAAGTAATCAGGTTCTATCTTTAAAGTCGAACCCGATAAATCATTAAATGACAGTTTTTATTTCCTGTCAGGTTTGTATGACGCCGACGAATATTGGGTTGGCAAGTAATTGGGTCTTATCTTTAAAATCGAACTCGGTAAATCATTAACTGGTAGTTTTTATTTCCTATCGGGTCCGTATGGGAGTCAAAGGGGCATTGAAAAGGCGGACGCGTCAGGTTTATGAACTACAGTTTTAATTTTTTGAGTTTTGTAATAACCGATCCATTATCTATAGGTCATGCAGGTTCAAGAGGTGCGATCAAGCGATAACTTTATAAGTACGTTGAGATGTGCTATGGGGAAGCAATGAGCACAAAGGTTAATTAAATCTCAACCCCCGTAGTTGATCGTGATGTTAGCATGGTTGACCGAAATGTGTGGCTTGAAATTACTGCGGGTTCAACCTCGTTGAAGCTCTCGTACATTCTTTACCCCCGCAATGAGCTCCCAAAGCTTTTCGTCCCACATTTCTCATTCCACATCTTCCATCGCTTTCATATGTTAATTGCCCACGTCACTCACCATACCCCGCCACTTCCTCCACTACCCTATTAATGGATTATAGAGCAACACAAAGATACATCAGCAGAACCACAGGCTCAAGCTACAGATTCAAACAACGAACAACCATCACCTTATAATTTCCGTTACTTCCTGTTATTTTATTTTCTTGAGAATGAGGTGTCTTTTACCCTCTATGTAACATTTTGTAATATTTTTTACTTTAGACAGTTAGAGGATAGTTAGGTAGTTTGATAGTTTTGGTGATTACCAACTGTCTCATAATGTATAAAAAGAGGAAAGTTTACAGAGAAAGGGTTCAAACTTTGGAGAACCTGGAGACTAGGCCACTGTATTCCTAATACAACTGTTTATTAATGAAGAATAAGAACTTTTCCATACATTGTTGGGTATGATTTTGTGACTTCTGTGTTATGTGTCATCAAATGTTTTCTTCCTTTAAGTATGGTAATGAAGCTGCAGGTCTTTATTTGCTTATGTAAATGAAGTTAAAATACCTTAAAAGAGCGCTCCTATACTTGAATTTCCCACCTCTACAATTCTCCTAAGTTACAGATAGTAGTTTTTGTGTAAGACAACATATTATCTTTAACATCTTCAAGTGTCACAAATAGTATATTCTGTGTAAAACAACATGTTGTCTATGACTCCTATACTTGAAGTTCCTACCTTTGCAATTATTCTAAGTTACAGATAGTAATTTCTGTGTAAGACAACGTATTATCCTTAACTTCTCCAAGTGTCACAAATAGTAGATTCTGTGTAAAACAACATTTTGTCTATGACTTCTTCAAGCTTTCTTCATTCGTCATTTATATTCAACAATCAAATGGCATTCTGAGATTTTCATGTCACCTAAGTATTGAGGGTTTAAAACTAAGTCTTTCAGGTCCTTGATTTGAGAATACAACATACAATTAAGTGAAAAACAAGTGAAAATAATTATAAACATTAAGTCTTAAGCACAATTTCTATACAGCCAGGAAATTTGTTTCTTAAGGTACAACACAACCAACACCTCACAAACCTCCCTCAGGTGCTACACAACCCCCAGGATCTAATCTACCACTCTAGCTTCCCAACCCCTGAGTTAACCTAGCCTTTCAATGAAGTAAACACCCGGTCACTCCCATGACATGGGCACACATGCGATTGGGACCCTTTATTCGCTCCCACAATGCCTACAAGGGAGAGACTGCAATCCTTTTTAGCCAATTCTGTGCCAGAGACTATGAGATTTCAGCCACTTTTTCAGGGCTAGACTCCAAACCATTGTCCAAAACTTGATGAGACTTTCCAAGACAATAAATGACACCAATAAAAATTCTCTAACACAAAACTTGATCAAGTACTTGACCTAACCAAGCCTAACCATGACATACATTTCGTCGAACACATTGCGCACATGTAATCTACAGGTCATAACAACAACTCTGAGCATAGGGGTATCGTACTTATCTGAGAGTTGTAAGGAAGGATTGATGATTTATCACATTAGCTACATTATCATCTGTTAGATCATATATTCGTTGTTCATTCATTTATCAATCAAATCATGATGAGATCCATACATTATAACTATCATAAAACATGCTGATAACCAGTATATAACCAACATAATAAGAGGGATACAACAACCATAAATACCACATATGAACCAACACATTTACACATGAAATACCAAGGAGAAGGGACTCTTATTAATGAATGCATAAGCCAACTGGGTTTGGGACTTCCACGTACAACCCAACCATATATTGGTTGAACCAAATCTTTCTTTCAGCCAATCACTCCCGTGCCATATTCCAAGCATGGATGTGGGAATGAAACCAACAAAATCAACCAGGGTTTCCTAAGGCTAAACAACCTCACCCTCATCAATAGAACTGGGATTTAGCACGATCCTCTCTAGATCACTAGGCCCTAAACAACAAAACATATGATACCAAGATTTACCATAATCCCCACCAGATAACTAGGCCATAAAATAGAATGGATGCCACGAGATTTCTCCACCTACACCATGATAAATTTTCTTATCTCCTAGTCTCTAGGCTTTACCACAATCCACCCTCTGATCCAAGGATCACCAGGCCATAATCGGGACACTGCCATCCAGGCTTTACCATATATCCTGCCATTCACCGGAAAGGATTCCTAGGCCTGATCAAGGGCAACCACCTGTAGTCTTTATCATATATCCCTCCATTCATCGATCGAGGATTCCTAGGCCCACCGAGGCACACGATACCTAAACTTATCGCAACCCACAATCTGGTTTAGGGGTCACTAGGCTAGAGGCTTTACCGCGATCTACAATTCAATTACTAGTCCATGTGTTCTTCTCTTTGGAAGATCAACCTCACTCAGCTTTGAATCCATCCGACAATCCATCTCAACCAAAAAATGAGAACCCCATCACACCATTGCTATCCAGAAATGGAAAGGTAAGGCTAAAAAACACTATCACACCTGACAAAATCCATGCCCATGACAACAAGAGAACCAAAAACACACATACATAACCATGCATGCCACATCTAGCAAGGAAATCACACATGAAAATCGATACTTGCAAGTGAACCAGATGTAGCTACTTGATCCTGTTCTTCCTTGCTTTATCTTTGCTTCCTCTTTTCCTTCCTTTCCTCTCTTGATCGAATGCTAAAGTGCTCCAAGAAAACTCTGTGTCCAAGAGTGTGTGAGAGAGAATAGAGAGAGAACTCCAAAACTAAACTGACCAAAAGGCATGAACTGATCCTTACAAGCCTTTTTATTAATGAGGCCTCTATTTTCTTCATTTTCCATTATTTTCCTTCATTTTCCTCCTCACATGAAACTTGTGACCTTTCACCTTCCTTTTCTCCTATTTTCCATTATTTTCATAAATAAAATTCCAATAAATGTCACTTTCCTTTCCAAATCCTTTTCCATTGCCTTTGCCAATTTCCTTTAGCCATAATAACTGAAATGAACACCCACTAGGATGTTTTTCCCACCATTCAACTTGGAATATGTGTCCCATGACCTTGGTCTTATTTTACCTTTATTAATTTTTACATGGATTTTTGACCAAGGCTGTTACAAAACCCTCCCCCTTGGGGGAACACCATCCTCGGTGTTCAATGACACCTACAACCAGAAAGAATATTGAGAAGAAAAACATACTGCCTATGGAGCTTTATAACACAATTCGTTGCAGTATTTACAATTATCACTATTGAAACATGACAAACATAATGTTTACTGGAGTTTTATAACATAGCTCATTACGATATTTAAAATAACAACCACCTATACTCATGCACATTTTATTCAACCAACAAATAACCATACTGTCTATGGAGATTTATAAATTGAGCTCGATCCAATATTTACAATAATATACACATATACACATATACACATATGCACATTTTCCCAACCAACGAATAAAAGGATATGATTCTTGCATCCACAACAAGGGGATCCAGAGGCTTAAACCTCCACCCTCAAAATTAGTACCGGGATTCATCTCCTTCTCAGAAAGTACAAAATCCACTACCAAAGTCAAATTTGCATTCGATATCCAGCGCTAAATATCCCCTCAGTGAAAAATTACCGCCTCATTGTTCTAGGGAACACTCCCAATGTGCATCTTATTCCATATGCCAATACTAATGAACAAAAGCAATCCATTCCCTACCCTTCCCTTCTTTGGTACACAGTCCCTCAGGCAATCAAGTAATTCCCTTTTATGCAGTCACTCACCTTTCAAGTTCCCTGACATGCCCTATCCCGGATGATCCATCCCTTGTCAAGGCTTCCTCGCATCGGAAGGTCAATAACCAAGGCATATACCTACCTCAAAACCATCGTACCAGTGATATCATGCTGATGGAAATCAATGGACATTATTGGGCACCAATGTCCCACAATGGCTCTTCTCCCGAAGTTCTTTAGCAACACATTGCTTCCTATTTGAATTCCTTTTTTTGCTGTTGCTAATTTGTGCAATCAGTTTCAACGACCTAACTATGCATTTTCATGCTTCCTATACAAAGCACATAGCTTCCATTAGATTTAAAATAAAATAAATTCACATCATACCTCATTGGTAGCTCGTCAATAAGGTCCACTTAGAATCCTACTTACTTCATGTCAAATCAAGTCAAACTAGCATCTTTGATCAAATCATTATGTATAAAGATATCACATTCGATTAGCTTGAAATGCAATCATCATAGATCAAAATCATGAGTCACATGCAATCATCATAAACTAAAATCATAAATCACATGTAACCATCATAAATCAGAATCACAGATCACATGCATAATAAAACTCAAATAAAATACTAATACTTATCCTTTAACCAATCGTTAGCTTCTACCTTTATCCTTTGTCCTTTCTATATGCACACTAGATTGGTTGCCACACCTAGTTCCTTTTCTTTTCCTCAATCTCGTACACATGCACAATGTACATCACAATGCACACATATACACTCGGTGTACAAAAAAACACATTCACCTACACTCGATGTACAACACCACACAATACATGTACCTACACCTAACATACATCATACCATAATACAGCTTGAGTGGGCTTAATGGTTAAGAGCATGTGTTTCCTCTTAAGAGGTCACAGGTTCAAAACTAGAGTGGGGTAGAGTATGTATGCCTTCATAGACTTAGCATTCAAATCGTTGTGCGGAGGTGGGTCCCTTGTCCCACAAACAACAGGTTCTCATACACCAATTTGGTGTCTAGCTTGGCTGTGACCTTAAAAATGGATATTATTATTATTATTATTACTACTACTACTACACATAGTACAAAAAAATGAATACACATGTCATGATACCACAACTACAGAATACACATACAAGCTTGCAACACAGCATAAACGACATGCACACAATGTCACATGTACACCAGTACCATATGTACAACATGTACATAGTACCACCTATACACAACACCACATGTACACATTGCCACATGCATGACATGTACACATCACCACCTACACACAAAACCACATGTACAATCATGCAAACAACACCATATGTACATAGTACCACATGCACAACATGCACACAACACCATATAGACATAGCAATGCATATACAACATGTACATAACACCATATGTACACAACACCATATGCACAACATATACACAATAGTAGCACTGCACATCCAAAACCACATTGTCTCTACGAAGCAATCTTACTTCCAGTGTCTCTATGCCATCCATGGTTATCCCAACATGCCAAAAGTCATACTTATTTCATTTCACTAATGTATCTCTCAGTATAGCCTATCCATAACATAGACATAATATAATCACATAATATAAAATCATAACCACATGATATTAGCGTGGTAGATTTTTCAGGACTACTCTTCCCACTTGATTTCTCATAGTGAGGAACCTCTTCATGCCATTCACCTGCATAAGAAATCATTCCTTGACAAGAATGATCCCTGATAATCTTGTCAAACAATGACATACAAACATACATATATACATATAAACATTATCATAAAACAACTGTGATACTTTACGACCCTGTCAGACAACAACATATGTACATACATATATACGTATATACATGTGAACACTAGCACAAAATAATCTTAATGGCCCTTTGAGTCAACGACATACATATATACATGCATACATACATATATCCATATATAAACATCAACATAATCATAGTCACAACACAATTACCAAATGTCATAAGATCAAGGTTAAGATAACTTCCTTTATTTGTGCACACCATGCACTACATCGACAACAACCATTCCCAACATAGCGAAGGCATATGATGCCTCAAATCCATTTACTTTACCTTTCCTGGTTACTTTTCTCATGTTTATACTGCCACCATCCATTTACCACAATTGACCCAACCAGTCCAAGCGAATGTCATATTATTTCCTTCAAACTTCCCTTATACATGTATTGAGCTCCATCCAGGCCTTACATCACGTGTTGGGTTTCATTCAACTCTTCATGAGCTCCATTAACTTTCTTGTTTCCCTCTGATTCCAAAAACTCTCAAAAAATAAAAGGAAAGATCAAGAAATATAGCAAGAAGAAAACCATGAAAGCCAATAGAAATATGACATCACAAACAAAGTGGAGTGGCCATGCACCATTCATACAAAAAATTGAAAATCAAGTACAAACAAATCACAAAAGACCAAAAGCACAAAACTAGCAACAAAAACCATGACTCAACCTAATGGTTCCCGGTGATTCCAAGGGAAAATTCAACTTGAACCTTATTCAATATTTCATGGCACTCACTTTTTCCATGGACATCCATGCATCATACTACCATACTCACATAACTGTCAATGTATGAACAAATATAGCAATATACTAGCTATCTTACCTTGTTGTAGCAAGCACGTTTCCTTGTAGCTGACTAACATCCGTGCCATCTCTCAAGGGACTCCAATTCCCTTGGAAAATCTAGCTATAAGTAGACACCAACTGTTATACTTGTCAAATACATGTCCATGAATATAGCACATATCCACATAATTTCAGACAAGGTTAGCATTAAGAAGACTTCCTACATTCAAAGCATTCATTCATTTGGAATTGTGGTTTCCAAACATATCCAAAGGAATTCTCACCCAATTCCTTTCTTTTACCTTTTTTACCTTGTTGCAATCGAGTCTTACTATGTACTGTCACATCACCCCACTGTTAGTTATATAAACAATTTAACTATTACATTGTCATGCTAACACCAATTGTGTTTCTCTACAACCGTTCACACATGTTAGTCACATGTTCCACAAATCAAGGCATCACATCTATGAATTTGAAATCAACCTTTACCAAGTCTAACAACCATGTCATACTCAACAATCAACTCACATTCATTAGTCATAATACATAATTCTACTACTATCACCTACTTACACTCAAGTACATATCAACTGTCTCAACACATACATGTTAGTACAACCATCTTAAGAGAAGATCATTACTTCATGCAATTTTTCATACACATACTCATATCCTATAATTAATCAAACATTCAAACAACTTTCAGACATATCATGTTAAATAAATCAACTATATGACATAATAAAACACTCAACCATCAAATAGATGACATAATAAAACTCATACATTAATGTATCTCAAGGGAGGCTATCTTGTCTACACAATCAATGTAGATTAGCACGATATAACTTCACAACACATCAAATCAAACATAAATAAGGTCATGATATCCATAACAGTAACTAGATAACATGTTCACATCATAAACTCATAAACAACTTTCATTCATGCATAATAATCGTATATGTACAGTCAGTCTAGATTAGTAGAACACCATATCACAAATATTCGACTCATACCTGGATATCATAACCATAACCATCTGCATAGGCCAATCTAAGTTAAAAAATACATATAACATCAATATATTAAATGCAATAACCCTAATCATACATTTAACTGACATATAACAATAACAATTTAACATATAAAATACTCATAAACAACATATAACATAATCATCAAGTTAACTAACATAAAACAACAAGAAGTTACTACCATGCATGACTATCCAACACATGTACATATGACTACACTGATCCTAGCATCTACCATGCATGTAGCCACGACAATAATAGAACGACAAGTATATAAGTAACCCTAATTCTTATAACAACCATTAACCACATACCTGCAAACCCAACATACAAATCTATATGATCTGCTCTTACCCCAAAGTCTAGTGTTGTGACCTCACTTTGTTGATCTACATCTCCTGCTCTATCTCAACAAACACATTAGCATCATAACATACCAATAGCATCATCGTGACCTAATTTCATACAATGATGTCACGATTCATGTCTTACCTATTGTACATGGATAACCATAAGCATACCAATGCATGCATAACAACATATAGACATTGACATGCATAACAAATTCATATTCAACTGACATGCATTCATGACAAACACAACCCAACAACAACATCACCAAATTCTATGTGGAAACAAAACTATAACAATTAGCACTACCATGCATACATAACAAGCACATATACAACCTACATGCATTTACGCCAAACACATTTCACGCATCTAAACCAAGTGTAGAACCATGCTCTGATACCACTCTGTAACACCCTCCTCCCACATTTACCTAAGCTAACCGGTCCACTGGGGTAAACATGTGACGAAGAGTTACTATGATATGATTCAACTCCCTAAGTACAGTTAAGGAATTGGAACCGACAAACCAACACCTTACAAACCTCCCTTGGGTGCTACAGGACCCCCAAGAACTAATCTACCACTCCACGCGACCAAATCCTTAGTTAACTTATACTTTCAATGAATTAAACCCCCAGTCGCTCCCATGAAATGGGAATGTATGTGACTGGGATGCTCTAGTCATTCCCACAATTCTTGCAAGGTGGAGACTGCAGTCTTTTTCAGTCAGTTCTCTGCTAGACATTATGCGATTTAAACCACTTTTTCAAGGTTGGTCTCCAAACCACTGCCCAAAACTTTATGAGAATTTCCAAGACAATAAATGACATCAAGACAAAGCCTCTAACACAAAACTTGATCAAGGGCTTGACCTAACTAAGCCTAACCATAACATACGTTTTTTCAAACAAATTGTGCACATGTAATCTACAGGTCATAACAAACGATCTGAGCGTATGGGTCTCATACTTATCTAAGATTCGTAAGGAAGCATTGATTACTTATCACATTAGATGCATTATCATCTATTAGGTCATATATTCATTGTTCATTCAATTATCAACCAAAACATGATGAGAGTTGTACATCATAACTGTCATAAAATATGCTCATAACCAGCATATAACCAACAAAAATAACAAGGATACAACAACCATAAATACCACATATGAACCGATACATTCACACATGAAATACTAAGGAGAAGGAACTCTCATTAATTAATGCATAAGCCAACCAGGTTTGGGACTTCCATGTACCACCTGACCATAGATTGGCTCAACCAAATAGTTCTTTCAGCTAATCACCCCCCATGCCATATTCCAAACATGAATGTGGGCCTCAAAACAACAAAATAAACTAGGGATTCCTGAGGCTAAACCACCTCACCCTCATCAATAGAACCACGATTTACTGCAATCCTCTTTGAATCACTGGGCCCTAAACAATAAACATATAATACAAGGGTTTACCATAATCCCAACTGGATCACTAGGTCATAAACAAGCATGGATTCCACTGTATATCTCCACCTACACCATGAGGAATTTTCCTGTCTCCTAGTACCTAGGCTTTATCGCAATCCACAGTCTGATCTGGAGATCACTAGGCCATAATCGAGACACCACCCTCTAGGCTTTACCGTATATCCCACCATTCATAGACAAGGATTCCTATGACTGATCAAGGGTACCACCTCTAGGATTTACCTTATATTGCTCCATTTAACGATTGAGGATTCCTAGGCCCGCCAAGGCACACAATACATGGCTTTACCACAACCCACCATTCAATTTGGGGGTCACCAGGATAGTCGCTTTACCACAATCCATAGTTTGGTTTAGGGATTACTAGGCTATGAGTTCTTTTCTTATGGAGATCCACCTCAGTCAACTTCAAATCCATCCAGAAATCCAGCTCAACCAAAACATGAGAACCCCATCACACCATTGTTATCCAAAAATTGCAAGGAAACACTGAAGAACACTATCATACCTAGAAAAATCCATGTCCGTGACAACAAGAGAACCAAGAACACACATGCATAAGCATGCATGCCACATCTAGAAAGGAAATCACACATGCAAATCGATACCTACAAGTGAACCTATTGTAGATGCTTGATCCTAATCTTCCTTGCTTGATCTTTGCTTCCTCTTTGCCTTATTTCCCTCTCTTGATCCAATGCTGAAGTGCTCCAAGAAAACTCTAAGTGTCCAAGAGTGTGAGAGAGAGAATAGAGAGAGAAATCCAAATTGAATAGACCAAAAGCTATGAACTGATCCTTAGAAGCCTTTTTATTAATGAGGCCTCTATTTTCTTCAGTTTCCATTATTTTCCTTCATTACCCTCCTCACATGCAACCCATGACCTTTCACCTTCCTTTTCTCCTATTTTCCATTATTTTCATAAATAAAATGACAATAAATGCCACTTGTATTTCAAAATCCTTTTCCATTTCCTTTGCCAATTTTCTTTATCCATAATAACCGAAATGAACACCCACTAGAATTATTTTCCCACCATTCAACCTGTAATACATGTCCCTCGACCTTGGTCTTATTTTACTTTCATTAATTTTTATATGGATTTTCGACCAGGGATGTTACACAAATGGACCGACAAAGAGGGTCAACAGGATTCTAGAGGACATGTTGAGGATGTATGTGATGCATTAACAACAAAAGTGCAAAAAGCATCTTCCACTGGTTTAGTTTTCTTACAACAATGGGTATCAAGAGTCACTGAGGATGAGTTCGCTTGAGGCACTATATGGACGGAGTTGTAATACTCCCATCAGTTGGAGTGATCTAATGAATATGGTCTTGATAGGACCATACATGTTGGTAGAGATGGAACATAAAATGTGGGTTATCAAGAAGAATATAAAGGCATCACAAGACATGAAAAAAACTATGCATATAAGCACAAGTTGTTTAAAGAGTTTCAGGTTGGGGAACATGTGTACTCGTGCATCGAGCCCAATACGAGCTCCTTTTGGATTGGGTCATGTGTGAAGCTGACACTTTGGTATTGTAGACCTTTCAAGATCCTTGAGAGGATTGGACTAGTGGCCTATAGACTTGCGCTATCCCTGACAGTGAAATTTCATGATGTTTTCCATGTTTCATTGGTTAAAAGATATGTAAAGGATGTTGATCATGTTATTGATTGGACTGTATTGCTAGTGGAGCCAAAAGGAGAATTCCAGTCAGAACCTCGGTGTATTTTGTAGATAAATATGCTCATGCTTCAGAACCAAGCAATCGAGCAAGTTAAAGTGCAGTGGAATCTTTTTGGGCCCAATGAAGCTACATGGGAGATGGATGATCAGATGCGGGATATGTATCTTTCCTTGTTTGTCAATTGAGGAAAATAATTTTTGGTATATGTAAATATGTATATGGATGTTAATACTGTCACAAGATATGTTATACAACTCCAATAAGCAACATTGTTGTCATGCAGGTTTGCTTCTCAACAATTATTGGAATTTTATTTATGAAAATAATGGAAATTATGTGAAAATGAAGGTGAAAGGTCAGAGTTTGCATGTGAGGAGGAAAATTAAGGCAAAATAATGGAAATTCAAGAAAATAGAGGCCTCATTAATAAAAAGGTTTATGAGGATCAGTGCATAACCTTTTTTCAGTTCAGTTTTGGAGCTCTTTCTCTATTATCTCTACTCTCTTGTACTCTTACATACTTATAGCATTATTATAGAACTCTAGCATTGGAGGAAGCAAGGCAAAGGGAGGAAAAGAAAGAAAATATCAAGCAAGGAAGAGTTGGATCAAGCAACTATAGTAGGATTACTTGGTGGTATTGAGTTGCATGTATGATTTCCTTGCAAGTTATGGCATGCATGGTACATGCATGTGTGTTTTTGGTTCTATTGTTGCCATTTGCATGGGTTTTTCCAGATGTGATAATGGTTTGCAGCCTTTCCTTTACATTCTGGATAAGCATGGTGTGATGGAGTTTTTACTACTTGGTTAAGCTAGATTGTTGAATGGTTTGAAACTTGAGTGGTGTGGTCTTAAGAAAAATCACAAGGCCTAGGAATCCCTGGACTGGTAAAGGTGGGACTGTAGTAAATCCTAATTGTGTATACCCTCATTGTGCCTAGGAATCCTTGAATGGTAAATGGAGGGTTATACGATAAATACTAGAGGGTGGATATGGACGAATTCCTCGAAGTTTAGGTGGAGAGATCAAAAGGCATCCATGCTTGTATAGGCCTAGTGATCCCTGGACCAGTATATGGTAGGATTGCAGTAAAGCCTGCTAATATATGTTTCTTGTTTGGGCCTAGGAATCATTTGGCGGGATTGTGGTAAAGCCTGGTTGTATATAGGAGGGTTTCAGGCCTAGGAATCCTTTACCGATATTAGCGGTTTTAGCACTTCATAATTCCTCCAGGCTGAGGAGAGGAACCTAAAGGTAACCACAAACCAAAATTTAGGGCTAGAAGCTAGCCCTTCCAAACCCAGAGATATCTCTCTCTTGTGATATCTTCTGGATCTTAGTCTAGGTCTATATATCAAGGTAGAATAATTTTAACAATTTGATGGTAGGTGAGAGGGAAATTCCATTAGGCATGGAGTCAAATCAAGCTAATTATTTTTAGTGCTATGATGGGAAATGAAAAATCCTTAGATAGGGGTCAGGTAGGAAATCCTTTATGCTTTCTTTGTTAAATTTCATTGTTGAGAGGTGAGTAGAGGAATAATGAAATTGATAATATCTAAATCATTTAGCTGAGGATGAATTTTAGATATTATTGTGGAGGAAAAACATTGAAATGTTTAGTTACTTATAACAGAGCACCTGAAAGTGAATTCTGAAATAAATTCTTTTAACTAAACACTGAAGACATAACATTTAAGAATGACCATAATAGAAGATATGAAATAACACAGACAAGAGATAAACATCACCATAAATGATTTACACAAGAATCCCTGAACAAGTAGACTTCGACCTTCATCATTCACTAATTTTTTTTAAATAGAACTACACAATGCACAATGTCTTCTCTCTATCACACACCAACTCTTTCTCATATAAATTTACAAAAATATAAAGGAAAAACTCTTTCCCAAGCTAAGGAGTTCGATTTTAACCATTTCCCCAAAGATAGAATCAGTTACATTAAGATTTGGAATTGCCTGCTAGGAAATAGGGATCAAATTTATGGAAAATAAGGGTCAAAGAATAGATCATATCTGTTGAATCATGGTAGTTGTTATAAAACTAAAGGAGATTTTGTAGATGAGCTTATGATTGAGAAAAAAACTCTCATTTTCAAAAATTCATCTCCATATCCTCAAAATCTGTGCCCAAAGATCATGACTAAAATAGGAAATGACGAAATCTAAGTGATAGGTTGTACATATTCATTCACATCTTCCAATCTATGACACCTGTCAAGAAACTAAAGGAGGTTTTTTGTGTTTAGCTTGTGTTTGAAAAAAACTCCTTTTTTTTCAAGATTATTTTCCATTTGGTCAAAAACTAATCTTGAAGTTAACTGCTAAAACAATCAAGAACGCAACAACACACTTCTTCAGAAAAATGTAGCAAAAAAAAAAACAAATTTCCTTTTAGTACTATATAATCAATTCTTGAATGATGATGTCTTATGAAAATACCAATTAACACCTATCAGTCTACACATCATTCTTATTGGGTAGGGTCCCCGTAGGTCTATGTTTTGTCAAAGTTTTGTAAAGAGCCCGCATTTTGAGGAGTGGAGCATGCGACACAGAGTGTTTTAGGAGTCACAGGGGATTTAGGGTGGGTCAAGGCCCCTTATTAATAGGATGGGATCAATTTGTATGTTTTTGTCTCTGACCATGGTTAAGGGACCATGATATTGTAAGATAAAAAGAATACAAAGGGTTGTATTAGGAAGTCAAAGGGATGGATATGTTTTGATATTTTTAAGTCTGTAATTTTCATATCTTTCTGTGATAGAGTGAAGGGGAAGGCTCCTGCAGCTATGTGCATGGAGACCTTGGTAAGTTTGCAACTATGTGTGCAGGCCCCTGCAGTTGTGTGCGCAGGGTAAGAAGGATTGCAATTGGGAAGATCTGAAGATAATAAAGAAGATTTTGAAGGCAGACATGTGTACTTACATTAGTTTATGCAATTACTATTTACTTTTGTGTTGCAAAGTAAAAGATAAGATCAAAATTAACATATGAATGATGTTACCATTAATTACAGTTAAGGTCCATTCATTTATGCACTGTAGATAGCGTTTTAGATCTGCGAAGTAGTATTTTTGTATGAATAGATTGGATTTAGTATAATATTAAGTAAGATCGCATAGCAAAATAATAGATTTGTAGGTGAGTTAGACTAAGTCAAGATCCACACTCCATTTTGGATGCGGAAAATTGGTTCCGACATCCCCCAATATCGCCTCCGATGAGACTGTGGTCTACGCAAACAGATCGTTGCTGAAAGGGCCGATGATAAAGGGTTTTGTTGGTTAGCATAGCTAAATATGAACATGGGTCTAATTTGCATCACAAGAGAATAAAAATACATGCCTATCAACAGAAAGGTGGTTGCAGAAGTATATCTTTACAGATCAACACGAGCTCTTTTTTGCATTGTTCACTAACGAGCTACACAAGTGGCTTTCAAAACTAGCTAAAAGTAAAACCTGTTGGAAGCACAATGAGCCTATTGCGTGGACCCCATAGCTCATTAGGAAACTCAAGGATACTAAAAATAAGATCACAGGAGTTTTTTATTACAGGATAGATAGTATTCTCAGAGGCTTTATTACTAAATTCGTGATTGACACATCGATATCCTATAGTGAGGTTGAGCACCGGATTTTCAAGGGTCTACGAGGTAAGTATTTGAATTCCTTAAAGCTATGGATTAAGATGTTGTTATGTGAGACGGGAATACTATGCATGCAAGTGGGTTGATGTTTAAAGGAAGTAGGACTAGATCTATGCGGAGTGGAAAGAGATTAAGAATATACTGCGATAATTTCACTTAAGCTATTTACAGTCTGTTATTGGGTGAATCGGAAATTGAAGAAGAAAGTAGAAACTGTAACACGCCTAGAGGTGTGTGGTAGTTAGATAATCAAGGCACTTCTAGGATTCTCCATCTGACCACTCCACCTCTAGCTCTAGCTCCACCTCATACACCTACACCTCCACCTCCACCTCCACCTCCACTCCCCCGTTTTAATATGGCTAACGCAGTAAAGATGCTTATTTTTAAGGGTCAGGGATCATAGGATACCGAGCAATTTTTGTTTGTCACAGAAGCTATATGGAAAGCAAAACAAATCAATGATGAAGATATGAAGAAATCTTAGCTTGTCATAGAACTTTAGGATAGAGCGTTATCATGGTATATTAAGTAGAGTAGAACAAACCCAGCTACTTCGCTAGCTAATAAAAATAAAGCGCTCAACGCATAGTTCAAGAAACCAAAGTTGCAGTCGTAGTCCATTATGGAGAAAAAAGAGATTAAGTAAGAAGTCAACAAGACTTCCTGGGGAGTAGATGAAAGATTAAAATGTTTGTTGGGACAAGTCAACTTTCAGATCTCTGATGAGCAACAAAAGGAGTGGTATATAGTTGCGCTATTGCCGCATCTCAAATTACTGCTATCGCAACAAAAGATCCCATCACAAGTTGAGACATTAACAATTGAGATGACGATAGAAGCATCACTAGCACATGATACTAACATAGGAGTTTAGTAGATACAGGCCTAGTTAGCAAGCTTACATATGGAGATACAAGATTTAAAGAAGGGAAAATAAGTTCAATTTGATATGCGCTCAGATGTTTGGTGCATAAAGTGTAAAGTGGAAGGTCACTATAAGGACCAGTGTCCTATCTATCGTGATTATTTGGTTGTTGGAGGTCCTAATCCTCTGAAGCCAGAACCTAATGCTGGACCAAGTACCAGATCAAGTGTATGGTGTAGTATTTGCTGAACTACATCCCAGCGCCTGACTGATCACTGTTATTTGTTACAAAAGTATGTGTAGTCGCCAAAGCAGTTATTTTGTAACTTCTACCGATCACTAGGACGTGATGAAAGAAATTGTCGTAGCTATGATTTCATGATAGAGAAAATTGTGGCATACAGAATGCAATCTAAAGGCCATGCATTGGAAGATCATGGTTCACCTGCATCCCGCACAAGATTTCAGGGCTGAGGATGCAGTCGAGTAGGGGGCACTGGATGAGGTCGGGGTAAGATTATATGTTATAACTACAGTGAAGCTGGACATTTTGTGCAGGATTCTTAGAATCCCACTACCCCTTCTTGTAAGTATTGTAGATATTTTGACCATGTAATAGAGTATTGTCCTATTTTGAAGGCTAAAATGTAGGAAAAGAAGAATTAACAGCCTGCGTAGAATTTGCAAATAATGAGGGATGAACCGCACGAAGATGATCCAAGTGCTAACATAGTGACATGAAGTGGCATAGCTACAGAAGGAGATAACAAAAGGGAAAAAAGGCTATGGTGGATACTTGGGTCAAGAAGGCTGGAGAAAACAGTACCAGGTTCAAAATGAAGAGGGAGAAAGAAACATTCATGGAAGTAAGGAAAAGTTTCATGGACCTAGAAGCTTCGACATCGAAGATGCAGATGCAACTAGTACCACAGAAGAATAATCCTGTAGTGGTTACTACGACGGAGAACCCTGATCTGACCATTCTGAAGTCCTTTCTACAGACATATATGAAGTTGTTAAGGCATCAAAAGCAGTGGAAGAATTGCAATAAGTAATCGACAACTATGCTGGTAAAGAGAAGCCACAACCTACGCAATGCACAGTAAACAAAGTGTACAGAAATAAGATAATAACCAGCTGAGAGATGTAATTAACTGCATATATTGGTGAATTTGAAATGGATCAAGTATTTGTTGCCTTGGGATCAGATGTGAATATATTACTGAAGTAGACCTGGGAGTGAGTGGGGCAACCAAATCTACAATGGTCTCTGATTCAACGGTGCATGGAAAATAAGAATAAAATCATCCCGATGGATCGATTGGTGGTGAATGCCAATATTGCAACAAGAATGCTACAACTCCTGGGGCTGACAACTTTACTTCATCAACCTAGGGTTCGTACAAACTTGGAGGTGATAGTGCAATAGAACACTAGGGCTATAGAAAGCTAGGTTTTCTCAAACCAATCTTCCATTGAATAGAAGAAGTTTGACTACCAAATGGAGAAGGGGAAATTACCCTTAATGAAAGAAAATGAATGTTGCCTACTTTAAGGAATGAAAGGCTGAATTGGAAAATTCTTATAAAGTGACATGAAATCATCTAGCTACTCATTTACACATTTTTCTTGCAAAATAAACCTAGCTTAACCTTGTTTATAACATGTGATGATTTAAACTAACTGAGAATGGAGTCTAATCTAGGAATTATTATAACTGTTGCATGCATGTGCTAATTTAGAAATTGTAGAAAAAACCCCTTTTTTGATGTTTTAATTTATGAATGAAAATGCTAATCTTCACCTGTTCTTTAGCATGGGAGACAGGTATGGAGGAAGAGGTATGGACTGGTCTCAAGGGTATGGAAGACAAGGAGAGGCTTAATCCAAGCTTAGATTACATTTTCTCT
Organism: Pinus tabuliformis; assembly: GCA_031772625.1. Taxonomy (NCBI): domain Eukaryota; kingdom Viridiplantae; phylum Streptophyta; class Pinopsida; order Pinales; family Pinaceae; genus Pinus; species Pinus tabuliformis. The sequence goes on from CM062807.1 coordinate 783,073,541, forward strand.
AAATTTGGGCTTAAAACAGGTTGCTGCAAGGTTTCTTGTAGTACTACTACAGGATGTCCTAGTTATACTACAAGATGCTATGTTTTACTACAGGAAACAAGTAGAAAGCTTAGGAGATGGTAGGAAAGGTATAATGAAGTGTGGGAAAGGTACTTGATGGATAAATAAGGCATGGAGTGGGTGAACACTATACAAAGCTCAGTCAAATGCTTTAAGATGGTTGGATTTTATCAATGGAAATGGAAATTTTTCTTACAACACAAGAATTCAGATTTAGGGTTAGTGGACTTTGGCAGCATGGGTGGATAGGACTTGGATAAGGCAAATGAGATAAGGTATCCCTGTAAGTTAGAATCTCCTACAACAACATACACTTTGGTCTTCATTTAGGCACAAATTCATCTATACATGAACAAGATTCATTGAATGGAGGAAAATAAATTTATTATTAGCTAATGGCCAAGTTCATGAATAGAAGTGCTTTGAAACCAATGAAAAACTTAAGAGATCAAAAATGAAAATTGCAAATAATCCTAAGAAACTAAAAGACAATGACCTACTCATCAAGAAACCCTAGATCATGTAGTAAAGCAAGAAATATGTTTTTTGGTTATGTGAATGGAACCCTCAAGTCATGATCCCATAAGGGAGATGAGTTGAAAGCCAGTATCACAATATTTTCTGGAGTGTCCAATGTTACTAAGATACCACTAATCTAACTATCCACAAATGGAAGAAAACTAATCAATCATCCAAATAATTGTAGATTAACAAAACCAAAATCACTTTAGCGGCTAACTATGAATGTAATCTAAGCATAAATGTAGAAGAAGAGGAACCTATGCTACTAGGGTTGGGCCCTAACCCAAGAGATTTGGCCCTCTTAGTCAACTCAGTGTTGGATCAAGGGAATGCTTCTCATTTTCATTAAAATATAAAAAATACATAAGATTCATCACTCACAATGTCTTAGCTCGAAAATGCCTCTTGGCTACAACAAAAAAATTTGAAACCTAATGAGGCTCTAGGCCTTCTTATTTATACAATTGAAGCTACCACAAATTTCCTTAAAATTAGGGAGGTTTGGTTCCCAACTCGAGATCAACTGGTCTTTAACTATCACTGGATTGGATGTTAATGACCTTAATGGCTCGACTTCTCGTAACTACAAGATGATGAGATCTGGTGGAGGAATATTTGAGTGAGTGAGGAGTTAAGGAGGGAGATCCAATCTCCTAAAATCCCTCTTTCTTGTCTACTTCGGGTTCCTGCACTTCAATTAGCCTAAATTTGATCCAAAACGTGCAATCAATGCACATTAAACAACAAGACATGACATCTCATATTTACCCTTCTCATTAAGAAAAATATAACAAAACATGTAAATAAATGTCAGAAAAGTTGATTTTAATAATTTAGACTATGGCATTAAGGTCCCTATAATTTACCCATTGATGAGCCTCAACATCACCCCCCTACTGAAAGTGTTTCTCATCCCCTAAGCAACTCAATCTATGTCCATGTCTTTCATTGCTTTGGTGGTATCCCTGACATTCTAGGCTTCTGTTGCAGTATCCTCCTATTATGGATAAAATCTTGCATGCTTCTCTATTTCCTCCCACTGCTTTATTTCTTCTTCTTCCTTTCTTCCTTCTAACATACCCAAGAGAAATGGTGGACTGAGTGCCAAGCCAGTCAAGTTGATTTTGAGTCTTCATGGTGCCTTCATATACAACAGGGTCCTCTCTAGTACATCCCTCATTATTTCAGGGGAATGATACTCCTTGATCTTTAGCTTGTAGGGTAAGGTGTCCCATCTACTTTGGCATGTTTGTTGGCTATCATCCCCTAGGAATCTCAAAGTGTCCTCAAAATGAGTGGCTGCTTGCTCTTGTGTAGCTAGGTATATTGGTGCAAGATGGGGATCATTGGTGATGAGGTTGTGGGTGCTAATGACAACCATAAAATTTCCTTGTTCTACACTAATGTAAAGGGGATCTATTTCCTCTCTTTCCAATACCCATTTTAATTCCTTAGCCCTCGCCTCCTCATGAATCATCCATGATGCCAAAGACATCAATTGTAAGTCCCCTAGATTTGGATTGGGGTGCCACACATTCAAATATGTTAAGGCCAAGTTATGTAGGTAGAATTTAGATATCTTGGTCTTGTCCTCTAGTGTGCCTTGGTCATAAGTATCAATGAACTACCTATAGTCCTTAAAAGGCATAGTCCCTCGTTGTGCTAAGGTTTTTATCTTAAACTGCATCCATTGTTCTTTGAGGTACAATGCATATGATTTTTTTGGCATCCTGCACTAGAGTGCCTCCATGGAGAGACTTTCCATAGCTACCAATTGGCTATATTTTTCTTGTACTTTCCTCCTTAGCTATGTGTTCTCAACCTCTAGTTTAGATTTCATCACTCTTTCCCTGTCTCTTATCCTACTCAACTCTCTTCCCATCTCCAGTAGCTTCTCCTCAATATGACCCACATCCTCTACACTTTTTGATTTAGCAATATGCATCTAGCGAGGTGTCCTTTCTCTCTCTCTACCTCCCTCAATGAGTTTGTAATAGGAGCTAAGATTTGGCTATGGGCTAGGTTCCTACAGCTCTTAGGACTCTCCCTTTTCTGTCTTTAAAGTATTTGTCTCCCCCCATTCTTGTGTTGTTGCTTCCGTTCCTTCCCTTTGTCTCTGCTGTCCTTCCTGCTCCTGTTTCTATTTTTCCTATAGTTTTGATAGAGTTTCTTATATGAATATTTGTGTTTTCTATAAGTATGTTTGTGCTTCCTATAGGAGGCCTTTCCATTTTTGAAAAGGGGTCAAAGGTCTTTTAATTTGTTATGTTGAGGTTGACCTCATGATAGGCGTCCTAACATATGTGATTGGTGACCTTGGGGAAGCCTGTTGTGATGTGTGCTTTTCACCTCTAATTCCTAGAGGTACTAAATTTTCTTGTTCCCTTGATGATTCCTAAATGATTATAGGAGTCTTGGTAGGTGTTTGAGGTCTCCCTTGTTTTATCCTGGTGCTCTTACTTGTTTTGAAGTATAGGGAGTCTACCTCTGCCTCTTTCCTTTTGATTTTATAGGTGTACTTAGAGCAGTCAAGGTAGAAACTGCCTCCTTCTCTGTGGGCTCAGGAGACACTCTTGGAGATTCCCCTCCTTCCTTGCTATGTATTTCAGGACTTGATCCATCCTTTTGTGCTTCTTCCCTACTGTCCTTTTCATCCTCTGTCTCATTTATTTATGTCTCCTCTTCTTCCTCTGGTTCTTCTTCTTCTTCTCCATGCTCCTCTTCTTTAGGCTCTTCTTCCTCTTCTTTAGGCTCTTCTTTCTCTTCTTCAAACTCTTCTTCCTCTTCTTCAGGATCTTCTTCCTCTTATTCACCACTAGAAGTAGGGTCTCTTTCATACTCAATGTATTGAATTACATCTTCTTTATTCATGTTTGCAAATGTTGACCACATAATAGGGATTCTTAAGTTGCTTAGGGAATCTTGTAGTATGAGCTTGAGCAGTCCATGATGTGTCATTTGTTGATGTTTCCATTATTGTACTTTGATGCTCATGTCTATTATTGATTGCAACAAAAATTATGGTACACTAAGTCTTCTATAAGGAGGTAACCCTTCTCCCAATCTTAGCGGATGGAGGAGTCTAAACTGGTAACCATAAACTATACTGAGCCTACTCTCACAAGAAATATACTTGAGAATGTGATAGCTCACTTCATCACAAGGATATGGAATGATCGCCCTTCTAATCCCATTTTTGTCCTCAATTGGTTCCTCTCCTTCCAAGAAAAAGTTATTCTTGGCTAGAGTGCTGCTAGATTTATCCTCTTTTCTCCATTGTAAACCTAGAGGAAGTGTAGTGATCTTGCTAATTCTTTTAGGGTTAATTTTTACTGACAATCCCCTCACTACAGCAGTGGCACTGACTCTAGATAGAGGTATGAGTGACATTTCAAATTCCCTAGGTATATCATCATCATATCCCCTAAGTAGCTCGAAGACTCCCAACCATTGATGCCTTGTAAATTTTTCTACCAAAGGAAGATGTTGATGTACTCTATATGTTTTGGTGGGTTCCTTTCTATTGAAACCCCTTGTCATCTTCTCTCTCTGTCAATATGATTGTATGAAGTTTTGTTGGCTATAGCTTGATATTTTTCCTGGGTGATGAGAGTTTAGAGTTTAGGAGGGTGATGAATACAATCCACCCTTTACTCTACCCAATACTCCACGCAATTCTGCATATCTCTATGCACACTGCAATCACTAAAAGAAATGAAAATTTCTTTTCTTTTTTCTTTACAAATAAAAGCACAAAGGATATGGCACCTACTGCAATGCCTTGGTTGAGGAGAATTCTTGAATTGTTGGCCCTAGGAACCCCCTCATAGTATTATGACAATTCTCACTGTTTCCTATAGTTTTCCTGTAGGTGCTCACTGTAGGATGGCCGAGGCTAGATTTCCTCATTGTTTCCTGTAGTTTCCCTATGTTTCTTGTAGGTGCTCATGGTAGGATGGACGAGACTATATTTTCCTTCGATTTCTCCTCCAGGTGGTCCCAACTCTCAAAATCTTCAAATGAACAATTTCTTCCATGAAAGTTAAGGAATATTTCTATTTATGGTCGATTTCATTGGGCAATGTGCTGGCTAGCTAAGTACATATTTCTCCTTTTGGACTGTTGGTCCCACTATTAGTTATCATGCAACGCTTCCTCATAATTATCACCCACTCTTGTACAACATAACTCAATCACCTTTCCGGTTTATTCCCTTTGATGTGACCTTTGCCACATGTTCAGTTGACTAGCACTTCAACTTTTCGTTATCGAGTTGAGGGTGGCCAAGTTAACTGGCCACCTTCGCTTATAAAACCAACATTTTTCATATTCCTACAATTTTAATCATATTCATACTTATGAGAGAGTGTGGATGAGGTGACATACTTGTGGATTCCTTTGCTTTGTTGATGCATTCTAAAGGGTGGCTCTGCTGTGCTGTTGATGGTTCAGGTACATCTTCTCTATTGCTATCTTTTTGCCGATTTTATTTTGCTGATAGGTTGTCTTCTTGTTGATGTGTAGGTGTTGTCTTCCTTTATTTCTATTGAGATTTGGAGAGGTTCCATAGTGCTTGAAGTTGTGTTTCTCCTCTTCTAATGCGTTGGTGTTGAAGGTTGAGCTGGAGACTATTGCTGCTGCAAAATAGGCTGCTACAGCATTTCCTGTAGTACTACTACAGGAAATCCTAGAACTTACCTTTTTTTTTTGAATTTCTGTGGCCTTTATTTTTCTTGGAGGGTGAATAGATATTGGAGTGAGTAGAAGGTGTGGAAATGAAGTGGTAGGTGAGGTAGGTTGTTGGTGTCATACACCTTTGATATTTCTTTGTTTCCTCTATTTTTTTTTTCTTCCATGTAGATTCTTTTGATGAACATAGAGGGTAACATTTCATGAAGGGTTGTTGGTTGAGATGTGGTGAATTAAATGGCCTCCTTTTCCTATCCAAAACATACCTGCATCATGATTTTTCCATCAGGCTCCCATTCCTGTAGATTTTCAGGACTTCCTGTAGTACTACAGGAAACTCTTGTAATAACTATAGGAAATCTTGTAAAAGTTACAAAATTGCATGAAAATTGGATTTTCCTATGGTTGGAGATGAGTATGGATGAATGAACATGGGGATCATGGATAAGATGAAATGAATGAATAAAAACATGGGATTTTGCATGGCTTGTTGCTCTCTGATCTCTGTGTCCATTATCTTGTTGAAAACATACAAAAACTAGAATTGTTGTGAGTGGGCAGGTTTGAGATCCCTGCCATTATTTTTGTGATTTTTCCCTCTCTCTCTCTCTCTCTCTTTTTGGAAGAAAACTAGGTTTCCTCAAAGGAGGTTTTGATCCTGGTTTCCTTCCCTAGGCGCCTCAAAGGAGGTTTTCACCTAGGGGTCTTTTATTTTTCTCTTTTTCCTTTTTATTTTTATTTTTATTTTTAAGTCTTGGGCTACCTCAAGGAGGTTTTCAACCCAAGAGTGGGCCTCAGGTGCCTCATGGAGGATTTCACGTGGGTCTCTTATTGTATTGTTTTTTCAAAGATTCAATAGCCTTCAAGAACTTGGTGCAGTGGAAGCCGAGACTCCTTCAATCACAATTACTGCCTTACTGATGAACTCCTTCTTTAACAAAGGCTTTTTGTAGACTTTCAATCTATACCCATTAATATGAAAGGGAATACCTTATTCATCAATGGTTCTTATCTGAACAACCCCATTGTCATGGCATTTTTCTATCTGTTACACAAACTTTTGTCATTGTCCCTATACTCCCCATTCCTTGATCCTGGAGGACCTCTACAGTGAACCCTGCATGCTTTTCCTTCATGAAGAAACTCCCATTGTGTCCCTCTTCATGATCAAATCAATTCCCTTTTGCATCATTTCCCCTAAAACTTGTGTTTTGCCCAATTTACAAGACCGGGGCTAATGACATTTGTCTTCCCCGTGCCGATGTACAGAGATTAGCACTATCCCTCGCGTCAACCGGTGTGACTAAGATGTGTTCCAGTCACACCAGTCCTGTTTTGGAATGTTTTTTAAATTTGGAGCTGAACCTTCCAGCTCTAGAAGCTTTGTAATAGAAGTCTGGTAAATGGTTTGGTCGGATGGGGTCGAGGATGTCAGTTTGGGCTCCTTTCCCCTATAATGATGGAACTACTTCAAGGGATAAGCCCTTCTCCCATGAGAAGAGGATCCATCTCCCATCCATTTTTCCTATATAAACCTCCCTTATTCCAAAGCATAAGCTAGGTTTTTGGTTGAGTGTTGATGCTATTTTGGTTTGGAGTAGACAACAGGCTATTACTATTTGTAGCTATCTAGTTGTGTGAGGGAGAAGTGTGATTTGGTTTGGAGTGAAGCGTAAAGGGAAGAACCTTAAAACTATTGTTGCTTGAGGCCATCATGGAATGCTAGCAGAAGTGTGTGGGAACCTGGTCTTGTCAGAGGAGGACTGCAACGTTAAGACAAATGGTTGTAATCTCTCTTTGATATTAATATATGCAACTATCGATTGATTTCCTATATTATTTGTTATATTATACATTCATGGCTTAATGTTTCTTGACTTTTTAAGTAGGTTGAATTGCAATTTATCTATTATCACATTTGTTGTTTGCTATTGTTTACTTGTTTCAGGTGCTTGAAGAAGGAAGCGAGAGATAGCTGGAGCGAGCGAGCAAGGAAATCATCAAACAGGATAAGCGAACCAAGAGGTAGGCCCTCTTGATTGATTCTAACCTAAGGAAATCTTCCATAGAATGTATCTATTGTGGATAGACCCATCATGAGGCTAGAGGAATTCATTCATGTCCACACTTATAATTTTACTTCACCACAAATTGGCGACTCTGTTGGGGATCCCAATCCTTTTGTTTGTCTTGGATTTCACGATTTTGTGAGAACTTTTCTAGTTCCACTTTTTTCCTTTGGTTCTATTTCTTTTCTCCTCCTTACTGGTCTGAGTCTAAAATTCATAGTAGCAGATTTGGTCCCTGTTTCAATTTTTTTTTTTTTTTCTTAGCTCCCTCAATCAGCACGTTTAATTCGCTAACAACCGAGCCGACTAGCACGAGTTGCTTAGGAACAATCGTGCTGACTAGCCTCTGGCGCTTGTTGTCAGTTAGGCAGTCGCGTCGATGCCTGTAAGTGAATATTAGGGCTTGACCCCAATCTTGGCCAGTGTGTTCTGCTCTTGTAGTTTTGACCCCGTAAGCCTTTTGGACCATTTTCTCCCTAATTAGAAAGTTACTTTTCATTTGGTTTTGTTTGCTTGTTGGCTTATCATCTTTCTGCTTGATTGGTTGAGCCGTGAGTGGCTTGCGACACTAGGGCATATAGTTGGCCATCCATTCAACTATTTACAAACTAAGTAAGTCGGGTTGTAGGTGTACTTACTCTTTGCATTTTGTTTTTTGGTCCTTTTACAACTTTGACCTCCTTTACACAAGTTTGAAAAGTTTTCGTTTGCTTGCCTAAATGTTTCTTTTCCGGCATAGATTACATTGTTGGTCTTGTGATTGGTAAAGTCGGTGTTTCATTAGTCTGAATGAGCTTCTCTTTTCACGTGTTAACTTGCTTGAAGAGCTTATTGTCTCGATAACTTTTTCACTGAAAGATTGTATGCGAAAAGTTTTCTTCATTGTTTCATGAAAAAGTATGAAATTCGAGTTTGTCGCATTATTACATTACGATAATTTGCATCATTAAAAGACTAGAATTGCATCGACATTTGAAAAAGGAAGAGAGCTTGTTTTCTTTTGAAAGGACTAATAGATAAGTTCTAATCAAGAAATTAGGAGTTGGCATGAATTTTTTCATTAGTTTATTTTTTGAAAAATTAAGGTAGTGAAAGATCATTTCGTTTTCAATTGCTTAATTGTTTGCATTTGATTGAGTAGTTTCTACCCTATATAGTGTAGGCATTTCATCGAATTGAAAGGGTCTTATCTCATTTAGTTGCATTTAAGGTTTTTTGAGTTGCATCACTAAGACCTGAAAATTGAAACATAACTTAACATCAACTTTAAAACGAATTCAATTAACCTAAGGTGCATTTGACATTAACGATCACATCTAGAAGGTCTAGGCTAGAGACGTTTTCTGACGTCTTTAAACCTAGCAACTGGCGTTAGCTTTGGCATTAGACACTGTTAGTACAGATTTGTGCTCCCTGTACCATCGAGTATATATCGGGAGACCCCACTAGGATACAATCCTTTTATTCTTAGGAGGTCGAGTCGACCACCTTGCAAACATGATACATCGAACACAACATTCGGGGAGGTTTCCTGCTCGTACTTCTTGGTTCGACGGGAGGTATTTTGCAGTTCACAGTGTCTTGGTAATCCTGTTTACCTAGATCATCCAAAGCATTCATTTGATATTTTTGACTCATTAAACTTAAAAGATCATTCGAGCACTTGTTGTCTTGAGCTTGTTTCCAATCGAAAGCAATAGAGTCATCTTTGTTTCTTTCTCGACTCTTAAAAAATGAAAGAGCACCAGCCTTTTATGTGTCTTAATAATTGATTTCCCACAATCCAAAACACCCTGTTAGTATTTTCTGAGACCAAATCGTGAGTTTCCCTTAAAAGAACATTTTAAAGCCTTGAAGTTAATTGCTCTATCGACTAAGACAAGGTCATCATGGCTGAACCATCTGGTTCACCCAGTTCCTCTTCTTCTCCTCCATCTGAAAGACTGTCTGAGGAGCTGTTTCCTGAGTTACTAGAGTCACTTGAGGACCAAGATGTTGAACTCGCAATTGTTCTGAGCATTCAACCCTTTTCATCTCGTCCTCTGCTTACTTTCCATACTGGGTCATTTGCTGATCTTGGCCCAGAATCTCGGATAATCCCATTCAAACTCCAGAGAACTCACCGACCATCGACGGTCAGCTTGGATTCGTTATCTACCCTCCAAACCCTTTGTTTGACCCTGTTGTGATATCACTGCAGTGTCCTTACAGTTTGTACGACCAGCCGGGTGTTCCTTTGTAACTATCCCTTCGTACTCGTTCAGCCATTCATTGTCGTTTGTTTTCAGACATGGAACCTGAAGGCAATGCTCCAATCACATCTCCAGATGAGTACAAAGTTTCTACTCCACACACTGTTGAGGGGGAAGAATTGAAATTGTAGTTTCCCCTCGAGGGTTTCCCTTTTTTAGAAGGTATATCCATCAATTTTCAACCAACCATGTGTCTTTGGCACATTGGGTTTTAGGTACACCTAGTGCCTCATCACTTTACCCTAATCTTGTATGGGCATCAGGCGCCAAGCCTATGTCAAGTCTGTTTTTTACGAACACGACTTCCCAACAGGCTGTTACTTCAGTCTCGGTGCAACCCACCATTCCGAATACACTTGTATCATCAATCCTAGTTACCTGTCAAGCACAACCAACAGTTTAAAAGATTGTCTCTGTTAGTTCCTCCATCCCACTAGTCAGTGGCCAGGTTGTGCCACTGCCTGGGGGTAGAACTTGAATGTTTCTATGGTGTTAGATGCCACTAATGTGAGTGGCTCACAAGCTCACATGCTTGGTATAAACCAACCTTCTTCTCGTATTATTTATAACCCTGCTAATCCTACTGGGTCTTGCAATGTCCAGTACAAACAGGTTCAAAATCTCGTTGGTCTGTCTGGATCGAGCAATGTTTAGTATCAGCAGCCCTATGGGGCTCAGATCTAATACCAAAATCCTTATCTTCCCTATGGTTCTCAAGGAATGGTTAATCAACCTTACAGCCTCCAATCTGGGCAGTACATCTAGCCTGGATATGGCCACATTCAGTTCGGTAATTTCCCGGGCACTGTTCAAGTACCCTTGCAACAACAAGGGTAGCCTCTACAACAACAAGGGCAACCTTTGTTACCTCAAGGACAACATTTGTTGCAACAAGGGCTCTCCACACAACAACAATGGCAAATGATCCCACGGCAAGGTCAACTGCAACAATCACGAGGTCAACCCTTGCAACACTTGCAATAGGCCACGCAGCAACAGATGCCATATGCTCCGCACACCTCTCAACCCATGTCCTCACAAGGCCAAATTATAAAACCCCAGGGACAAATTTTGCAAGCGCAAGGTCAACCCTTGCAACAACAAAACCAAGCAGAGCAACAGCAACCCTTGTATACATATCAAAAAGGTCAACCCTTGCAGGGGTAGGGTCAAGGTCATGTCCTGCAGCAACATGCTCAAAATCCTCATGTTCTAGGTCAATAGGTTCGGAATCCTGATGGCCGAGGGCATCAGGTACCAAATCCCTATGTCCAAGGGCAACAAGTGTATCAACCTTATGCCCAAGGACTACAGGTCCAAAACCGTCTTGTTCAAGGACAACAAGTTCATCTGTTGTATGTTCAAGGACAACAAGTCCCATATCCATATGTCCAAGGTCAACAGGCTCAACAATCTTTTAACTCGTATGTTGCTTATCAACAACCTATGGCTGGACAGTTCCAAGGTATTCAAAGTAAAAATCCTCCCTATGGTCAAGGTAATCCACAATGGGGGAAGCCTCAGATGCCATATGGCCAGAATCCCCCACTATGAGGCCAAAATCCTTACCAGCAGGGATGGGCTCCTCCCTATGGGCCTGCTTATCGACCTCCCATGCCTTTTAACAACCAACTGCCTTTCTTAGCTACACTCAAGTTGCCAGATTTATCTCTCCTTACGAATGATCTGATCCTTCATTCATTGTATTGGCCTCCGTTGCCATCCAAGATACCAAGTGATTGCCCAAAGTTTGATGGGAAAGCTAAAGAAGATCCTTAGGCCCATGTGATGACATATCACCTCTGGTGCTCGTCGAACTTGTACATGGATGATTCCATTCATCTCTGTCTTTTCCAACGAACCCTCACGGGTGCTGTAGTGAAGTGGTACATCGAGCTACCTCAAAGTGCTTACCATGACTTTAACTCTTTATCCATGGCTTTCCTCATGCATTTTTAGCTTCCAATTCGCTATGAAACTGGTACCTATTTGCTCACATCGCTTAAGCAAGATACTGCGACACACATCTCTGATCACATCCATGAATCGAGACGTAGGTGTCACCTGATCAAATTCAAGATTTCTGATCAATTGCTCACTGAATGGTTTACCAAATCATTCGTAGCCCCAATTTCCCGCGATATAGCTATTGGTGGATGCATCACTGAAGAGCAGGCCATTGCTTGTGCCCAGTACTTGGATCTCGTTTACTCTCAGTCTGGCACTTTATATGAGTTATTACCCAATGCTCCATGACCATCATCCGATCCTAAAACATCAATGTCACTAGTTGTTCCTCCCTTCGATGGAGTTATTGGTTCAGTATCCCAGGCCCCTGCTAAAACTTCTTCCAAACAGAAGTCGGTCTTGAATGTTATCCCTAATAGTTCATCTCATAATCCACCTGGACTTGCTAAAACCTCAGAGGTCCATGCTGTCCATTCTACCGTAGTGGAAAAATCCTCGAAAGGAAAAAATAAAGGCAAATGCAAAGCTAAAGTTGATGCCCCGAAACAGGGTCCTCCCAAATTGTTTGCTAGAGAATATTCGCAACAGAAACCTAAGTATCCCTGCCTCATTTGCAAGGAAGATCACTACACTAAGGATTGTCCCTAATTGTCAAAGTTAGTCACCTGCTCAAAGGGACCCTTGCTATCCTGAAAGAGCAATTTCCGTCTCAATAGACCCAAATGGTAGACCAACCCCAACCTGCTTCCTCTGGAACTCAAGTGTTCATGATCAGTATGCCTATTAATGTGGCTACTAGGTTGAAAGAATATCAAACTCCTACTCTAACAGCGAGGAAAGATAGAGAAGCTGCACCTTCTTCTTCTTTACCGCGAGTTCTAGCCCTCTGCATATTAAGCACCCTAACCCTGATTCCACTATGCGGCCACCCTCTCGAGGTGTACTACGGAAATCCTCATATAATTCCAATGCCCGAGCTACTCAGCATTACAATATTGTTGAGGATTTGGCTCAGGCGCCATCAGCCATGTCGGATCTTGAGGTACTCCAAAGTTGCCAATCACAATGGAAATATTTGCTTTCAGCTATCAGGGGCATTGATCCCATTGATTCCAATTTGATATGTTTTGATCTAGAGAACCATGTTTCGTGGCTCCCTCATTAGATTGCCTTTCTTATTCAGGTAATCATCAATGAGAAGACCATCCACCAAATAGTCATTGATGAAGTTTCTTCCACCTGCATCATGTCAACCACATGTTGGAACGCTATTGGTTCTCCTGCACTGAACCAATCTCCGAACACTTTGGAAGCTTTTGATGGGCGCGATTTGTGACCCTTTGGTGTCTTACCTAACCTTTCCATCACGCTGGAAGGCAAGACAGTGCAAGTCGAAGTAGAAATTGTTGACACCAATCTCAATTATAATCTTCTACTCGACCAAAGTTTGACTCTTGCCATGCATGCCATGGCCTCCTCTTTATTTTCGCGTGATTCATTTTCCCCATCAAGGGAAGATTTTTACTGTCGACCAATTGTCTTTCTTTACCTCTTCCTCCTTGGATGGAAATATTCCATACGTCAAGAACACTGGTGCTCCCTATGAGAGTGTGGGGGTAGGTCTCTTCAACGATTCTGCCTTAATGGAAATCTTTCCATTTCCACCTCCTCAAGTTGAATCTGTTAACATGATCTCGGTCAAGTTTGATCCTTGGGTCATACCTGCACCAGATCTTCTTAATACCTGGGTCAAGTCTATGCCTCTTAGTCCTGCCGAAGTCAATTATGTGGAAATAGTTTTGGCTTCGAACTCTGCATCCTATGATTCTCATATGTCAAAGAACTCTTTTGATACGTACTCTCAATCCCCATGGCTTGGCAATTTGGAATTGCTTGATCCCTTAGCCGAGACCTTCCTTGCTGATGAAGGTATCATGGAAGTCATGACTCTTGAGGAACCGCCTTGGATCGATACTCATCATCACTCCTTGTTCCCGCCTCGCCCAACGATCATGTCTATCGTTTTCGAAGAATTTTCTTCTCCATTGTCTATTAATGTGTTAGTTTATCCTGACATGATCAAGATATTTCAACTAAGAGCACCTTTATCCCTTCATGGATTTAGGATTTTTCACCCTCCCCAAGTTTTTACCAATTGCCCATTATTGCAATGGGGTTTCCATCTGACTCATAACCCTCCCTCGCCCAGGGGGCATGGGGGCAAAGCCTTATATGAATTCTACTCTATTATTTGGCCAAGTCGATGCTTACTCATCATGACAATGATAAAACTCTGGTGTCCTTTTATGTTGATTGATTACCCGAGTCCCAGCATGGACTCCCACCTCAAAACGTAGTATGCTTAGGTCATATTGCATGGTTACTTGTGTACGTTAGTGTGTGATTCATTTTTGTACAATGTGGTTTTGCGTGATAGTTTTCAAATAGCTTTCGTGTTTACTATGATTTTATTGCTTTGCAAATGTCTGTCACTCCCCATGTTGGTTTCATTGATGGTGCTTACCGAAGTACTCAAAACCTATCATCCATAGTATGGGCTACTTATGACCCTAACGGTGAGTTGATTGACCTTCAAGGTATTCATCTAGGTCGCACAACCAACAACATTGTTGAATATAGTGCAGTCATTGAACTGTTGTCGGAAGCCATTGCTCTGGGAATTAGAGAATTGGTTGTGAACCTAGATTCACAGCTTGTTATCCTTCAACTCAACAGGAAATATTTTGTCAGAAACCTTCAAATATTGATAATGTATCTCCGTATTCGTCTATTGGAAAGGAATTTTGAATATATTACATATCATCATACTCCTAGACGCATGAATACATTAACATATGTATTAACTAATCATATGATGGACGGACATTTACGAAACATGTGAAAGACAAAACAAATTGTTTATATGATAGTAGATAGTAAAATACAACATCTATATATATATATATATATATATATGGTGATAATGTTTGATACATCAGAACCCTAAAAAATAATATGTGTCTAAAATAACATCGGTGGCTTGTAGGCCTCACATATCCATGGCACGCAGGCCTTAGAAAATATGTAAATGCTGGACCTAGGAACTAATCAGCATGGTGGTCATGGTATCATGATACGGCGCGTACAACATGAGTCAGCAATCAGCGAATCCGCTCCGAGACTCCCACCGTGTGTCTCTAGTACTGATGAGGAATGTCTCCTACCCGAGCATACTCTGGGATACCATGATTCAACCCCTCAAGGTTCCTCGCGATCTCCTCCTCGTTGTCACTCCCTTCCTAATAAGTGGTGACAACATCAATGGGGCGAGGGAAGTGCCTGGCTATCGGGAAATCCCAGCAGGTCATTCTAGTCCAACGTCTGCACTAACAAGAGAAATGTTATAAGCACATATATAGCAAAAACAATAAAAAAACTCAAAATTGAAAATTTTGGTTTTTAACTTTGTCATCGAAGTCCTATCCATCTGGTAAGGGAATGTCTGAATCTCCTTATAAATTAGTGCTGTTGTATGGCCAGTCCTCCATTACGATCTTCTATCATCGTAGCCATGAAAAGAATGCAGGTCAATATGACATGTGTTGACCCCCAGTGGTCCTGGGCATCAAACCGCTCCAGTGGGCCATCTGTGGATTGCATGACATAGGAGGATCTACCTCAGTCGGCTGATACAGGAACATCAGTACTCGTTTTAGGAAGAAGGTTACAAGTATCGATCTGAAGCCAATTTGCTTCAGATTCCCTGCCTTAGCTTTCAACAGCTGGCACTTTATGTTGATCTTCATGGCCTCTGCCCAGTTGAAGATCATAGGAGCTATGTAGTCAATATCATAAAGAAACTTTGACTTGTGAGTCTCATGTTTTGCTTGGGACCCCACCACTCTGTTGATAGTCAACAGAAGCACTCTCAGTGTCAGATCATGAACACTAGAAATCTCTATCTTCCCACTCCTAGATTTCAGGGCCTCAGGGAAGTGTTCAAAAAAGAAGGAAGATATGCTTGCCCCAATCAGACATGAACCATACAAGTTCACTGGTTCCCCTCTATGGGATAGTCCAGTGATGAAGTATATATCTGAAGTTTCCAACTCCAGCTCTTAGTCCCCAATGGCAAATATCTCTCCATTAATTTGCCAAAGACTAATCAGGTACCGAAGTAACTCGGGCTGGGCTCGCATCCCTGTATAAGAAATAATTTGAGGAGCCGCAAGCCCTCAAATCCTCCAGGAAATTTGGGTCATTCATTGCCTAGGTGTCTTCATGCTCACGTTTTTTCCAGTCCACCATTTTCAGTGATTCTCTCCTACAAAAGCCATTAATTTGAGTCAATAATCATCCTTAGCACATAAAATTCAAGTTTAAACAACCAGTTTTTAAGAAAATATTGTTTTTCCCTATCCATGGAGTAGATGCACCGGTTTTAAAAATAGTTGCGTTGATCAGCGCAGTTGGCTTGTTTAATCACCCTCGTTCGGCGTGATTCTGTGCCCAGAAATCATGCCAACCGAGGGCAAAAAATATTTTCAAAAACCTCTTGAAAAAATCTAAATAATGGCTAAAATAAGAAATAGAGAGCATAAAAATGGAGTTGAGGGCTTGGATGTTACTTGGAACTAGCAGCTCGTCGATTGACCTCCCAGATCTCCCGCAATCTGCTCCAGAACAATTAGGGAAAAAGTGAGTAAAAAGTCTTCACGGCAAAGGTAAAATGGTAAATGGTAAAAAGATATCGAGTTACACCTTTTTCGGACTCATTAACCTATTAAAGAACATCGGATTCGTCACCATGATGAACATGACCTTCTCCTTCCTAGGGCTCACTGAACTTACTAGGTCGATTCATCCAAAGGATGAACTTACAATGCAAGCATATGATATCCCCTTCAAGCTTGTGATTAAAAAATAATTGGGGTACCTGCCAGAAATGGTGGGGGATGATTTGGAAATCTATCAGTCATATCAAAAGCTCACTCTCGAACATGACACTCTTTGCTTTGTGTCGAGTTGGGACATCCTCCTTTGTATCATCAACCTTCTTGGGTTGGGCCATTCATTTTTTCCTTCCATTCGATCTCTGCCATGTCATCATGACCACCAATCCTATGGATCCAAAAGCTGCCAAACTTCCAGCTGTGTCGACAATATGTTCAAGAGTTTTCCTTCTGCAGTTACACTTACCTTTGATTCTCTGTATCATCCAAAATCATTTTGCATCCTCTCGTCTCGTGTCGATGATGTGGGATTCATTATGGCCCTCCTTCGACACGATCGCTTTCTGTCGACTTCAACTCATTATCCAGGAAGTTGACCGAGAGAATCCCTTCCAGTACCTTAGAGCTTGCATGCCCTAATGCCAAGTTCTTCACACTTGATGAAAAGTTCACGTCATTGGCTTTCGATCGAGTGATTTCACGGGTGTTCAACTTTAGTTCCTCTATTCACATTTCGTGGATTGTGCCGATAATGCGTTGAGGACCATTGTCATTATTGGTGGTTTCTCTCGCGCTTGTTAATAGTTTACATCATTGAATGGTAATCAAGTGACTTTCTAGCATGTTTGATGTCAACACATCTATTCACATGTTAGAATATGTACTTTGATCGGGTCATGTTGGAGTGCAAGACCATCGACTCAGATCACACAAGTCTAGGTTGTGAAGTGGTGTGACATGGTTATGATGATATGCATGTCTCTATTAGATGGTTGGCTGCAACCAGACCATGAGTTATCATATGTGATCCTTATCATTTTTGGATTGTTGCACCCATACCTGGATCCATTTACATGATCATTCTCTGGGTGGTTGCGTCCATGCCATGATTTATGTATCATTCGACAAAGATCTCAGTTTATGTATATGTATATGTACTTGCTCGCAGGTTTTCCGATGGCATACCGGTTCCCCACACTGATTTATAAAGCATTTCATCCCTCACTCTAGCTCAGACTTCACGCTTTAGGGGGCATCTATTACACAATATTTTGTCACTGTCCCTGTACTCCCCATTCCTTGATCCTGGAGGACCTCTACAGTGAACCCCGCATGCTTTGCCTTCATGAGGAAACTCCCATTATGTCCATCTTCATGAGCAGATAAATTCCCTTTTGCACCATTTCCCCTAAAACTTCTGTTTTTCCCAGTTTACAAGACCGACGCTAATGACCTTTGTCTTTCTCGTGCCAATGTGCAGATATTAGCACTATCCCTTGTGCCGACCGGTGCGACTGAGATGTGTTCCAGTCGCGCCAATCTTATTTTGGAAAGTTTTTTAAATTTGTAGCTGAACCTTCCAGTTCTAGAAGCTTCGTAATATAAGTTTGGTAAATGGTTTGGCCGGATGGGGTCGAGGATGACAGTTTGGGCTCCTTTCCCCTATAATTATGGAACTACTTCAAGGGATAAGACCTTCTCCCATAAGAGGAAGATCCATCTCCCATCCATCTTTCCTATATAAACCTCCCTTTTTCTCAATCACAAGCTAGTTTTTTGGTTGAGTGTTGATGCTATTTTGGTTTGGAGTAGACAACAAGCTATTACTAGTTGTAGCTATCTAGTTGTGTGAGGGAGAAGTGTGATTTGGTTTGGAGTGAAGCCTAAAGGGAAGAGCCTTAAAACTATTGTTGCTTGAGGCCATCATGGAATGCTAGAAAAAGTGTGTGGGAACTTGGTCTTGTCAGAGGAGGACTGCAACGTCAAGAAAAATGGTTGTAATCTCTCTTTGATATTAATATATGCAACTATCGATTGATTTCCTACATGTTTTGTTATATTATACATTCATGGCTTAATGTTTCTTGACTTGTTAAGTAGGTTGAATTGTAATTTGTCTATTGTCACATTTGTTGTTTGCTGTTGTTTACTTGTTTCAGGTGCTTGAAGAAGGAAGCGAGAGATAGCTGGAGCGAGAAAGCAAGGAAATCATCAAACAAGATAAGTAGACCAAGAGGTAGGCCCTCTTGATTGATTCTAACCTAAGGAAATCTTCCATAGAATGTATCTGTTGTGGCTAGACCCATCATCGGGCTAGAGGAATTTGTTCATGTCCGCACTTATAATTTTACTTCACCACACTATCACATTTGGGCCCAACCATCTGGTCATCAAAATGCCTTTGAAATCTTGGAACTTGGAGCCATACAACAGAGCCCTTTCAGCTTCTTGAAACAGTTTGTATCTGATATTTTTGTCATGCTAGACCATTCTTTGTACTTGAGTCACCTCTGCGTGTAGAAGGGCCTGCATCCTGAATTCATCTAACCGATTGAGCTGGAGCAGCCTCTCTTATTGTACTGTTGTAACATCTAGATCCAAATGTGCTTCCATCCTTAAGGTGTTGTACTCAAAAGAAATGGAGAGTATAGCCTTCTTCCCATAGATCAAATCATAAGGGGTGAAGCCACTGGTTGTTTTCCAAGTTGTATTGTAGGCCCAAGTGGCCTCCACTAGTCTGTTAGTCCAATCCTTCCTGCTGCTTCTCACCACCTTTGTTAGAATGATTTCCAATGCTTTGTTGGTAACTTCTACTTATCCATTGGCTTGAGGGTGGTAAGGAGTGGACTTCCAGTGCTTGATGTTATGCTGGGTTAATAGATTCTCAATCATTTGTGAGGTGAATTGAGTGCCCTGATCAATGACTAGCTCTCTAGGGTATCTAAACTTGTAAAACATATTCTCCCTCAAGAATTCAACCACTTTCTCTTCTGTGGCTACCTTGAAAGATTTAGTTTCAGCCCACTTTGTTAACTAGTTAGTGCACACAATGACGTATTTTTTTCTGTCTTGATGGAAGATCAATGGGCCCAATGAAATCCATGCCCCACTTGTTAAATGGATCAAAAGTCACTTGAGGTTGCAGAGGCATTTCATCCTTGGGAGTAGGTATCCCCATTATTTAGCACCAGTCACATTGGTTGGTATATCTTCTTGCACCTTGGTAGAGAGTGGGCCAATAGTAGCCAGCTTGTAGTACCTTGAAGGTTGTCCTTTTGGCTACAAATTGGCCTCCACAAGGCCCATCATGACAAGCTAGAACGATGTCAAAAACTTCCTCCTCCCTAACACATCTTATCAAAATTTGATCTGGGCGCATCTTGAAGAGATATCCCCCAATCCAAGGGAATGGGGCACTTTTCCTTATAATTCTTCTCTTTTCCTTGGAGGACAGATTTGGAGGGAACTGTGCAACTACTAAGTAGTTGGCTATGTCAGCAAACCATAAAGAGAGAACTGAAATGGTGAATAAATGTTCATCTGGAAGCTGGTCATTGACCATTCCTTCCTCACCTGCATGCAAAGCCAATCTGGACAAAAAATATGCAACTACATTTTCTCTGCCAGGCTTATCAATAATAGTTAGATCAAACTGTTGTAACAAAAGTAAACATATAATAATTTGGGCATTCACATCAGGTTTGTTCATCAAATATTTAATGGAAACATGGTTGGTATGTACAAAGGTCTGGTAACCAGTAATGTAATGTCTAAATTTATTCAAGGAATGGACAACAACTAGGAGCTCCTTTTCAGTCACAGTGTAGTTCAACTCAGCTATGGACAAATTTTTGGTGATGAAATAAATGGCATAAGGTAGCTTGTCATCTATCTGGCCCAGAGCTTCTCCTATAGATTTGTTAGAGGCATTAGCATGTATGTGAAAAGGAAGAGTCCAATTTGGGCCTTGGAGTATAGGTGCAGTATTCAACTTGTCCTTTAGGGTTTCTAGGGCCTCTTGGCAGATTTCTAACCATAAAAAATCGTATTCCTTGACAAATAGTCCAAACAAAGTTGAGGCTACCTTGATGAAGTCTTTTATGAATCTCCCATAGTATCCAACCAATGCTAAAAAGCTTCTAACATCCCTCTATTTCTGAGGAGTAGGGACCCTCTTTATGATAGCTATCTTATTTGGGTCTACTTGTAGTCCTTCCTGGGAGATTGAGTGACCTAGAATAGTCCCTGAAGTCATCAAGAACTCACACTTCTCGGCACTAAGGGATAAGTGCTACAGGTCAATTTGGGCACATCAATCCCGACTTCCATATCCGTATTACTAGGGTCCATCAAGACCTAATTCAACTATTTTCATTCCCTAATGAGGTCAACCTACATCATGCTTACCTTCCAAGAGTTTCCATGACATCATTCATCCAAAAAATGCCCCTAAGGAGATCAGTGCAGGTAGCCTTCTATCATGTTGCATTGCAATGCAGAAACTGCACTCACTGGGTGCACTGTAGCGCAATTAGCCTTTGTTTCACCTGTGCTGAGCGAGATTCATCAAATTTTTTAAATGAATCCATGGGATTCCTCATCCAATGGAAACTTATGGAAGTTTCCAAGTTGATTGAGCTTGCATTTGGATGAGGAATAAGATGAATGAACCTCAATCCATTATCCCTTCCTCCATGGAACCACTTCCCAAATTTGGTAAAGCGTTCATGAGGGCCATTAATGGCTTAACCTCCTCCATTCAGCTATAAATTGACCAAGCATTCAATGACTGGTCTAGGTTGGAATTTCTTGAGCTAAAGAGATGCTATTTGAATGAGATTAGTAAGAGTATTGTAATGATTTCGAATTATTGCTTCATGAGGAGAGAAAGGATTGAAACTGGAAGGAGGACATGGAATAAAGCATGAACATTCATGGGTTGTAATCTTTCCTTTTATCAATAAAGAAGTCAAATCTTTTTCCATTCATGTGTTTATATGATGTATATCGTATTCTGCATTCTATGATATGTTTAATTAATAGATCTTTATTGTATGCTTTGATGGGTTTCTGTCTTGGCTTGTGTGCAGGTACTTTCCAAGCGAGTTAAGTATGGAAAGGAGCAGTCGAATTGGTCAAAGGAGAGAGGGAGAAAGCGAAAATTACAGGTTGGTTTCTTTCTCTCCTTCTCTTATCTGTTAATTATAGGAAAAGTAGTAAATTAATTTGTCTGTTGTTTCTAGACTAGCTACTAGGTCTAGAGGGTTAGGCATTTGTAGAAACACTAAATTTTCCGAAAACAAATTGGTAACCATATTGGGGAGAAATCTTAACCCTTTTAGTATCTTATCACCTCCTTAGACACCTTGACATACTTTACTTGTTGTAATTCAACCCTTTTGCATTGAATTTTGGTCAAAATTTGAGGTTAGATGACTCTTGAGTGGCCTCACAGGAATCAGTGCAGGTTAGCCTTAGAGATAGCGCTATGCAGTGCACTTAGGCCTTCTTTGACCTACACTGATTAACAAAGGAATATTTTAATCAACGCAGTTTTTCCCTCTTTGGCATGTGCTGATCAATGCAGATTGGCCCTCTTTGACCTGCACTGATCAGTTTTGAAATCATTGAAATCAGCATAGCCTTTAGTGAGTGCAGTGCTCTGCAGCACAATTAGCTCCTCTATGACCTGCATTGATCAACCTTAGGTTAAATTCTCACCTTTGGATTGAGTTTTTGCCAAAATTATTTTGATTTCTTGCTTGCTGAATATCAATGATGTCTTATCTCTGAAAATACTATTTCATCTCCTTAATCCAACCCTACTTTGATTGGATTGATTAATGTTTCTTTAATGTTTTCTTTGTCATTATCATTCTATAGTCAAAGATAGAATATGGTTGATTCATCTTTGTCGAAAGTCTTTTCCTTCGAAAATTGAATTTTCGTAAATTCTTCATTCATAAAAGATCGATTGATTTATATGTGCATATGGTTTGTCTTTTCGTTGAAAGTGTCGTAATTCCTCATTTCTTTGCAATCGAAAGTGCTGTAAATTCTTCCTTTCCTTGAAATTTTTTTTTCGCAAAATCGTCATTTTTATGAAAAGAGATTTTTGATTGAGTGTGCATATTTCCTTTTTTTTCATCATAACATTAAGGAATTTGAAAAGAAAAACATGCATTGTGCATATTAAAGTTTGTGAATGCTTGAAAGGAATCGTTTAGGGAATTGCATATAGTTTGTGCTCTTTGTTGATTGATCAAAAAGTACTTGTTTGCTCTATCCCTAGTAGCTACGATTTTCATTGTTGAAATTAAATGGAAAGAGTGCTTCTCATTCTAGTTGCATTCTTAGGAATTTCGGAAAACATCTTGTGGTGAACCTTCAAAGGCAAATTTTAAGCACGATCAACCTAAAATTTACATCAATTAATCTAATAATGCATTGGAACTTAATGAAAAACATCTATAGGTCTAGGTTGGAGATGTGTTCCAGCGTCTTTAAACCTAGTGGTTGTCGTTTTCACTGAGGTTGGATGATTCCTCCTCTCTAATTCGATAAGTGATAGTACAGACTTGTGCTCCCTGTACCATCGAGTATATGGTGGGAGACCCCAATAGGTTGAAATCCTTTATCCCTAGGAAGCCGAGTTTGCAACCTTACCAATTGCAACGCACTGAACACAACATTTCTGGAAGACTAACTGTCATACATAAAGTTCTTGGTCATTTCTCTTTCATTTATCACCAAGGTGTATATTGCAGTTTTGCGATTTTTTTGGTAAGCCATCTTGTCTAGAATCTCCAAAGCAGTCACTTTCATTCCTTTTCGACTCTTTAAAAGTAAAAGGATCATCTGAGCACTTATCCTTTTAGGTTCATTAAACATCGAAGGTGACTAGAGTCATCTTTTGTTTTTTCTCGACTCTTTAAAAATGAAAAAGTGAAGTTGTGTTCTAGTGTCGTAAAAATTAATTGACCGATTATAACATCCTCCACGCTTGCTCCTTAGTTGATCTTATTTTGAAACATATGGAAAAAAATCCAGAGTCCACCAATCAAGGAATTCCTTTTGATGGGAATCCTAGTCCTTTTCCTCCATTTGGAAATATTGGTGCTCCATATATGGCTACATTGTCCCTTCTAGGATTTACCATTGGCTTGCCAGTATGGTTGTTTTCAACCTCCTTGGTTCAAAATGTCGTGATTTCTCTGCAATCAAGTACTCCTCCCACTGGGCAAAATCAACCTCCAGTTGATCCTAAAGTTGACCCTTTGCCTTATTCCTCGGTTGTTTGTTCCTCCCGTTCTTCCTCTTCGCCTGGTGAAAGTATTGGTACTAGTAACCAGGTGGCTAAGAAGAAGAAGAAAGGGAAGAAGAAGAAGAAGAAGCAAATTCAGAAGAGGGGCAACCAAGAAACCATTTCTTTGAATGCAACATCAGACGAGAAACCATCCAACAAGCCTCACAAAGTTCGATATCCATGTAAACTTTGTGCAGGAGACCATCTTCTTCGAAATTGTCCTGATATTCCTTAGATCCTAGAAGAATGGTCTTCTCATTCACATCATCCTATGTCATCAACTTCTCGAGATCATGCTGGTGACACACCATCAACTAGTGCTAGTAAAGTTCATGGAGAGAAGGGAAAAGTCAAGTTTCCATGTAGGTTATGTGAAGGGAATCACCCGATTCACCTTCGTCCCTATCTGGATGAAGCCAAGAAAGTGTTGGATAACTGCCATGCTTCACCGCAACAATTTCCATCTGGTTACAGGAAACTCTCCCTAAATCCATCACTAGTTGATGAACTGACTGACCAAAATCAACCGTCATTCAAACCCACTCTCTCTAAAAGTGAATCCTATGAGTCTATACCTGACCAAAATCAACAGGTTGAGGTAACAGTTGAACTGATTTCACCTTCAGTAAATTGTACCTTTCCCGAAGAGAGTGAAAATGATACCACTCAGGTTCTTTTCGTTTCTTCAGATTCTAATGAGCTTGGGGGAAGTCCTCTTGTTCCATAAAGACAGGAGGAAAATCCTCCCACTCTCTTAACTCAAGGGGTTAATCCTCCTGTTTCTACGGTACCCCCTCCAAGTAGTCTAGTCAGTTCCTTTGATTGGAATCGACTGGCAGGATTCCGTCTTCCTTCCTATGTGCCTTTCCAAATCATAGTACAAGTTTGTAATATGATTGTATCGGGCACTATTATAAATGCAGGTGCATCAATGAGTATCCTTTCCTCAACTGCTTGGAAAGCACTTGGTTTGCTGCCACTTGTACGAGTAACCCAAAATCTATTGGCTTTTAACAGAGGAACTAGTCAACCATTAGGGATCCTCCCTCAGTTACCTATTAGTTTGGGAGGAAGAACCATTTATTTGAACGTGATGGTAGTCCGAGGCCCTTTAGATTATAACTTACTACTTGGGCACACTATGTTTATGGCATGGGAGATATTGTTTCCACACTTTTTCGAGTGATGTGTTTCCTGCACGAAGTCAGAATTGTCACCATTGACCAGCTTTCATTTCCCACTCCAAATATAGCTCCCAGTCAACCATCATCCCTAAATGGTCCATTTATACCAATGGTATCATCCCTGCCACGGGTTAATTATGTGGCAACATGTTTCGTACCTAAATCAACTGACAATCAATTCAGTGATGTTGTACATCATGTACTGGGGGCATTAGAACCATATCTCTCCTTCATGACCTCTTATGAGTCATGAAGGAATTCGAGGATAGTTCCTTGTCTTGTGTCAACCTTGTTAAAAAATGAAACAAGGGTCCGAGGATAGTTCCTTGTCTTGTGTCAACCTCGTTAAGAAATGAAACAAGGGTCCGAGGATAGTTCTTGGTCTTTTGTCAACCTCGTTAAAAAATGAAACAAGGGTTTGAGGATAGTTCTTAGTCTTGTGCCAACCTCGCTAAAAAATGAAACAAGGAACATGAGGACAATTCTTTTACTGTGTCAACCTTGTTAAAAAATGGAACAGGCTAATGAGCATAGTTCCTTGTCTTGTGTCAAGCTCATTAAAGAATGAAACAAGGTCCCCTAGAGCAAAGTTACAAATCGAGTCTTTGAGTAGATCTTGTAAAATCTGAGTCGAGTCTTTCACTTGATCTCATAAGCGAACCTTCATTTAGTACATTTCCTAAGTTAGAGAGAGCCTCCAGTAAATCACACCCATAGGTGGTGAAATCATCCATATGAATTTCCATAGAGTCATGGACTATCTCTGCAAAGATGCTCATGACTTCCATTTGAAAAGTGGCAAGGTAATTGCATAAAACAAATGGAAGGACCCTATAACAAACGGTACCCCAGGGATAGGTGAAGGTGGTTTTTCCCTAGTCCTCTGGGCTAATCTGGATTTGATTGTAACCACTGAATCCATCCATGAAAGAGAAGAACTTCTTTCCTGCCAGACCATCTAATACTTGATCAATGAAAGGTGGAGGGAAATGGTCCATTTTGTGGCTTTGTTTAGCTCTCAGTAATCCACTAAGATCCTCCACTTTCCATTTTTCTTTGGAACCAGAACCAAAGGAGACATCCACTCATTATCTGAGATGGGTTAAATGAACCCTACATCCAACAACTTCTGTAGTTCTTCTTTGACTATATCCTTGAGGGCTGGGTTGATTCTTCTCTAAGGTTGGTGCACTCACTTGCAACCTTCCTTGATGTAAATGTGGTGAGTACACAATGAAGGGTACATTCCCTTCGTTTCCTTGTAACTCCAAGTAAAGGCATCCAGATGCCCTCTTAACATGTCACATAACTCCTCTTTCCTATGTATAGAGAGAGAAGGGTTTATTTTCAATTTTCTTTATGGGCCAAATTCTATCATATTGACATGAGTAGGGCTTGAGTCAGCTAGGCATAGATCAGTCCAAGGGTTATATTGATATTTATTCCGTAACTCCTCAAGATACACGGTGTTGGGGGGATGATTCTAGAGAATTTTCTCAATTAGGTCATCTTCATCAGGGGTCCCCCCTCCTATAGTAGCATCTAGGGTACAGATTGGGGAAGAGTAGAATTCATCTTCTTCCTCCTCTTCTAACCATAAAGGTAAGTCATTCTCCAGAGATGGTTGAGGAGGCTAAAAGACCAATTGTTTGGACAAATTCCCATTTTTAATGGTCATATTCCCAGCCCTACAACTTATGTAAGTATCGACAGTGGCTAACCATGACCTCCCAAAGTTGAGAGGATAACCATTAAACTTGGTATTAGGTTGGAGAACTAAGAAGTCAGCAGGGTATCCCCAGGAATAAATGGAGACCATCACATCCTCAAAAACTCCCTCAAAAGCTATTATGCACTTGTCCGTGAGATCCAAGACTATTGTGGTCTTTCTTAATGATCACTGGAGATTCAATTTAAGCATCGAATCCTTCGTCATCACATTGATGGTAGCCCAAAGATTGATCAAGGTATGGGGGACAATGATGCCATTGATGTGTACATCTACTACTAGACTTCCAGGATCTAGATACTTTGGGAAAATTACCCGCCCCAAAATTAAGTTGAATAATTATCCAATGACATTAATGGTAGGGGTGTCTTTCTTTCACCTTCCCGGATGTTTGAAACACTTCTCCTTGATTTAATTGTTGTATATATGGACATCCTTGATAGCTTGGAGAAGCGGGATTTTAACACACGGGTTCTTCAATTCACCCAGAAGTTTAGTCTCTTCTGGGGTGTGATGGATAGGATGGGTTAATATCTCAAGAAAAGGAGGTGGATTTTCTTAAGGGAGACTCTCCTTCTTTTGCTCTTCATTATCCTCATGTGGAGATGGAGGTCGATTATCTGGAAGCACTCTTCTAGACCTGAGGTTAATTTCTTGAATTTCCACAACATAGTCAGGGTAAGATATTTCTCCACTATAGACCTATTGTGCTTATTTTTTGTTTGGGTTCAGATTTGGTTGGGCAGGAATATGAGGTTTCTTAGGTGGAGTAGGGTGTAGGAGTTGTAGTTGAGATGGAGGTGGAGGCAGTAAATCTGGAGCTTGGCTGTATGGGGGCCTCCACTCTTAGGATGGTGCATTCCACTAAGGTTGTAGAGGAGCATATGGATGAAATGGCTGGTTGGAAGGTTGGGAATGGTATTGAGGTGCAAAAGACTAGGGAGAAGGTGTGGACCATGAAGGATGAGCAGGAGGGCACCAAGGGGGAATGGATCTATTCTAGTTAGGGTTATAATATGAATAGGATGCCCCTTGCGTGCCTTGCTGGTATGCTCGAGATCCTTGAGGCCTCCTTTGGTTGATGTAGCAAAGTTGTTCACTCACCCCTTCAGTTCCTTGATACAAAACATTTAATCTAGTTAGAGACGGGCACTTGTCTGTGGAGTGATTTTCCTCACAGGTTGAGAAGATTTCTATAAGATTTAATGGAAAATTCCTAGGGTGCCTACTAGTGCATCTAGGGCAAAAGAAAACTAAGGCTCTCTCTGCTTCCTCCTACTTCCTCTTGATTTGCATGGTGTCCATTTTTAGAGAAAGGGAATGCAACATTTCACTCTTTAAGTCTTCCAACATGTTCCCAATTTCACTTTTTATGGATGTGTTGGAGGAGGATGAGCTGGCCAAAGCTTGACTAGCCCTTACCCTTCTCTCTAGCTACCCTAGAATGATTTTTGAAAACTCTGTTGATATCATCATAGGGTAACTAATAGATGTTCCCTCCTAACAACAGGTTTAGGGTTTCTAAGAGATATTCCTTGATCCCTCTAAGAAGGACTAGCTTAAGCGATTCAGGATCAAGGGTGCACCTGGCACTTTTGTAGCTGAGTTGGAATATTTTCTCATAATATTCTAAAGATTCATCATGTCCCAAGGTCATTAGAAAATATCTTTGGATCTGCAGCAGTCCCTATACTTATTATTGAAGGCTTGTTCCATCTGAGCCCAGCTGGTGATACTATCCCAAGGTAAACCCATGAACCAGTGCAAGGTTTTATCTTTGAGAGTGGATGGGAACAATTTCAAATTTTGGTCATCAGACGTGTAATCGTAAGTTTTGCATATGACAACAAACTTGAACAAAAAGGTATCCAAGTCTTTTGAGGCCAGGTCATGGAAGTGAGGAAGAGAAGATGGGCTTATGTTTTTCATCCTAGCATCCCCATTAGTTTCTCTAATGGGAAAAAGACCGTCAACTCTATTCTCAGCTCCTTCTTTGTCTCTAATCCCATTTCTATTTTTAGCCATGGTGTAAGTTGGTGGAATGGTCTCTTCTTCTTCCCCAATAGGCTCTTGAAAAATCTCTAGTTCTTCGCCTAATGGGTCCTCTAGCTCACAACCACCGAAGAAGAGGGAAGGTTTGATGTTTGATGTGGTGGGGGTATTTGGAAAAAGTTTCCCTAAGTTGTCTCTACTCCTACGTGGCATTAAAGGAGTTTGTTTTTTTCTTTTTAGGGTTTTTATAGAAATACTTGCAGAATGGAAAGAAAGAAAAACCAAATTGAAACTACTTTCAGAATTCGAAAGAAAGTAAAAGATTGAAACTATTTGCAGAATGGAACTATTTGCTGGATGAGAAAGAAATAAGGAAAGAAAGAAAGAAGAAATCACATCTACGTAGACACCTCCCCAGCAACAATGCTAAAAAGTGATGAGCACCATTATTGCAGCAAGAATGCTGCGACTCCTGGGGCTACCAAATTTGCTTCATCAAACCAGGGTTCGTACAAACTTGGAGGTAACAGTGTTGTTTACATGGTAGATGTAATGGTTTACTCTTGTCACTTTACAAGTGGGGCAATAGACTACGGTTTCTCAAACTAGTCTTCTATTGACTAGAAGAATTTGACTACCAAATGGAGAAGGGAAAATTGTCCTTAATGAAAGAAAATGAACGCTACATACTTTAAGGAATGAAAGACTGATTTGGAAAATGCTTATAAAGTGACATGAAATCATATAGCTACCCATTTACACATGTTTCTTACAAAATAAACCCAGCTTAACCTTGTTTATAACATGTGATGATCTAAACTAACTGAACATGGAATCTGATCTAGGAAATAGTATAACTATTCCATGCATGTGCTAATTTAGAAATTGTAGAAAAATCCCTTTTTGGATGTTTTAATTTTATGAATGCAAATGCTAATATTCACTTGTTCTTTGGAAGGGGAGATAACCATAGAGGAAGAGGTATGGACTAGTCTCAAGGGTATGGAAGCCAAGTAGAGGCTTAATCCAAGCTCAAATGAAACTTTTGCTAAATTTGAGCTTAAAACAGGTTGCTATAGGGTTTCTTGTAGTACTACTACAGGATGTCCTAGTTCTACTACAGGATGCCCTATTTTACTACAGGAAATAGGCCGAAAGCTTAGGAGATGGTAGGAAAGGTAGAATGAAGTGTGGGAAAGGTATCTGATGGAGAAATAAGGCATGGAGGGGGTGAACACTATCCAAGGCTCAGTCATATGCTTCAAGATGGTTGGATTTTCTAAATGGAAATGACAATTTTTCTTACAAAACAAGAATTTAGATTTAGGGTTTAGTGGACTTTGGCAGCATGGGTGGATAGGACTTGGATGAGGCAAATGAGATGAGGTATCCCTGCAAATTAGAAGCTCCTGCAACAACATACACTCTGGTCTTCATTTAGGCACAAATTCATCTATACATGAAAGATATTCATTGAATGGAGGAAAACAAAGTTATTATTAGCTAATGGCTAATTTCATGAATGGAAGTTATTTGAAACCAATGCAAAACTTAAGAGATCAAAAATGACAATTGAAAATAATCCTAAGAAACTCAAAGACAGTGACCTACTCATCAAGAAATCCTATATCATGTATTAAAGAAAGAAATCTATTTTTGGGATGTGTGAATGGAACCCTCAAGTCATGATCCCATAAGGGAGATGAGGTGAAAGCCACTATCACAAGATTTTCTGGAGTGTCCATTGTTACTAAGATACCACTGATCTAACTATCCACAAATGGAAGAAAACTAATCAATCACCCAAATACTTGTAGATTAACAAAACCAAAATCACTTCAACAGCTAACTATGAATGTAATCTAAGCATACATGTACAAGAAAAGGAACCTCTACTGCTAGGGTTGGGCCCTAACCCAAGAGACTCAACCCTCTGAGTCAACTCAGTGATGGATCAAGGGAATGCTTCTTATTTTTATTAAAATATAAAAAATACATAATAGTCATCACTCACAATGTCTTAGCTCAAAAATGGCTCTTGGCTACAACAAAAAAAGTCGAATCCTAATGAGGCTCTAGGAATTCTTATTTTTACAATTGAAGCTACCAACAACTTCCTTAAATTTAGGGAGGCTTGCCTCCCAAATCGAGATCAAGTGGTCTTCAACTATCACTGGCTTGGCTACCAATGACCTTAATCGCTCGGCTAATCGTAACTCCGAGTTGATGAGATCTAATGGAGGAATATTCAAGTGAGTGAGGAGTTAAGGAGGGAGATCCAATCTCCTAAAATCCCTCTTTCTTGTCTACTTCAAGTTCTTGCACTTTAATTTGCCAAAGTTGCCAAAATTTTCTCCAAAACCTGCAATCAATGCACATTAGACCAGAAGACATGACATCTCACCTTTACCCTTCTCAATAAACAAAATATAACAAAACATGTAAAGAAATGTGAGAAAAGTTTATTTTAATAAGTTGGAATATAGTGGCATTAAGTTCCATATAATTTACCCATTGATGAGCCTCATCGATTGCATGGCGTTGTTGTGGACATTGAAGGAGTAAGCGTGGTGGTGGACTTCGAAGTCATTGAGATTGTGGGTGACAACAATTCGTATTCATCTTTACTTGGACTTGATTTGGCTTTTGATATGGACACAATAATCAATCTGAAAAGAAGAAGTATGGTATTCGAGAAGAATGGTACCAGAATCATTGTTCCTTTGGACGCCTTTAGCAGAGCACGATATACAGAACCTGTCTGTGACGAATATGACAATGAAGATATTGACAATATCTATAAGTTAACTGCACTGGATGAGGATTGGATCAACCCCACTGCAAATGGGAGGATAATCTGGGAAAATGATAGTTCATGTGTCTCGAACTTTGATGAGGAATTGGAAAACTAGAAGAATTGGTTGCATGAAGTTTCTACTCTATGCTATAACAAACTTACAAAATCTCTTCACTGTATCTCAACAGAGTATGTAATTTACCTTACTATGACGGGATAGGTGATGTAAACTTACTTCTTGATGAGTTTGAAAGGGATGTACTGGAAGAACAACAATTCCAGGCCTTGGATATAGCTTTGAGGTCTACACCTATGCGATGGTGGGGCACGCATAAAGACAATATAGGAGATTGGAAGGAGTATCACCAGTTGATGAGGCTTAGGTTCGGTCATGCAAACACAAGGCTCGTAAAGAATTATAATGGTAAGGATGATCCCTGAAAAAATTTGTCTCAGTGGAATACGACATGGGGCGAAGAACCTCAACCAAAATGGGTACACATATTTTTCCACACTTTGGATGTGATACTAATGAATTGGTATCATGAAACGAAGCTGCGCCATGTCACCACCAACTAGTACGATCTAAAGGAATGCATCATATTGACCTTTAGCTTCAAAGATGGTTTTCAGTGTATTGATGATGCCCTTCATGAAATCAGAGCAGGAATTTTTCAGAAACCAAATGAGCCCAAATTCACATGCGTCATAGATTATTGGGATGAGGATACAATAGGTAAGTTTTCTGAAATACTGCATGGGTACTAGGAGTTGTTTCCAATGAAGTTCACTGATTTAAAAGGCATTGTTGGCGGTCTAGGTGTAATGATGATCACTTTGAACCCAGATGTGAAACCCATAAAACAAGAACCATATAGGCTAAATCAAAAATACAAAGAGAAGGTGAAGGAGGCCATTGAGAATATGGCTGGAGCTGAAATAATTAAACTTGTGAAAGAATCCAAATGGGTGAGCCCGATGGTAGTGCAGGAAAAAATATTAATGGAGACATAAGGAATTATGTCGATTTAAGAAATTTGAACAATGCATGCATGCATGACCCGTTCCCAACACTGTTCACTGATAAAGTTTTGCATAATGTGGGAGGACATGAGGCCTACTCCTTTACAAATGGTTTTTCAGGGTACCATCAGATTAAGATCATGCCAGAATATAGGAGCGAGACCACTTTTGCTACTAAATGAGGACCGTTTCAATATACATTCATGCCATTTGGGTTGAAGAATGCACCTGCGATATTCTCTAGAGTTGTCATCGCAACATTTAAAGAATACATCCACAAATTTTTGGAGGTTTACTTTGATGACTGGATAGTCTTTGGACTATTAAAGAAGCATGTTTCGAGCTTGCGTTTGATGTTGGATACCTGCAGGAAATATCAAATCTCGTTGAACCTAAAAAATTTTGTTTTTTGTGTACCATATGGAATATCATTAGGACATGTTGTTTGCAAGTAGGGGCTAATGGTGGACCCTGCAAAAATTATTGTTATTATCAATCTGGATCTGCCAAAGAATGTGAAGTAGTTATGTGCGACTCTAGGGCATACTGATTATTATCGAAAATTCATAAAGGCCTACATGCAGATCACTACACCGATCAAAAAATTACGGAAGAAAGATGTCACCTTTTTTTGGGAAGATGAATGTCAAAAGAGCCTTGACATCTTAAAGGAAAAAATGGTCATTACACCAATCTTGATGTTTCCAGATTGAAAGAAGGAGTTCCATGGTCATGTAGATGCATCATGCATA
The DNA here is from genome assembly GCA_031772625.1 of Pinus tabuliformis. Taxonomy (NCBI): domain Eukaryota; kingdom Viridiplantae; phylum Streptophyta; class Pinopsida; order Pinales; family Pinaceae; genus Pinus; species Pinus tabuliformis. Next base: position 783,106,617 of record CM062807.1, read on the forward strand.
GCTTTGGTTAATGTCTTAGTGCAACCATGAGAAGGGGATCTTGATCACCCCATCGCATTTGCGAGTCAAAAATTATCTAAGGCAGAAAGGAATTATTCCACAACAGAACGAGAGAGCTTGGCTATGGTGTACACACTACAGAAATTTAGGCATTACTTATTAGGCATGCACTTCAAGATGTTTACATACCGTTGTATGTTGAAGTACTTAGTGAACACGCCTGTGTTGGGGGGGAGATCTACAGGTGGCCATTGTTGTTCCAAGAGTATGATTTTGAAGTAATAGTCAAGCCAAGACAATTGAACACTGGGACGAATCATCTGTCCAGAATTGAGATTGGCGAAGAACCAACGAACATTGAAGAAGGACTAGCTGATGCACAACACTTTGTAGTAAGGGTTGTTGATGATCATTTTGCCGATATCATTTATTTTTTGTCTACCACAGTAGCCCCTATGGAGTATATGACTCAAGAGAAGAAAGAACTCATAGTTAGAGTTGCAAATTTTTCTCTGATTGCTAGACATTTGTAAAAAAGGGTCCCCGATGAGATATTACGTAGATATGTCCCTGAGCACGAAAGACACAATATTTTGGCAGAAGCACATGGTGGTGTTGCGGTAGGAAACTATGCAGGAAAAGCCACCGTGCATAATATTTTAAGAGTGGGACTATGGTGGCCCACGGTGCACAAGGATTCCAAAGAATATTGTAGTGCTTGTAATGTCTGACAGAGGAACAGAAGATCATCAAGAAGGGATGAATTTTCATTGAATCCACAAGTCACCTTGCAGGCTTTTGATAAGTGGGTGATTGACTTTGTTGGGCCGATCAATCCGTCGAGAAAGAAGACTGGTGCGTGATACATTATTACTGCAACGAATTATCTAACCAGGTGGGCTAAAGCACAACCAATAAAGGATTGCAACATAGACACTTCTGCGCAATTCATCTTTGAATATATCTTGTCAATATTTGGGTGTCGAAGGATGTTGAAGAGTGACTGAGGATCACATTTCCTACACAACACTATTGAAGCATTGACAAAGGAATTTTAGGTACATCATTGGAAGAGAACGACTTATCATCCTCAGGTGAACGATAGATTGAGGCTTTCAACGAAATTTTGGAGAACATTTTGACTAAAGTATGAAATGTCAACATAAATGATTGGGATTTACACATACCAGCAATTTTATGGGCATACAGGACTACTTGCAAGAAGTTGACAGGACAAACTCCATTTAGATTGGTTTATGGACATGAAGTCGTAATGCCTATGGAATACATAGTACCGAGTCTTAGAATCACTGTAGTCATAGACATGGCAAAAAATGAAATTATGGAGGAGATATTAGAACAACTTCTCGCACTCGAGGAAGATCACTTTATTACATGATTTCACCAACAATTGCAGAAAGCTAGGGAAAAGGCATAGCAAGACCGATATATTAAGCATAAAATTTTCAAGAATGGAGACTTAGTTTTGTTGTACGATAATAAGTTCGCAAGGTTCCTGGAAAAATTCAAAGTGAATTGGTTAGGACCATACATTTTCAGGTATATCTCATACAGTGGTGCAGTTTAGCTTGAAAAGTGTTAATTATTGTAAAGTCTCCACATTTTTAGGAGCGGAGTGCGAGTAGCATAGGTTGATAGGATTAAAAGGGGATTTTAGAAGGTCATAGCCCCTCAGTTTGTTAACATTTAAGCCGTTTTATGAGCCACCCATGGTTCACGGACCATGGTATTGTAATGAAGAAGGATATAGAAGGTGTCATAGAAGAGTCATACAATGAGAAGAAAGAGCATAGAAGTGCAAGATTTGGGTATGTTTTGTCGGTACTCGGGAAGGCTCATGCAGCTGTGTGCATGGAGACCTTGGAAAATTCGCAGCTGAGTGCACGAGCCCTTGCAGCTATGTGCACAGGGTTGTAAAGGGCTGTAATTGAAGATCTAAGCATAATAAAGGCCTGTTTTGGAGAATTTCTGTGCATCTGTGTATTATTGCTAATTTATGAATTTACTGTAATTTTGATCTCTTGAATGTAATTAATCAGGAAAAGTACTTAATATATTTATGAAGACTTAGATCTGTGTATTTATATGATGTTATGAATGTTTAGTGTAATCGGTGAAGTGCATAAACCTGCTAACTGTTAATTGCTACAATTTCTGGGTTTTAAGGGTTAGGGTTCGCGAAGGTCAAGATAAGTCATAAGTTTGACAAGAACATATCACACAGTCCTCTAGATGCAAAAAATTGGTTCTAGCATCCCCCAATAATGCCTTGGGTGAGACTGCAGCCTGTGCTATGCTAGTTGTTGTTAAAAGGGCTGGTAGTGTAGGGTTTTGTTGGTTACCGCAGCTAATGCTAAACCTGGGTCTAAGCCCTCTCAAGCCAACAAATGGTTCCATTACCAGGACCAAGATCTATTTGAGGAATGTGTGATGTGGCATAAGTGGATACCAACTAAGAAGGATATTTAAAAGTGGATAGATTGGAAGATGCGTGAGTTTGCAGCTCAACAAGACAGGAATCCTTGCCTGTCAAAAGAAGAGTGGTTGCAGAGATATCTGTATATAGAGGAACACAAAGTTTTCTTCTGCTCTTTTTTGTGCAAATTATACGAGGTGTTGGCTAAATTGGTGGATGGTCAACCTACTTGGATGTTGGATAACCCTATTGTGTGGACTCCAGAGTTAGTAAAGAACATGTAAGAATCCAAAAATAAGGTCTCCAAGGTTGTCAATTATTGGATTGATAGTATTTTGTGTGGATTTATTACTAAGTTTGGGAATGATACATCTGCTAGTTATAGTGAAGATGAACACCAATTTTTCAAAGGAGCAAGAGGTAATTATCTGAATTCTCTGAAAAATTGGATTAAAATTCTATTATGTGAGAAATGGGTTATGCCAGTAAATTGATGTTTAGGTGAGACTTGACAGGAGCTACGTGAAGTGGGAGACCATTTAGAAGAGATCTAGATTCAAGTGCTAAGTACAGTCCTTTGTTGGGAGCATCTAATAGCGACAAAGAAAGTAATTATCTGAAGACACCCCAAGGTGCGCCGCAAATGATAGATCAGGGTATCGTGGGAATACCACATCCATCCACTCCACCTTTGCCATCACCTCCACCTCACACACCTAGACCCCCACCTCCACCTCCACCTTCGCTATTCAGTATGGTGAATGCTATGAAGATGCCTATATTCAAGGGTATGGGGACAAAAGAACCTGATCAATTCTGGTTTGTAGCAGATGTTGTGTGGAAGTCACAACAGATAACAGATGACGATCTGAAGAAAGTGTAGCTGGTTACAACATTGAAAGATAGGATGCTTAGTTGGTATATTAAGTACAATACGGCTCATCCAGTTGCATCATTTAAAGACACAAAATATGCACTGAAGAATGAATTCAGAAAGCCTAAGTCCTAAGCCCAGTTGGTGACTGAGGTAAAATAATTCAAGCAGAAGCTAAATGAGTCTACATGGGATTTTGATCAAAGGCTGAAATGTCTGACACAATAGGATAATCTGCAAATCTCGGATGAGCAACATAAGAATTGGTATATTTCTTCAATGTTACCTCATTTGATATTACCATTATCATAGTATATGGTTGGATCGTAGGTTGAAGCATTCGGAATTGCTATGAAGTTGGAGGCTTCTCCTATTCAGGATATGGATCTGGGAGTGCAACAAATTCAGTGGCAGTTGGATAGCCTGCATATGGAGTTACAGGATCTCAAAAATGGAAAAGAGGTCCAAAATGAGACCCACGCAAAAGTATAGTGCCTAAAGTGCAAAGGCCATGGTCATGACAAGGTTCTTTTCTCGATATATCAGAACTATCTAATTAGGGGAGGTCCTATCCCCTTAAAGCTGAAAAATATTGTTGTATCAAGTACCAGTGTAGTGCCATGGTGCGCCATGTGCCAGATAATAGGAAAACATTCAATAGACAATTGACATTTGTTGCAGGAGTTTGTGCAGTCGCCCCAACAACTATTTTCCAATTTTTCTAAGTCTTTAGGCCATGATGAGCACAATTGTTGAAGCTACAAGTTAATGATGGACAAAACCTCGACATATAGATTATAGGTCGAGACGTGTCCTCAACAAGATCAAGGTGCAACTGTAGCGTGCATAGGATTCCAAGGACGAGGAAGAGGAAGATGACAAGGGGGAGGAGCTGAAAGAGGTCGCGGACAGATTATTTGTTAGAATTGTGGGGAACCAGGCCACTTTGTGTGAGATGGTCAGAATTCGATGCACCCCTCTTGTCAATGCTTCAGACAGTTTGAGCACATTATAGAAGATTGTCCTGTTCTCATCGCAAATATGCAAGAGAAGCAAAATCAGCAACCCACCTAGAACATCCAAATGATGAGATCAGAGCCAAGCGAAGATGGGCCCAGTGTTAATATTGTTACGCGTGAAGTGGTATAGCTACTAGCAATGATAAAGGAAAACAACCAGAAGAAAATATATGGGTGTGTAAGGCTATAGACAAAGATGCTAGATTTGATTTGCATAAGGAAAAGGAAACTTTTATGGAGGCGAAAAGGAGCTTTGCAAATTCGGGAGCTTCCACATCAAAGATTCAGAGTGCATGAACAGAGAAGCATGAAGAGATCAATGGTGCACAGGAAATAGATCCTTCAATGTTAACATCCTTCTTACAGACTTGTATGAAGATCCTAAGGGATCAAAAAGCAATAGAGGGACTATAAGAGTTGATCCACAACTGTGCTAGCAAGAGTAAGCCACTTCCTGAACAACAAATAGTGCATAAAGTAGAAAAGGGTAAGAAAAGGATCGGTCGAGAGATGAGATTGACTGCACAAATCAGACAATTTGAAATGGACCAAGTGATCCTTGATCTGGGATCTGATGCAAAGGTTTTGCCTAAACAGACCTGGGAAATAATGGGAAAGCTAGCGCTACAGTGGTCCCCAATTCAACTGCGAATGGCGAACCAACATAAGATTATTCCTATGGGGCACTTACATGGAGTAATTGTAGATATTGAAGGGGTGCATGCTATAGATGATTTTGAAGTAATCGAAATAGTGGATGATCCGGTGCTACTTGGAATTGATTAGGAATTTGATATGAATGCAGTCATCAACCTAAATAAGCGCATTGTGACATTTGAGAAGAAGGAACTAAGAATCATTGTTCCTTTGGATCTAGTTGAGGGTGCGGGGTATAGTGAACCAGCTTGGGATTACTATGAGGAGGATGATATTGAGCAGATCTATAAGCTTAGTATTTCAAATGAGGCTTGGATCAAGCCTACGAAGGATGGATGAATTACTTGGGAAAAGGAAAAATCCTACAACTCGGATTCAGATGAGGAGCTCAAGCATTGGCAGAATAGATTGCATGAAGTTTCAATGTGGCGATGAAAGAGGCTTACAAAATCACTTCGGTGTATATATACTAAGGTACACAATCTTCCATATTATGATGGTTTAGAAGATGTAAATTTGTTTCTGGATAAATCTGAAAGGGATGTATCGGAGGAACATCGGTTCCATGCATTGGACATCACACTGAGAGCTATGCCTACCATATGGTGGGGTACACATAAGAATAGTTTTGTAGACTAAAAGGAGTACCAAAGGATGATGAAGTTGTGGTTTAGATATGTCGATAACCGCATTACTGAAAATATACAAGGAAGGATGATCCGCATGAGCATCTGGCTCATTAAATGAAAGCATGGGGAGAGGAACCACAACCTGAGTGGCTACATATATTCTGCCACGCTATGGATACTATTCCAATGAACTGGTATCTAGAAACAAAGTTGTGATATGAAACCGCGGAGTGGGATGTTCTGAAGGAAATATTTCTGTTGACATTCAATTTTGAGGATGGACTTGAATTTACTGATGAGGCATTACAAGAAATCAAGGCTGCAATATTCAGAACCTTGGTAGAACCTTTCACATGGGTACAACCAGACTGGAGTATGCAACTGTGCCATGCTCTGGAGTGCTACAATGTTACCACAGAATAAGGCAAGGAAGATCCTAGGAATATGAGTATCCCTGAGTCAGAAGGACATCGCGAAGTCACCAGACCTAAGGTAGAAGTTCATGACATCTCAAAATCATTGAAAACCAAGCAAGTAAACATTGGGTCAGAAGCGCAACAGAAGTCCAAAAATATAGGTGATTACTGGGATGAGGACACAGTTGACAAAGTCATGGAGCTATTACGAGAATATCAAGACTTGTTTCCAACAATTTTTTCTGATTTGAAGGGGATAGTAGGTGATATGGGTGCTATGAAGATCAATCTGAAGCCAGATGTGAAGCCATTGAAATACTAGTTGAATCCTAAGTACAAAGAAAAAGTGTGCGAAGAACTGGATAAGATGCTTGTAGCAAGGATTATTGAGCCTGTAGAAGAATCAGACTAGGTTAGTCCTATGGTGGTTCAGGAGAAGAAGATAAAGGGAGAAATCTAAATCTGCGTAGATCTAAGGAAGTTGAATGATGCTTGTGTACATGATCCATTCCCTACGTCATTCACAGATGAAGTATTGGAGAACGTTGGAGGTCAAGAAGCCTACTCTTTTATAGATGGGTTCTTAAGATATCACCAAATCAAGATTGCGCCAGAAGATCGAAGTAAGACTACCTTCACTACAGAATGGGGCTCTTTTCAGTATACAGTTATGCCCTTTGGACTTAAGAATTCCCCTGTAATCTTTTATAGGGTGGTAGTCATAGCCTTTAAATAATTTATTCATAAGTTTTTGGAGGTTTACTTTGATGATTGGATGGTGTTTGGATTAGTGAAAAAGCATGTTGCAAGTCTTCGCCTAATGTTGGATACTTGTAGGAAGTATCAAATATCCCTTAATCTAAAGAAGTGCATATTTTGCGTACCATATGGGATAATTTTGGGCCACGTTGTTTGTAAGAAAGGGCTAATGGTGGACCCTACTAAAATTGTAGTGATTATCAATTTGGAGCCTCCAAGGAATGTAAAACAACTGCGTGCAACATTGGGCCATACAGGATACTATAGGAAGTTCATCAAGGCATATGCGCAGATCACTGCGCCCATGGAAAAATTATTGAAGAAGGATGTGGTGTTTTGTTGGGATGATGATTGCTAGAAAATATTAGATGTGTTGAAGGAGAAAATGGTTACAACACCTATTCTAGTGTTCATTGATTGGAAGAAGGAATTCCATGTACATGGAGATGCGTCCTACATAGCATTAGGAGTAGTGTTAACCCAACCAGGCACAGGAGATATCAACCATACGATTGCATTTTCCAGCATAAAGTTGTCTAATGAAGAAAATAATTATTCAACCATGGAGCGTTGTTTGGTCAATTTCGTGTGTTTAAAATTGCTATTTAAAATGTCAATCCGAGAGTCGTAAACTGCTAAAGTGAAGTGCACTGTATATGCAAGATATCTGATTTCTTATTTCTTTGTCGTTTTTGAGTTTTTTGGTTTGTTTTTGGGTTTATCTTCTGTTGATTCCCTAATGTGAGATAGCAGAATTGAAAGTCAAGTATGGATGGCAATGGTGACTTCTACAATGATTTTTCCAACTTTAAAGTTCTAAAAAAGGTTTCAAAACTTGTTGTGATCAATTCCTAAAAGAAAATAAAAAAGTACCAAAATAGTGAGCTAGTGACAATGAAGCCCAGTATCCTTACTGCTGTATAAAAAGAAAATAAAAACTGAACTCAAAGCAATTCAAAGACTGTAAGCAAAGCAAACTAAATCACACTACTTCAACTCATATTCTGACCCCTCACCATTCGACTCGCTCTGGCTATAGGAGGTAATCATAAACAAATTGAGTAATCTGATATTTAAATTGCATGAAATGAAATTGCATAAAATGAAACTAAGATTAAACTACGCATTCATATTTCAATCCCTGAAAATGACATGAGTAATCTAATCACTAACTTGCAGAAAAGTAAACTAAATCATACTACATCAACTAATATTCTGATTCCTCACTATTTGAGTCGCTTGGCTATAGGAGGTAATCATAAACAAATGGAGTAATATGATATCTAAATTACATGAAAGTAAATGAGCAAAACAGAACTGAAAGAAATGACAATGCTGGAATTAAAACTCAGAACATAAATCAGCAGAAGGACAAGATGATTTCATGTCATTAGTCATTAAAAAATATGTAAATTATTCGGGCTGTGTACAAGAACCTGAAAGAAAAACACTAATCAGTTAACAATCATGAGAAAGCATAAAAGAAAAGATGGACAGAAGTTAACACGAATATCAGAACAATGTAATATATACAAGCAAATGATTATAAAGGCAGTAACATAATGAAAGCAAGCAAGAAACTATATAGTAGTTACAGAGCCTCAGTGTACAGGGGCCCTCTGCAACCTCGGCCAATCAATACTCAGTCACGAATTGAACTTAAGAACGTTGTCTTCTCATATATTAAAATGTTGTTATAAGATAAAGATATAGCACGGCATAGTGGGCTTGCAAAAACAGTCAAGATTACATATAAAAATCTAGCTATCAAGCGTATGATAACGCACTATTTATAACTGAGGATGCTATAACTAATTCCTAAATTTTGCGCTGCCAAACAGACACGTGAATAACCACGTCGTGAGATCTAGCAGTATGGTAGCCGTGAAAATTAAATCTAAGGAGTGGTGGCTGTTCGATTTGGTTCACGGATCGATCCACAGGTGTTAGCACACCTCTGGAGATTGAGGAACTTGCCACGCAAATCTTCACGTGGTAAAAACAGAGTCATGCCACCGCAAAACTCTTGGTTTGACCATTGCTTTGACTGCCTTTGACCATGGCTGTTTGTGAGTGATTCTGCTGAAACAAGGGGACACACTCCATGTACACATCATTTTCAGCTTGCCCATGTGGCTGGATTCTCCAATGGACACCTGTAACATAGTCTTCAACAAAATGGCTGCAGAAACTTGAGCTGGCTGCGGAAAGTGACAAGTTTCTGCAGCTGATTGAACAAAAATCTAAATCAAACAACAGTCACAAGACATAGTTAGGAAACCATTTTATAAGCTCTTTTTAAACTAATATGCAATGATTTGATAGCTTGGTGGGTCAAGTAAATGGAAAAGAAGGCTGAAAAAGGTGTATAGGGAAGATGCAAGTTTGGGACTCAACATACCCCCACTGTGAAGGTGTTGCATGTCCTCATGCAACCAAAATTTTAGTCATTCCCCTTTAATCCATATGTTCTGAAGCCTCTGCTAGTACATACAGTCCTATTCTCTTCTTTCTTGGTGCTACCACCATCCTGGGTTTCCTTATCAGACATCTGAATTTGAGATTGATTAATTCTCTGCTCAACTTTCTGCACTTTTTCTTTAGTTTCTTGTTCTTCTTTTGCCATAGTCCCAAATGAAGCATAGTATTATCATGAATAATTTTGTCCACTTTGCTCTGCTCCTTAAGTGCTTCATTTTCTTGCTTAATATGCCTGTTTAGAACCTCTAATTCAAATACTTCTTGCTTTAAGGATTGGACTTGTGCATCTTGTGTCATGTGGGGTAGAGTGGTTGATGTACTCGGGCCTGCAGCTGTCTTTTCTAAAGATTCAAGGTAATCATACACCTCCTGTTGACTTGGATCTATTTCGGGTGTTTTTCTTGGACTGACTTCAAAGTCTTGTTGAGGAGGAGGACTGCTTTCTAGCTCTGGCCGAGAAGGGCTTTCATCAACATGTGGAGGACTAGTTTCAATACTTGGCTGAGGACGAGGTGGACTACGGCCAGCTGGAGGTTTCTCGGGTGTTTCCCCACCCAAGTCAATGAACTGGGGTCGTTTTACTTTTGTTTTAATCCTCCTTCCTCTAAGCCTGTCGCTTCTTCTTAAATACTGTGGACTAGTACTCCCTTCTTCTATGTTCTATTTTCCTTTTTCCTTCTTTTTTGCTGTAGTAGCTTGTTTTTGAAGATGCACTAGTCTCTCAGACAATGTTTGATAGTCTTCCTCTATAGATGGCTCAGGTGATTGGTAGACTTCTTCTATGTTTATTTTTCCTTTCAATTTTCTCTGTTTCTTGTCCTTAGTTCTTTTCTCCTTTTCCTTTTGACCAACTTCTTGAGTTTTGGTAATAGGAGAGTCTTGGACTATGGCACTCTTTTCTTTTCTCCTACTCCTTCTTGGTGTCTTTGGTGTACTACTTTCAGGTGCCTCAGATGGCTCTTGAAAGTAATTTATTACTAAGAATCGTTCCCAAGTATCTTTGTTTTTCTTCAGTTGGTCTTCAATGAGAATCCTTACAAGTCCATGATGATATAAATGAGGTTTTATATTTCCTATGTGCTTTTGGACTGTGGTACTCATCTTTTTCAAACTCAGCAGTAAGAAATAAGGCAAATTAAGAGTTTGACTCTCTAATAAGTTCATCAATAACCTAGCATGATACATGTACATTGAACCAAAGCGTCCTTCGCAAGTGATAAACTTTTGGATGATTAACAGTAGGCCGGCCCATTCTTCTTTCAATGCATGAACACGAATTCCTTTTGTAAATACAGTAACGTCCATACCTGGGTTACGTAACATGATTCTCCATGCCTGCTCATCCACACTTTTGTTTTTAAACCATCGATCACCTTCCTGGGGCAATTCTGTGGCAACTGTTACTGAGGCTTCAGTGACCGTGAGCTTTAAGTCTCCAATTTCCACCATCTGGCTGTCGAAAGACCGTGCAAAGGCTTTCATTACCTCCTTGTTATGGCCCTTAAATTTTTGGATGAAGCGTAACCATTTTTCTTTCTTCAGCAAATCTTTTGCTTGAGGTTAACCTTCTAAATATTTAGGTCCTTCCGGTTCTGCCCTTAGTAATCGTCCCATCCTTTCCTCTGTTTTGAAATTCAACTGAAAATTCAATTGTGTGTGAGGGTTTAGCAAAGGTAAGGTGGCTCGATTGTAGGGTTTATGGCAAAAATACAGTGGCTGCAATTGGAGGATAACAGGTAACGGGAATGTTCCGGAACTGCAAGCGGAAACAGAGGATGAGTAGCCGAGGTGAATTCACAAAATGAAGTGTAGACGTATGTGAAGAAAATGGTTTTAACAGAATGGTAAGGAAATGGAGTGAACTCAGGATTTTGAATTGAACGGCTGCGTACGAAATGTTACATGTTTAATGAATGGCTGCGGAAAATGCGGTGGAGAGGAGCCATAATGAAATAGGTCACATCTCATGATTACAAGTGGGGTATGAAAGTGCAGTCGACTATGAGTTAAACCCGAAAATCAATCATGAGACCATTAAGGAATAAATGCATGGTGTGCGGAATAATGTCGTGGGATGGTAATGGGTAATGGAGCTATCGTGATAATCATTGCACATAGTAGAGCTTTTATGGTTTGACAACTATGCAAAATTGTGCCTTTAATTGCTATTTGAAAGAAATTTTTTCTCATACCTTTGGAATCCTTGTCATTTGTTGTCCATTAGCCTTTAACCAACTGCTCTTTATTGATGTCTGGAGATGCTCCATGTCTTCATAGCATATGCTCAGTCACACCTGCATTTTCATGATTATTGCACTAACATTTTGACTGTAAATTTGAAAAACAGAGTGGTGGCTGTGGAAACTGCTTCTGGCTACGGAAACTGCTTCTGGCTGCGGAAACTGCTTCTGCTGCAGAAACTAACATAGCACCCACTTGGCTGAACAAATATAGTTAGATAATAACTAACTGAGTGGAAATGATCCTGAAAGAGACATTTATTGATGAAATGGAATGGAATGAATGAAATGGAATGAGATGAAGTGGAGTGAAATGAAATGAAAATGGAATGGAGATGGAGTGGAATGGCAAATGAAGTAGAGTGAAAATGAAAAATAAGGGGAATTTTTTTTTTGGAAAATATAGAGTGTCAGGTGTCCCTGATTTTCACTCTACATTTTCTGTATAAGACCGCCAATCAGTGATTGGATTTCAGGCTTATACAATTTTTTTATTATTTTTTTATAGTTTTTTATTTTTTTTGAACTAAAAGAAACAAAGGTTAGGCTGGTGGGGAAGAAGGATTCTTTTTCACCAGCCTTATTGCAGAATTCTCTTGAAACATTTTGGCAAATTCCTCTTTTGAGAGTGGCTTATGATAAATTTTCAATCTGTGACCATTCACAATAAGAGGAGTTTGAAATTCATCAATGGTCTTGATTCTTACCACTCCATTGCTAAAGACTTTATCAATCTCATAGGGCCCAAGCCAATGGGTCTGAAATTTACCTTTAAAGTCTTTAAACTTGAAATCAAACAGTAGTGCCCAATCTCCCTCTTGAAACTTTTTCTCTTTGATGTATCTGTCATGCCACTTAGCTCTTTGATGTTGAACTAGATCAGTTCTCAGGATTGCTTCTTGTCTGATCTCATCTAGCTCATTTAGCTACTACATTCTGTGCTTTTGGGCTTCTGATAGGTTCATCCCCAACTAAACTGCCATCTTGAAAGTCTTGACTTGAAACTCAATGGGGAGCAGGACTTCTTTCCCATAAACGAGTTCATAGGGAGAATGGCCTATTGTATTCCTCCATGTAGTTCTATAGGCCCACAAGGCTTGAGGAAGCCTTTCTGCCCAATCTCTTCTGTGTAGATGAACAGTTTTGGTGATGATGTTCTCAATAACTTTGTTTGTAGACTCCACTTGGCCATTTGCTTACGGATGGTAAGGAGTAGATTTTCTGTGCTTGATTTTGTATTCTTCCATCAGCTTCTCCATCAAGTTAGATGTAAATTGGCTTCCCTGATCTGTCACAATTTCTCTTGGGACACCAAAACGAGTAAAAATGTCCTCATAAAGAAAATTAACAACTAAATTTTCAGTAGCAGAAAGTAATGCTTTGGCTTCTACCCATTTAGTGATATAATCAGTGCATACCAATATATACTTCTTCTGTTTAGATGGTGGATTAATGGGTCCAATGAAATCTAAAGCCCATTTTTCAAAGGCTTCGATGAGTACCTGTGGTTGTAATGGCATTTCATTTGAAAGAGTTGGTTTCCCTACTCTTTGGTAGCTATCACACCTTCTGACATATTGTTTTGTATCTTTGAAGAGGGAAGGCCAATAATATCCTAAGGAAAGGATTTTATAGGCCGTTCTCTTGTCAGCAAAGTGTCCACCGCATGGTTCATCATGACATGCCTTGAGAATGTCAGGCATTTCATCTTCCCGAACACATCTTCTGATCACACAATCTAGCCCTGTTTTAAACAATTCGTTAGAAATCCATGAATAATTTGAACTCTCCTGAATAATTCTTCTTTTTTCACTACGAAATAAATGTGGAGGTAGCTTCCCTGTAACCAAATAGTTAGCAATATCTGCATACCAAGGAGTCTTAGTAGTTACTGCAAATAAATATTCATCTGGAAACTTATCCTCTACAGTAGAATCTTCATTAGTATTTTGGATCCTAGACAAGAAATCAGCTACTGTATTTTATTTCCCTGGTCTATCCAATACAATAATATTGAATTCTTGTAAAAGTAAGAGCCATCTTGTAACGCTGCCATTAGTAACAGGTTTGTTCATTAGATATCTAATTGCAGAATGATCAGTATGGACAAAAGTTTCATAGCCTGTGATCTAATGTCTAAACTTATTGATTGCATGAACAACAACTAAGAACTCTTTTTCAGTCACAGTATAGTTCAACTCAGTGGGAGTCAAATTTTTACTGGTATAGTAAATGGCATAAGGAACTAAATCCTTTTGACCCAACACAGCTCCTAGAGCTGTATCTGAAGCATCTGTAGAAATATGGAAAGGAAGTTTCCAATTTGGTCCTCTCAAAATGGGTGCTTCAGATTTTCTTGTTTTCAAAGTTTCAAATGCAGTTTGACTATCAGGATCCCATTTGAATTCACAGTCTTTTGTAAGTAATTTGAAGAGGGGAGATGCTATTTTGGTGAATTTTTCTATAAATCTTCGATAGTACCCAGTAAATCCTAGAAAACTTCTAACATATTTTTGACAATTTGGAATAGGCAACTTGGAGATGACTTCAACTTTTGATCTATCAACTTTAATCCCATCCCCTAAAATATGATGTCCCAAAACAATACCTTCAGTAAACATCATAAAGCATTTTTCATGACTCAATGAAAGGTTTGTTTCTTTACATATTATAAGGAGTTTTTCCAAATTCTCTAATGCCTCTTCAAATGAATCACCATAAACTGTAAAATCATCCATATAAACCTCTACACAATCATGGATTAGATCAGAAAAAACTCCTAGTACTGCCCTTTGAAATGTTGCGGGTGCATTACATAATCCAAAAGGAAGCACTCAGTAGGCAAAAGTTCCCCATGGACAGGTAAATGTGGTCTTATCTTGATCTTCATGTGCTACCTGAATCTGATTATAGCCACTAAAACCATCCAAGAATGAAAAGTACTTTTTTCCTGCTAGAGTATCTAATACCTGATCGATAAAGGGTAAAGGAAAGTGATCCTTCAAAGTTGCTTTATTCAATTCCCTGTAATCAATGCATACCCTCCATTTGCCATTCTTTTTAGGTACTATAACCAAAGGAGAAACCCATCAGCTATCTGAAATTGGATAAATGAAGTTTATATTGAGTAGTTTTTGGAGCTCTTCTTTCACTATCTCCCTAAGGTTTGGATTCATCCTTCTCTGAGGTTGTCTGATTGGTCTACTGTTTTCCTCAATGTAGATGTGATGAATGCAAGTCTTAGGGTCAATACCTTTCATATCAGTATACTCCCATGCAAATGCAGTAGAATGTTTTTGCAAGATTTTGGTTAGCTCTCCTTGTTATGATTTCTCCAAGTTTTTGTTGATATTCAATGTTTTACCTGGAAAGATCTCAATGGCGGAACTACCAAACTCTTCCATAGAGTAAAGAGACATTTGTCTAGATGATAGATACTCAATGTCAGAATCTAACTGAAATTGTGTGTGGTCATATTCTGAAGATGTTTCAAAGTTTTCTAATGTGTTCAGAATTTGACTATCTTCACTAATTTCAAAAATGGTAAAGACAGGTTGTATAGTGTCCTCATCGTCAACCCATTCATTATCCCCTACTTTTGTAATTGCTTTTGCTGGAGGATACAGATTGAATTTCTTTGTCGAACTACCATCAGAAATATACATATCCCCAGATCTACAACTGATAAAAGCATCAGCTGTGGCTAGCCAAGGTCTTCCTAAAATGAGTGGGTGTCCTCCTAGATTACTCTTGGGAGTTAAAATCATGAAATCTACTGGATATTCCCAAGAATCTAAGGAGACCGAAATGTCTTCTAATACACCATCTGGTTTAATAATTGATCGATCTGCAAGTTGCAGTAAAGTAGGTGTAAAAAGAAGATTAGGAAGTTTTAGCTGTTCCATAGTCTGTCTACTCATAATGTTGATAGCAGCCCCTAAATCAATCAAAGTATTTGGAATCTCTACCCCATTGATATGTGTTTTGACAATTGGACTACCGGGATCTTCATACTTCTGCATAGTAATTTTCCCATCATGATATCTGCAATTTTTCCTACTAGGTGAATTCTTCTTGTATCTCTTGGTTTCCTTCCTGGTCTTTTAAGACTCAACTCCTTTATTGTTTTTGCTAGAATAGGAATCTCTCTAATGGCTTGTAACAAGGGAATCTTGATACATACATTCTTTAATTCATCTAGAAAATCATAATCAGGCAACAAGATTTGTTTTTCTACCCCTTTGTCAATTTGTAATCTTTCAGGAAAAGGAGGTGTAGATGAAGATGCAGGTTGCTCAACTATAGGAGTTGTGGGGGTTGACTCTTTTTCTTTCTCTTTTTGAGTGCTTGGGTTTTGAAGAGGTGCTTCAGAACCTTTATTGGCTTCAAGAGAATCTTCCTCAGAAATGCTTTGCTTTTTAGAATCTATAGAAGGCTTGTCTAAAACTCTACCAGATCTGAGTTGTACATCATTAAGAGGAACAATCATATAGGTAGGAAATTGTTCTCCTTCTACCATGTAAGCATTTTGAGGGTTTTTATTGTTGGGGTTCGGAAATGGTTGGGAAGGTAGTTGATTTCTCTTCTGTTGGCATGGAAGCAAGAGTTGAGAATTTGGATTCTGTTGAGAAGGTTGTTGTTGTTGTGGAAATGGCAATGATAGTTGTGGATTTTGATTTGGAAGTTGTGGAGCTTGTTGATTTTGAAAAGATGGAGGATATTGATAAAATTGAGCAAATCTCCCATAAGGATTTTGCATACCTTGTACCCATGATTGAAAAGGATTTTGAGGTTGGGACCAAGGTTGTTGCCAAGGATTCCAATTTGGTGGGGGTTGAAAGTTCATAGAGTTGTTAAACCCTTGATTTTGTTGCCCCTGCCAAGGTCTCCTTGAAACAAAACAGAGAGACTTAATTGAATTTGGGTCTTCTTGAAAGACAGCTTTGAGCCCAGGAATTGAAGGACAATCCTTGGTCTCATAGTTTTCTGAACAAATCACACATGTTTCTACAACTTTTGCATCCAAAGGACATTCCCTTAGAGCATGTTTCTTCCTACATTTTGGACAAAAGATGGCCAAAGCTTCAGCTTCCGCTTTCTTCTTGTTTTGTATCTTAAGGGTGTCTAGTTGCTCACTAAGACTCCCTAAAATATCAGTTTTGAATTCATCAAGCATGTTGCCAATCTTAGCCCTACTTGCTGATCCAGTTGCAGATTTGTTTGCTCTAATGAGAGAAGGATCTCTAGGCCCTTTTCCAGTTTTAGATTTTCCCCTTGAGAGATGGACACATAGCTTTGCTATATCATGAAGTGGAAGTTGAGATATATCTCCTTTTCCCATAATGTTCAAAATATCTATCCATTCACCTCTAATGGCTTTTAATAGAAGGGCTTTCAAGGTTTCTTCATCTAAGTTATTCATTTTTGCTCTTTTCGGGTTGTATTGAAATCTTTCAAGTAAATCCTCCAAGTTTTCATCTTCTTTTTGCACCATTTTGAATACCTTATCCTTGTGATTGGTGGGCATACAATAGTCCAGGTATCTATCCAAAAATGTTTGTTTCATATCATTCCAAGTCCTAATGGATTGAGTGACTAATCCCATGAACCATTTCAAAGCAGCTCCCTTCAATGTTGAAGGAAACAATTTGAGTTTTTGAGAGTCTTCCAGATAATCATAAGTTCGACACACGACTTCAAACTCAATTAGAAATGTTTCAGGATCCTAATTTCGTAACCCATGAAAGTTTGGGAGGACAGATGGTGAGATGTTTTTCATTGTTGCTCGAGAATTCTCATCAACTATAGGAAATCCGAATGAGTTATCTCCATCCCTATTTCCCCCATTGTTACCTCTACCTCCTCCATTATTTCCTCCTCCTCCTCTACCTCTACCTCTACCAAATCCGTTTACTACTTCCTCTGTCATGATAGTTTCCTCAAAGACTTCAGAGTCCTCTGGTTCCTCCACCAATGGCAAACGAGGAGGAATTTCTCCCTCTTCTTCTTCAGGTGATTCTACTTCCTAAATTAAAATGTGTTTTCCTATAGAAGTAAAGAAAGGGTCTTTTCCTAACTCAGATTCGGTGGATAGTGTGGGAGAGTCTCCTAATTCAACTACTGCCTCTTGAATTCCAGGAATCCTAAGGCTAGGAGTGTGAGTTGGAGATGATGGAGGTGTTTCTTGTCTATTCCTTGAAGTAGATGGAGTTTTAAAAATCGAACTCTTGGCCCTAGATAAAAACCTTCCCCTAGAATCTCTTGCTCTATGCATGTCATTTTTTTATTTTTCTTCAAGTCAGGCTAATAATTCTCTTTCTGATCTTCCAGGTCACTCTAGGTGCAAGAAGAGAGCATACTCAAGAAATTATTAAACCAATAACTCTCTTTTTTGATTCTCCAGATCACACTAGGTGCAAGAGGAGAGCATACTTTGAGAGGTTATCAATTTTTACCTTCCTTGAAATTTTCTTGTTTTTTTTTTTAAGAAATTGGCTACCTAGTTTCACTTCCCCGGCAACGGTGCCAAAATGTTTGGTCAATTTAGTGTGTTCTAAATTGCTATTTAAAATGTCAATTCGAGAGTCGTAAACTGCTGAAGTGAAGTGCACTGTATATGCAAGATAACCGATTTCTTATTTCTTTGTCGTTTTTGAGTTTTTTGGTTTGTTTTTGGGTTTATCTTCTGTTGATTCCCTAATGTGAGATAGCAGAATTGAAAGTCAAGTATGGATGGCAATGGTGACTTCTACAATGATTTTTCCAACTTTAAAGTTCTCAAAAAGGTTTCAAAACTTGCTGTGATCAATTCCTAAAAGAAAATAAAAATGTACCAAAATAGTGAGCTAGTGACAATGAAGCCCAGTATCCTTATTGCTGTATAAAAAGAAAATAAAAACTGAACTCAAAGCAATTCAAAGACCGTAAGCAAAGCAAACTAAATCACACTACTTCAACTCATATTCTGACCCCTCACCATTCGACTCGCTCTGGCTATAGGAGGTAATCATAAACAAATTGAGTAATCTGATATTTAAATTGCATGAAATGAAATTGCATAAAATGAAACTAAGATTAAACTACGCATTCATATTTCAATCCCTGAAAATGACATGAGTAATCTAATCACCAACTTGCAGAAAAGTAAACTAAATCATACTACATCAACTAATATTCTGATTCCTCACTATTTGAGTAGCTTGGCTATAGGAGGTAATGATAAGCAAATGGAGTAATATGATATCTAAATTGCATGAAAGTAAATGAGAAAAACAGAATTGAAAGAAATGACAATGCTGGAATTAAAACTCAGAACTTAAATCAGCAGAAGGACAAGATGATTTCATGTCATTAGTCATTAAAAACTATGTAAATTGCCTGGGCTGTCTACAAGAACCTGAAAGAAAAACACTGATCAGTTAACAATCATGAGAAAGCATAAAAGAAAAGATGGACAACAGTTAACATGAATATCAAAACAGTGTAATATATACAAGCAAATGATAATAAAGGCAGTAACATAATGAAAGCAAGCAAGAAACTATACAGTAGTTACAGAGCCTCGGTGTACAGGGGCCCTCTGCAACCTCGGCCAATCAATACTCAGTCATGAATTGAACTTAAGAACGTTGTCTTCTCATATATTAAAATGTTGTTATAAGATAAAGATATAGCACGACACAGTGGGCTTGTAAAAACAGTCAAGATTACATATAAAAAGCTAACTATCAAGCGTATGATAACGCGTTATTTATAACTGAGGATGCTATAACTAATTCCTAAATTCTGCGCTGCCAAACAAACACATGAATAACCACGTCCTAAGATCTAGTAGTATGGTAACTGTGACAATTAAATCTAAGGAGTGGTGGCTGTTCGATTTGGTTCACGGATCGATCCACAGGTGTTAGCACACCTCCGGAGATTGAGGAACTTGCCACGCAAATCTTCACGTGGTAAAAACAGAGTCGTGCCACCGCAAAACTCTTGGTTTGACCACTTCTTTGACTTCCCTTGACCATGGCTGTTTGTGAGTGATTCGCCTGAACCAAGGGGACACGCTCCATGTACACATCATTTGTAGCTTGCCCATGAGGCTGGATTCTCTAGTGGACACCTGTAACATAGTCTTCAACAAAATGGCTACGGAAACTTGAGCTGGCTGCGAAAAGTGACAAGTTTCCGCAGCTAATTGAACAAAAATCTAAATCAAACAACAGTCACAAGACATAGTTAGGAAACCATTTTATAAGCTCTTTTTAAACTAATATGCAATGATTTGACAGCTTGGTGGGTCAAGTAAATGGAAAAGAAGGCTGAAATGGTGTACAGGGAAGATGCAAGTTTGGGACTCAACAAGCGCGAATGGTTGGCAATGGTATATGCGCTCCAGAAGTTCAAGCATTATTTGTTGGGTGCACACTTCAAAACATACACAGGCCATTCTGCTTTGAAGTACCTAGTCAACAAGCTTATGTTGGGGGGGGGGGGGGGATTTGTAGGTGGTTACAACTATTTTAGGAGTACAAATTTGAGGTAGTTGTGAAGCTAGGGTGACTAAATGCTAGAACAGATAATCTTTCACGGAATGAGAATGGATACGATCATACAAATCTTGATGAAGGACTACATGATGTGCAACTCTTTTCTATGCTCGTTGTAGATGAACACTTTGCAGATATAATCCAATTCATGTCTATGGGTACAACTCCTGAAGGATATACGACATAGAAGAAGAAATAATTGGTGGTCAGGGTTGCGTATTTTTCTGTCATTGTAGGGAACTTGTATAAAATGTGCTCAGATGAAGTTTTGCATAGGTATGTCCCCAATTATGAACGACAAAGTATCCTCGTTGAAACACATGGAGGAGTTGCTTGAGGACATTAAGTAGGAAGAGAAATTGCGCAGAAGATCCTACGGGCTGGGCTATGGTGGCCTACTGGGCACAAGGATTGCAAGGAATATTATAGGGTATGAGATGTATGTCATAGGACTCGGAGGTTGTCGCGAAGGGATTAATTTCCTCTGAACCTGCAAGTTTCATTACAAGCATTCGATAAATGGAAAATAGATTTTGTGGAACCTATTCAGCCACTGGAAAGAAGACAGGAGCATGATACATCATCATAGCGAAAAAATACTTGACCAAGTGGGTTGAGGCACAACCTGTGAAGGATTGCAACGCGGTTACAGTTGCGAGATTTATATTTGAGTACATCTTGTCTAGGTTTGGTTGTCCTAAGATTTTGATGAGTGATAGGGGTTCACATTTCCTAAATGAGACAATTGTTGCTTTGCATGAAGAATTCTAGATGTATCATCAGAAAAGCACGACATATCATCCACAAGAAAATGGCACAGTTGAAGCCTTTAATAAAATCCTATAGAATGCTTTGACAAAGGTCCATAATGAAAATAGGAAAGATTGGGATGTGTGCATACCAGATGTTCTTTGGGCATGTAGAACTACCTGTAAGAAGTTGACTAGACATACACCATTTAGGTTGGTTTATGGGCAAGTGATGGGCTAGTTTGAGAGCCATTTTGAGGATTGATGCAGTCACAAAGATGGACAATCGGGATACCATGGAAGAACGCCTTGCGCATATAATGGAATTGGAAGAAGATTGCTTCCTGGGAGGTCTTCATCAATAGGTGAAAAAGGCTCGAGAAAATGCGTGGCATGATCACGACATTAAGAATCGCACCTTTAAAAGTGGAGATTTAGTATTGATGTATGATGGCAAGTTTACAAAGTTTCCAAGAAAGTTTCAGATGCATTGGCTGGGACCATACATCGTCAAGGAGATTACGGATGGAGGTGTAGTTCAACTCGTGAAGCTAAATGGGGAGCTATTTCTAGGAAGAATCAATGGGAGTCGGTTGAAGTTGTATAGGGGTGATATCACTCGTGTGCAATGACTATATGGATGAAGGATAGTCTTAGTACTTCAGATAGTTGCAAGGAAGTGCGGGACTATAAAATACGTTTCCAGAAGGATAGTTTATCGAAGTGAAGGGGCTGCAAGATGATTAGAAGAAAGGCATAGAGAGGAGTTGCGACGAAGGAGCTACGCTAGCACGGTGGGTCTTGGTTAACCTGGCCAAAAAGTAACCATCGATAACGCTATAGATGATTGGATGGTTATTTTTCTATTAAAAGGAGTGGGGGGAGAAATTAAGGAGCATATCTTTGGAAATATGCTGCCAAAAGAGCATTAATGAAGGAGATCTAGAGGGAACAGATGGATTTGAATTCAAAATGGGTTATAAATACAACATCCTGCTCCACATTCAAACACTTTTCTTCCAAAGAAATTTCGTTGATCTTTTGCGCTTTAGTTTTTGCCAAGATGATTGTTGCATGTCTGGAGGGGATTGGAAAGAGATACGAGAGAAGTTTTCATAGCAAGGACTTGCGTGGGAGACAGATTTACCTGAGTGGAAGAAGGAAATATTATGGGAGAGGTTGACTACAACACAACCTGTACCTACCATAGCACCTAGGTCAACAAGGCCTAAAAATACTACCTCTGGAACAGACGAGAAGAAGCAAAAGAAGCCACAATAAGCACCTGTGTGGTAATCTCTGCGAAAAAATCTAATAGAGGTTAGATAGAAGGGATGGATGGATAGAAGCAAGCAACCAATGGAACCCTTGGATTTTGGATGAGGAAGAATTGAATATGGGGGTTTAATAGATTGATGCAGAGGAAGCCGTGTCGATTACTCGGCTAGCACCTTATGTACCCCTAGGACATCCATCGCCAAGGTGACTAAGGACCTAGACTCAGAGAAATACAAGGTCTTCACCCCATTATTGCCAGAGGAAGTACCTATGGAGGGAGATTTGTTGGCCCAGGTACCATTTCTGAAGATGTAGGACTAGGACCTGGGTGATGATGCGAAGTTCCCAGAATTGGAACCCAATAAATATTTGAAGAAGGTCTACTATGAGGATTTGGCTATTACATGACTTGAGCCAATGAAGTGGGCAGTTGGGATTGAGTGCGCAAAATTACTTAAAATGTTGTGGGGGCCACACTTTAACCAAATCATCATTAATATTATATGTGTGTGCCAATTGTTGGAGCTGGTTCATGGTGGGTGCCTCTGGCTGGGAGGGCCCATTCCAATTGACGACATGCTGATCCATAGAATCACCTTGTTTCCTTAGTAGGGTGGGAACCACGCAGATTCTTTTGTGGGGAAATTGTAGGAAAAGAAGTTGGCCGATCGGATGAAGAGTGACTTCGGGTTGGTGGAGAAGTCACTCAGCTACGCCATTAGCTCCATATTGGATGGAGATGTGCAATTTTCTGCCCAAATTTTGGCTAGAAATATCATGCAGAACTGTCGCACTGATGAAGTGTCGGCACCAGTAGTATCTCTGGTTGCACAATTTAGCAAAGGGGTCCAATACAATTGGGCCAAGTATTTTGTCACGATTTCCTATAGGATTGCCTTCAAGCCCAAGAGGATAGAAACGAATTCCAATATTCATGGTTACTTCTATTGATCGCACTAGTGGCATGAAGATCACCTGAGGAGAGCTAGTTCCAAAATCAGGATCCAGACTTGTGCGATGATGAAAACTTTGCCTCACTCTGGGTGACCAAGGATCCTGACCACATCATGGAAAGAAAGATATTCTAGGTCTTATTCAAGACAGAGTTGTGGATGGTGATCAACCAATTACTGTGGTTATCACTGAGTTTGCATGCACAATATACTAATATTGTAGATTTCAAGGCAGATTTCCATAACCTATCCATCCGCACAAAGAAGGATGCCACAAAAACCTGGCGTAAGTTGCCCTATTTGGTCACAGAAGAAGACATTCTAGGGGTCATCAGCAAGTGGCAAGCGAATGGCTCACCCCATCAGATATAGCCGTAGGGAAAAGTAAGGCCATAGATGGCGAAACGACAACTATGACAACGACCAAGAAGGACAAAGAAAAGGAAGCACTGAAGGCTTCTACAAAAGAAAAGGTGAAAGAAAAGGCAACATAGAAAGAGAAGGCAGTGTAGAAAGAAATAACAATGCAGTAGGAGACAACCTCTACAAAGGAGAAAGAAGCATTAAAAGACAAGGTTTTTTCCAAAGTGAAGGTAGCACCAAAGGAGAAATCCGCAGCAACATCGTAGGTCACAATTGACCTCAAAGAATCTGAAATGGAGTGCACTAATGTTGCGGATGAGACTAAAGGTGAAGAGGAAGGGGGCGCGGACTTGGAGTCTCCCTTTAGGGTCAAGAAGAGGCAGAAGAGAAGTTCAACGAGATCTCGCAAGAAGCAAAAATCTGATAAATCTACGAGTACAACACTGTTGGTCCTCACAGAGGGGGACCTTGATGAGATTGGTGATGTTGTTCGAAATTCCATGAAAACTATCTAGGGACGCATTGAGGACCAATACCACATGGTATTGGATGAAGTACAACAGGGCCTGAGGGAATTGCCGATCTAGACAGGGGTAATCCAGGAGAGCATGGGACAAGCCAGTTTGGAGCAAGTGAGCGTGTCGAGAATTAGTGCAGTGGAAATCATGTCTAGGCTTGACCCAGTACCACTACCATGGGGCTCTTTCTAGTTTGAGAGAGCTGAAGATAAGGAGCACGCACATTTATGGAAGAATCTGAGTATCAACCTTGTAGCACTACTGATATAGACTTTGCATGAGTTGCACTAGGGATTTTTAGATGAGCTTCACGTCCAGGAGAAGCGAGCACTGTTGATTATTGACGAGGTCAAAACTAACAATAAAAATATTTTTGAAGAGAAAGTGAAAGCCTTGCGAGCTTGTGATGAGGCGATACAACAAAATCAATAGCTAGATACTGCCTTGACCCAAGTATGAAGCGAGCTCCCTGAGATCCAAATTCCATTAGAGGTGGCCTCAACAGAGAAAATTAAGAAGTTAGCTACTACAGTGAAAGAGTCCAAAGAGGAAATCGGAAAGGTTCGCTTTGAGCTGCAGCTCCAGATATCAGAGCTTCAACTTAAGCTACAGCCAACCACTCCTCTGGAAGTCAGAGAGCAGCACGAGGCTGCTATTAAAGAAGATATGACTACTATGGAAGTTGTAGTCAAGGAATGCAACCAATTGTTTGAACAAATGATGGAGATGTGGACCTCATTGCAGGAGGATCCACACTTGCAGGAAAATGAAGCAGACAACTGTAAGAAACAAAAACAGTTTCACGAGTTGAGGGAAATAGCGTGGATATTAGCACATCTGCAAAGGTTCACCAGAATTGATGAAGGGAAATTCATCCAGACCAATATTAATGAGTTGCGTCGGAAGGCCTCCATTATCTCCTCAAGGACACACCCATGGGCTGATGAGGCAAGCCATCTATCATAGACAATCTAGAGAAAGTTAAAGGATTTTCAGTAGACATAAAGAACCATGGGCCTTTCCGTCAAAGGTCCAACCACAGAGAAACTGGTTGAAGAATTTCATCACGCCACCGCGGAGGGAACAACATATCTTCAAGCCTTGAAGATTGAATTCAATAGTCTGTAAGTAAATATCGAGGCGACACTAGCAAAGTAACTCGGAACGAGTCAGGAATTTGTGTTGGGGGTCTATTGGGACGTGGTCCCTTGGGGTCAAATTTTGAAATTTTTTGTCAATTATTGTAAAGTCTCCACATTTTGAGGAGTGGAGCATGAGTAGCATAGGTCGATAGGAGTCAAAGGGGCTTTTATAAGGTCAAAGCCCCTTAGTTTGTTAAGAGCTAAGCTGTTTTGTGACCCGCCCATGGTTCCTGGACCATGGTATTGTAATGAAGAAGGATATATAAAGGAGTCATAGAAGAGTCATAGAATGAGAAGAAATATCATAGAAGTGCAGGATTTGGGTCTGTTTTGTTTGTACTTGGGTGAAGGGGAAGACTCCTGCAACTATGTGCGTGGAGACCTTGAAATGTCCACAACTGAGTGCGCGGGCCCTTGACGCTATTTGCATAGGGTTGTAAATGACTGTAATTAATAACTAAGCATAATAAAGGCATGTTTTGGAGTATTTATGTGCATCTATGTATTATTGTTTCTTTATGAATTTACTGTAATTTTGACCTGTTGAATGCAATTAATCATGAAAAGTACTTAATATAATCGTGAAGACTTAGATCTGTGTATTTATATGATGTTATGAATGTTTAGCATAATCAATGAAGGGCATAAACCTGCTAACTATTAATTGTTGGAATTTCCAGGTTTTAAGGGTTGGGACTCGCGAAGGTCAAGATAAGCCCTAAGTTCAATAGAAACACATCACATAGTCCTTTGGATGGAGAAACCTAGTTCTAGCATCCCCCAATACTGCCTTAGGTGAGACTGTAGTCTGCACTACACAGGTTGTTGCCAAAAGGGCCAGTAGTGTAGGGTTTTGTTGGTTAGCACAACTAACTCTTAACCTGGGTCTAAGCCCCCTCAAGCCAATAATATGGCACATTTTGATTGGTTGTATATAGTTTGGTTTGTGCCAATCACGAAGTGACACATGATCCAATCACAAGGTGCCACATGGCACTCTGGAAAAGGCCAAATTTTGATTTATACACCAAGTGAGACTCTATGAGGTTTAAGCCCATTACCTCCATATTGCAAATCACCCACACTACCAATGCACCACATTAGTTCTTGTTATAACATGGTCGGTTGATTTTATTTAAACTGCAATGTTAATGTTGTTTGGGGGGGGTGGGGGGTCGAAATGGCGGACTTGCCCGACTAGCCAAACCCCAAGTCATATTATGGTTCTGTGACCATGGGGTAGGTGGAGAGGGCGGGGCATGTGGCACCCTACCCACACCCTGACCCATGGTCATGTTATGTTCCTGTGACTGATGACAGAAGAGGAAGGAGGGGTGGGTGTGTGGCACCTTTCCTTCACCCAACCCGTGGTTCTATTAAATCTTAAACGATCAGGAATAGGTTTGGTGAGGCATGTAGCCTATGGCCAGTGCCCCATGGTCATATTGGTGCCACATGACCAACAGGAGGGCAGAGAAAAAGGGGTGCGACCCATCCTCTTCAACTAACCATTCGACAAATTTCACCCGACACAACGAGTTTCATGGGCTGAAATGACCACCTAAATTGCAAAATTATCACCTTGAAAGCCCGCTAAAGAAGAATTTTGTTGCCATTTTTAAAAGAGGGAGGTTGAATTTGCAAAACAACAAGTAAAGAAATGAAGAGGGAGGCCTAACTTGGCCATTTTTCAACATTTTTAAGCCCACGACGAACCTACATAAGGGTTTTTAGGTGTTCTGGACACTATGGCAGTGTTATTTTTTCCTTTTGAGCATTTTATATTCATGTAAGCATATAATTTAAAGGGCCAAAATTGGAAGCTGGACTCAAAGATGTAGTCTAGAAGGGGTGAACTCCATCATCAAATTATTGCATTGTGATGATACATGTTATCTATTTTTAAATGCTAAAACCTGAAAAATTTAACTTAGTTTGTATTCTTTTTCGATGTCAATCCATTTCCCATAATACATAAACTAGCTTGCAAAACTTTACATGAGACCTTCAATTTTAATTTCAAATCACAAAATCATATGCACAATGTCTGTGTGTGTGTGTCTATATATATATATATATATATATATATATATATATATATATATATATATGTATATATATATATATATATATATATATATATATATATAGATAGATAGATAAAATTCCAAGTACTTAAGTCACCAATCTGTTGCTTCATTTCAAATGCTCTTGCCACATTACCTTCTATTGTCGATTCACTTCCATAGTATGTGAAGAAAGTTGAGTGGGATGCTCATGGGCATCAATAATGAAACACTAGTGTTCAAATCCTACACAGGTGTACCACGAAGTTGTTCATGATCCATTAAAATCATCTTATTCGTTTTTCCTAGAAAAATTAACCTATTACCTTAGTTATGTCATCCAATGCCTTCGTTCTTATTACTGAGTTATGTTTCATGTAAAAAAAATGACATTGATGTTCAAGTCACTATAATGTTAATATTTCTGCAATGAATTTACATTATGTTGACGTTTGGAACAAATATGAAATGCGTAATTAATATGAGATGTACAATGAATTTACAATAAGTGCATTTTGAAATGAATTTGCATGATGTTCACATCTGAATGAATATGAAATGTATAATAAATTTCTTCTTGTAGA
The DNA here is from genome assembly GCA_031772625.1 of Pinus tabuliformis. Lineage (NCBI taxonomy): Eukaryota > Viridiplantae > Streptophyta > Pinopsida > Pinales > Pinaceae > Pinus > Pinus tabuliformis. The sequence goes on from CM062807.1 coordinate 783,134,325, forward strand.
AGACAAAGCCCCTAGTCAATTTGATGGTATTGTGTAGAAGACCACACAATACCTTGATTACCACCGCATAAATTACCGGGAAGGGGAACATGATAACTCCGTTGTGTTCATTCCATTGGAGGGATTTTCTTGCGAAGTTATAGTGACAGAGGAACTCTAATCCACGAGAAAGACAACTAGCTATCAATCCCTTTCCTTGTTTGCATTTGTTGGGGTTATCTTCACTACATGGGCATTCCAATCTTGTGGCATTTGCGAGTGATCATAAATGGTGTCAAACACCCATTTTCCCTCCTCTTTTCCTGACACTTGTGGATGCAAATCAAACCCATACATCATCTTCGTCCAACATCCTTGAGTCACCCATTTGAATCGACCTCCAAGAACACAACTGTAACCTTTATTAGATGATTAACCTTTGTATGCAAGAACTTATAGTTTCATGAAATGTCTATTTTATCCTCATGCAACGTTCTCTTATGTTGTCCTTATATGTGTAATGAAAGGTTATAGAATCCCTAACACAAGAGTTTCTATATCACTTCTTGCATAAGCTAACAGTTCGCACCTAAGAACATTGTAGGGAACAAAACCAAGTCAGAATCTATTTTTCTTCGATCTAACCACCCATTATAGGTTAATTAGCATCATTCACATAAAAATTTCCAAGGTACCATTTTAAACTAACAGAATATCATTTTTAACCTTCGTCATTTCAATATTTCTCTCTTGTTTGACAAAAATGCATCTATATATTTTCTTTGTTTTTGTTTGTCTAAAATTTAATTGACAAAATATTTAAACTGCAAGAATTCCAAAATTTTTGCTGCAAAATTAGTGGAAAAATGCAGATGATCTATTCTCTTCCTTTTCCTTGACTTTATTGTAAGATTAGGTAAAAGTACACACCTCATATGCTTAGGCGAGAGCTTAAAGACAACATAGTCTAGCAACGTATCCGCATTCATTTTGCACTCACTAAAGTACCAATGCAGGTTACTTTAAAGCTTCAAAACTAAAAAATGTGACCATACGAGCCTTTATCGACCTCTTTTTAGAGAAAATATAGGTAAATGTCGAGCTTATTACACTATGATTGTAAATCCTACAAACTATTCACAGAAACACAATCTCAAACTATATAAGAGCTTGAAACACAACAATAAAATGATCAAATGAAAACTTGACTTAATCCCTTACCAAGAACTCTACACGAGACTCAATTCTCTCAAAAAACTTCATAATGCCCCAATTTATTTGGAACAAAGACTTGTACTTGCTACATTGAAGTTCTCATTATTATTACAGTCTAGGAAAAATCTCCCAATCAAATTGTGGAGCTCGTTAGAGGCTGAGGATCCCGCTGTATATGGGCATTCAAACCCTACTCTATATTCAAACAAATTTGTCTGGAAATAATGTTATTTGTAGAGTTTAGGATTTTTTAAAAATAATTTGATTTGTTTATTGATTCGAACAAGTGATTCTTCCAGTTCTCATATCGAATGCAACATAATCTCATCCATGCAAATTGAATCGAATGCAATCGAATTGACCTCTATGAAAACAACCACTTAATTAAATTAAACTTGTAACGTGGCCAGCTTGGGGACACAAGAGTTCACCCTGTGTTAATACAACACTCCATGTCAAAGGATGGGTAAGAAATGCACAAACTATCATTTCAAATCAAATAGATGAAGGGTTTCATTTCAATTTAATTGTAATTATCAAATTAAATATGTTTGTGTAACATGCAAGTGGAAAGCGTGTGGTGCAATCATAGCCCTCAATCCATTAACCAGATGAAGGATATTCACTACATAATTTATCCTAGCCATTGATTAAAAACTTTTAAAAATTCTTCAATCCCTCATCCACATGAGGTTAAAATAGATACGCCTATCGACGAAATATAGTAAGGGATTTAGTTTTATAAAATTTAATTTTTTTAAATGATTTTATCAAATTCTAAATAAATGTTGAATAAAATTTATTTTAAAAAGGTTAAAATAATCACAATATATATATATATATATATATATATATATATATATATATATATATACACACCACACACACACACACACACACATATATAATTAAAAATTATTTTATTCCACAGTTATATAGTAACTTATGAAAAATAGATATAATATGAGCCTAAATCCATCTTAATTGTGAATCTACCAGGAATCAAGTCTCTCATCATGCAAATACCTTTTTGAATATAAAGCTTGAGGAAATAATTAAAAATATTTGATTCCTATCCACAGTTAATAAATCCAAAATCAAAATAATCTTTTTTTAGTTTTTAATAATACTACATATTTATATTAATTTAACATATTCAAAAATATTGTTATTTTTAATTTTATTAAAATATGTTAGAAGTAATGCTTCCATGTGTTCTAGGATGTTGTGAGTCGTAATCATGAGTTTCTAGGTTACCTATATTTAGATAATGAGGTCCAATTTCTCAGGATTTGTTGAAGTTAGTGATCTATGTACTATATTTGTAGCCTTAGTGACGTCAATAAAATAAAATGTGATTTATATTTGTGTTAACTCTATATGCTCAACATTTTTCCAGTATGGTGTCAGAGCTTATTTTGACTTAAGTCCCTAATGGAAGGGCTAGTAATATGAGAGAGTCTTGATCATTGATCCTTTGTAAATATATTAGTATAGGTGTGTAGGAGCTAATTTTTGTTGTGAATTTTATTTCGTCCTATGTAGATGTTTGCGTGTGTGTGTGTGTGTAAACTTGTTTTAGTAGATTCATATGCAACAAATATTCAACCATCACAACACAGATCTCTTTGCGTGTAGCATTGAAGAATTTGAGACGCTGATGAAAGCCACACAATTAGTCAACTTTTGCTCAACACCAAAGAAGACTCTAAATGCCCTACTACAGATTCTAGTGGGAGTGTTGGATGAAATTGCATGTGTTAGTTGTGATAATATTAAAAACACAACAATTTTTGTGCAATTTATAGCTAAAAGAAGAAGAATTAATGGCCTATTTCTATGCATGGATGCAGATCAAAGGTAGTAAAAGAAAAAATATGAGGAATCTATCATAAGTCATGTTAAATTACTAACAGGGATTTCAAATCCAGAGCGAAACAACTCACGGCTGAGATTGTTGTTTATGTGATAATTATACCATGATTGTGAATTATGAGTGACAAGTTAAAAGTTATTGTCATGGAGAGCTTGTTGTAGGCTGAATGGTAAAAAACAACAGTGTGTGAGATCTTGTTGGTGTTTGTGGTTTTGTTAATGTTTTAATTTCACCTTTTGTAAAATTATTTTGTGTGTAAAAATATTATACAAAACCACAAAAAACAAACCAATTATTCAACAAACTAATGTGACTCGTCATGCTCTAGGAGAATTAGTTAAAGAATTTTCTAAGGTCATGCTAATGTGACTAGTCATGCTCCTAGAGCATCAATATATGTTATTTTTGTGAAAGGTCAAGTTGTATAATTTATGGTTGAATACATTTATTATCTAGAATGCTATCCTAGATAACTGGTTAATATAGCGAAATACAATGTATTCAACAAATAGTGATGGTTCCATAGAATTATTCAATATCAAGATTGTCATTCTTGAGGTAAAGAAACATCAATTCTACAAGTTGATCAACGATGGTCAGAAGCAGTTATATTTGAAATGAAGGTCAAGTGGTACCTTGAAGTTATGGTGGTGAAGAAAGAGAGTTTCCTATGAGATTCTAGAGTGGATGTAAGTGTTCATAAAGTCCATATCAAATGGATGTAACAAAATATTTGTATGTGTTTTTTTGTATTGTAATGTGTCATGTAAGCATTAAGCAAGGGTGTTGGAAGTAACGATTCCATATGTTCTAGGTTGTTGGGAATTGTAATCATGAGTTTCTAGGTTAGCTATATTTAGCTAATTAGATCTACTTTATTAGGATATATATTTGTCAAAGTTAGTGATCTATATGCTATATATGTAACCTTTGTGTGGTCAATAAAATAAAATGTGATTTGTGTTTGTGTTAACTTTGTTTTCTTAGCATTTTTCCAATATGGTATCAAAGCCTGTTCCAACTTAAATCCCTCGTGGGAGGGCCAAGAAGGTGAGATAATATTAAGGATTTATTCTCTATAAATAGATTACTATAGGTGTTTGAGAGTTGATTTCTATTGTGAATTTTATTTCTTCATGTGTAGATGTGTGTGTGTGTGACCTTGTTTTTGTAGATCTGTATGCAAAAAATAGTATGTCATCACAATAAAGTGTTAGTTGTGTGTAGTGTTGAAGAATTTGAGAAGATTATGAAAGCCAAAAAATTGATTGAGTTATTCTCAATTCTAAAGAAGTCTCTAAATTCTCTGTCGTAGATTCTAGTGGGAGTGCTAGATGAAGTTGCATGTGTTAGTTGTTACAATACTGAAAACACAACTAGTACTATGAAATTTATAGCCAAAAGAAGAAGAATTAATGTCCCACTACTATGCATGGATTCATATCATAGGTGGTAAACACATAAATATGAGGACTTTATTATAACCCATGTTAAATTATTACCTAGGATTTAAAATCCATATCATCACAAATCAAGAGTGAGATTGTTATTTATGTGATAATTATATTGTGATTGTGAATTATCAGTCATAAGTTAAAAAGTTCTGGCATGGAAAGCTTGTTGGAGGTTGATTGGTATATTATGCAGAGGAAGAGCAAGAGTTTTTGGGTTTGGGTATTGTGAAGGAAAACATAAAAAGAAGAAAAAATATCATGTGAGATCCTGTTGGTGTTTATGGTTTTATTGGTGTTCTAATTTCACCAATTGTAAAACTATTCTGGTATGTAAAAATATTATAGATAACCGCAAAGAGTAGACCAATTATTGAACAAACTATTGTGACCCGTCCTACTCTGAGAGCATTAGTTACAACTTTTTCTTAATAAGGTCAAGCTAATGCAACACTTCATGCTCCGAGAGCATTAATACAGATTATTTCTATGAAAGGTCACATTGTATAATTTATTGTTGAATACATTCAATATCTAGGCTACTATCTTAGGTAACTGTTTAATATAACAAAAGACCATGTATTCAACATATGGTGATAGTTACATAGAATGATTAAGTATCAATATTTTCTTTTAGGGGGTCAAGAAGCATCAATTCTGCAAGTTCGTCAACAATGGTAATAAGAAATTACATTTTAAATGGAGGTCAAGTGGTAGCTTGAAGTTTTTGTGGTCAAGAAAGAGACTTGTATATGAGATTCTAGAGTGGATTTAAGTGCCAATGAAGACCATATCATATGGATATGACAAAATATTTGTATGTGCTTTTTAGTATTATAATTTTTCATGTAAGAATTAAGGGAGGGTGTTCAAAGTAATGCTTCCATGTGTTCTAGGTTGTTGTGAGTTGTAATCATGAGTTTCTAGGTTAGCTATATTTTTCTAATGAGATCCACTTTCTTAGGTTCTAGCTTTTTCAAATTCACTAATCTATATACTATATATGTAACCTTTGTGATTTCAATAAAATAGAATGTGATTTGTGTTTGTGTTAACTCTATCCTCTCAACATTTTTCCAATAAAATAATTAATTGTACATACACATGAATTTGGTATTTTTCTATGATATGTTTTACAATATTTTTAACTTCATAGGAAAGGATCTAAAAATAGACCTTGAAGAATTTTAATTTAATTGTTAGTAATTATTACGTGAATGGTGGATATTTAACCTCAATGGAATATGTTGGAATATTCATAGTACTATGCACATATAAAGGGTTAATATTTGTCACCAAGTTAGTTATGATCTTTTAATTAATTTATCTCCAATTAATTATTTCGTTAAAGAAAATGTCATATCAACATCTGTCATATTGGGTATGTGGTATTCATAAGCCATGGTATTGTAACAAATCTATTTACATGTTAAGAATTTTTGTAGTAAAGTGGGGAGGAATCTCCATGGTTAAGTGTAATACCCCCATTGCAATTACATTTACAAGGATTTATGTTTATTTATAATTATTAAGTTAGAAACATTAGCCATTGGGAAAATAAAAAATTTGAATGGCAAGCGTAAATATTTGCGTGCGAAAATAAACAAATGTTTTTTTGAAAATATTATGGGACCTAGCACATGAGTGGTCATACTACTTTGATGTCAAGACAAATTTAAGTGGTTGGAGTCCTAGATAATGGATAGATAAGGTGGAAGTTATCACAATTACAACCTCCCATGATTCCTCAAGATTCCAGGATGAATAATCACCACCAAGGAGATAGCATGACTGGAGATAAATGTTATGCTATGTGAAAAAAAGGTGTAAAATGGCTAGATACGAATGCATTGTTGGAGGTTGAGAAAGAGATACCTATAAAAATCCTAGTTACAGGAAATAAAAGAAAAAGACAAACATGGATGAGGTAAGACGCTACTAGAGTCTATGTGAGGAAGGAGGAATAATGTCATTAATTAATTATAATTTCCTAACAACAAAGAAGCCTGGGGCTTGGGGGGGATTGTTGTAGTTGAAATTTATTGGTTGGGTGTAACATGCCATTTCCTACTATATTTTCAAGTGTTTAGATAAGTAAAAGGATTACTATAAAAAATGTGTTATTAGGAAATTTGGTTTGAAACATGTTTCTATCAAGTGATATTTAGGATAAAGGTGTTTGCATTAAGAAAAAACAATAAATAGTGAATTTTGTGAACAAAGAAAGGAAAACAATGATCAGTATGCTACAATAGATTCAAAATAATTTTTGCAAATGCATATGAATTTGACAGTAAGCGCATGCAAAAACACACATACACACACACATGAAAATATATTGAATCTACAATGATACAAAAGGAGTATAAGGTATTATTAAAACATGAATAACTTGAAAAAAAGTTGCTTATGTGTACTTTGGATTCAAAATGAACAATATGTTTAGAAAAATAGAGTATCAAACTAAGAAAAAATTAAAGCCTTGAAACAATAACATACCCAGGGTTGAGCATGCAAAGAACCCTTAAATATAAATTTGTTAAGAATTAGGCATGGCCATCATCTATTGGAATCTTCCTCTGTATCAGTTAAAAACCCGTAGAAGAAAAGAAGGGGGTTGGGGGGGCGGCAGGGAGGGAGGGCATTCTTACCTAGTGAGGTAAAATTGATCTACTAATGTGTGATAGCTTTGATTTTGGAGTTCAAACTTGTAATAAGATAGTAGAAGAAATTTAAATTAATATATTTGTCATAATACTTAATCCATATAACTAAAACAACTTGAATTGAGAAACTTGATAATGAATTATCTAGAGAGTTTTTACAAGCAACGATGACCTTGAAAGACCTGTCGAAAATATATGGATAATTGGGAAAACTAAGTATACTATCCAGGTTAAAACCTAAAAAATAAAAATGGAATTCAAAAATATAAACCCCTATCTCTACAATATTATTTCTTTGTAACTTAAAAACACCTTTTTGAGTTAGTATATCAGGGTTTTGAAACCCAAGTTTTAAGTTAATAATAGTTGAGTATAAGGATCAACTATGCCCATTAAATACTTAAGAAAAAGAAATTGATTCAAAAAGAAAATATGTTTGAACACTACGAAATGACTTGAAAACCCTAAAAACCCTAACTTTGAGAATGAGAGAGGAGTGGCATAACATAAATCCTTAACTGGTTAGACCTTCTACATCCTCTGCAGGTTTAATACCATGTTGACAAGGGTTTTGTGACAATAAATGCTCTCAATCAAAAACCTGTAAAGAAAATGAATGAAGGAACCCTGAAGTTATTTTTACCAAAAACTTGAGAGAGATTTATGCAGAGAAAAATCTATTAATAACTAGAAATCTAATGTATCAATTTTTAATTATGCATACCTGCAATGAGAAGAGACTGAGAGGGGGATACAACGCCACATTTATCTTGGGTTTGAGTTTATAGGAGTGGATGCTCTAAATTTCTCAAATTAATCAATCCTTAAGAAATTGATGTCCCAGAGGAGATTTTTGAAAAAACCCATTAAATGATCAAATAATTAAGGGATGTTTTTCCAGAGATTCCTTCTCTATAAGAAAATAAAGCTTTGCAAATCCCTAAAAAAAATTAATTGATAGGAGATATTTAAAATATCTTCAAAGGATATGCAAAACTCTAATAAACTGTTAGACAAGGAGGATTAGAAGGTTTCTTGAAGGATCTTGTAAAACCCCAAACGTAATGTAAACAATTATTATTCCTCATATCTAAGGTCAAATTCAAACACATAATATAGATTAATCTCAATAAAAATAGTTAACAATGAAACTATGAATTACCTTTTTCCTGCGGCTTGAACGGTTACAAATTTCATCGTCGCACTAAGGAATCAAAGCTCCATTAATCATAAAAAAACATAATCATAGAGGTCAAAACCCTAGTGTATCCTAGTGGGAACCACTTTTTATAGAGAACAAATAATGCCAAATGATAAGATGGGAGGGTAGTCAATTAGACCAGTATGTTTCATTATACCACCACCACCATTTAATTACATTGAACCATCTAAGTCGTTCATTTGTGTCCCCATCACATGGAAAGGTCATATCATAACATTATATGCTTGACAAGTTGCATATGACCCACAAAAATATGGATATCAAGTGTGACTCAGGGAGGAGAATCCATGGAATAATGGTAATACATTTGACTTGAGATATAAGGGTGGTGTTTTTAATTCATGGTGGAACCAACCTCAAAAGAAAAACCAATGGTATAATCATAATATGTTTGACTTGAGATGAAGTGGTCTATTTGATTCACGATAGAAATAAATCTCAAAAGTCCATAAATTTGGTTAAGAAAGAAAATATAATTCATAACAAGAGTATAATAAATACCTTGGGAAAAATGGTCTAAAATTTGTATAACACATGATATGGGGCTCAACAGTTGATGTGAGGCACAAGCATGTTTAAGTGCCACACTTGGCTCGAGTTTGAGTCTCATTCTTTTCAAAATTATATGTATAACCTTTTAAAGGATAAAAATTAATCTATGATAGGAATATTGGGCCTATATGCATGATATTAATTGAAATCATACTTAGGAATACACATATGATGGATCATCACTTCTATATGAATTTAGAAATAGATATTTGTTTAAAGAACAATCATTGTCAACAAAATATGTCAACGTTGGATTAAATGAAAGTGTCATTTTTTTAATGTGTAATTTGGAGGTACATTACATGTGGTATTTGGTTTGTAGGTTATAACATTGAGGCTTATTAGCAAGATCACAACTAGAATTTAACAGAATAAATGTTTTACCTTACATAGTAAGGAGGAAAGTAGATAATAAACATAACATGCCATATTCAAGACTTCTTAATCGACAGGGCATTTGGGTTCAACTAGGTGATGAGGCAATGTGACATACAATAGAGTTGTTAGTATTATAAGAGGTATGAGAGAAGAATTATCAAATATTAAAGTAGAAAAATAAAAATTGTTGAAAATTAGTGTCAATCAGGAATACTTCATAAAAAGTCTAACTTAAAATCAAAATAAGAAAATATTAGGAGAAACCTCGGATGGATTAGGATAGTATAGATGGGAGTGAACCTCTCAAACATGGAAATGAAAAGGAAATTTATGGAGAAGGAATTAAACAAAGTATAGCCAAAATGGCACTAATAACACCTAATTAGGTGAAGAAAGAGAAAGTAGAGCTGAATGGATAATTTAAGAAGATTAGGCCTCCAGTGTTTGATGGTGAACCAATAGAGGCAGTTGAAGCATGGTTGATAAACATGAATAAATAATTTTAGATATACAAATACCCCATTAATTTGAAAGCCATATTGGCCACTTACTAGCTGCAAGGTAAGACATCCCTGTGGTGGGATGAAATTAGATTCGTACGTAATATAGAAGATAATACTATGAGTTGGGAAGATTTTCAAAACACTTGAAATGAAAATATCTAGATCAATTTTATTATGATGATAAATCCAAAGAGTTACATGAATTGAAGCGTAGTCATATGATCATGGATGAATTAGTCACTAAATTCACCCATCTCTTGCGATATGCATTGTACATTCACAAGGAGAAAGCGAAAATTCAATATTTTATTAGGTGTTTACCTCTTTCCTTTGAAGAGAAGATAAGTATGACAACTCCAAACCAATGGATGAAACTATCCCAAAGGAAAAAATATGTTATCAACATTTATACAAATAAATGATAACTCAAAACCTTGGGAAAAAAAGAAGAGGTTAGTTTCATGCTAGGGAATAAAGCGTTCAAATAATCTTTCAAAAATTAATTCAAGAATCATCAGAATTAAAATTTCAATAGGAATAATAATCAATAGAAGACTCAGTCGCAAACGAAATCTAAAAATATTTTTCTAAATGGAAATAAATCCAATGAAAAGGAAAGGGAACCCTTGAAATGTTGGCATTGTGGGGAACCTTATTTACTTAAAAATTAATTGTATAATGTTACATCTAATCAATAGTTTCATAATGTACAAGAAGCTTCCATGGTAAGCGATGTGGATAGAAGTATTCCCATAATTAATGCAACCTTGGAGGATCGACAAGTTGGACATTAATCCACCATGATTGAAATAAAATGTAATATTCGAACCAAGATTTGTCAATTCTAATAGACCTAGGAGCTAGTTTAAATTATGTTAGTCTAAAATAATGGACAAATGAAATTAAGAATGGAAAAACATAAAAAATATTCGTTGGTACATCTAACAACTAGTACTAAAAGGAACATTACCAATTTGGTTAGGAGCTGTCTTGGCAATTTAAATGAACTGGAAAATAACTTGAATATCCTACCTCTAGGATCATATGATGTGTTAGTGGGAATGGATTGGATAGAAAAGCATAAAGAAATTATTAACTTCCTAGACAAGATTGTTACTTGTACTAATGATGAGGGAGTAGTACAAACAATTAGAGGTATACCCAAACCAATCTCAACAAGACAAATATCAACCTTGCAATTAATATCATGTGCAAGGAAGGGGTGTAAATTATTTTTAATATAGGTGGATTAGTTAACATAAGAAAGTAAAGCAAATACTTTGGATGACTTTGCAGTAATATGAGAATTCAAGGATGTTTTCCTTGATGAAATTCCCAAGTTGCCAACAAAAAGAGACATTAATTATAAAATTGAGTTCATACCAAGGGAAACACATGTATCAATGTCACCTTATAGGATGAGTGTTTTGGAATTGACTAAGTTAAATATGCATCTTCTAGAATTGTTGGAAAAAGGATATATCAGACAAAGTGTCTCACCTTGGGGAGTAGTGGTACTTGTTGGCCCTCGTTTTTTTATCAAATTTTGCTTATTAAAATCCACCTAATTTACATCATTTTCCACCATATACCATCCATATACACCTTATTTTGACCTTATTATGCATATTCAAGCAAATAAATTGTGTTTTCCAATTTTTAGATATTTTTGCAAAAATTGGGTTTTAAGAGTATTTTTGGACAGAATCAGAAATTCCCGTAATGGCTATGTGGATGACATATTTGCAAGAAACTTGGGCTTGAGCTAGATACATGAATGGAAAGCTTGGGAACTAGGATCGAACTAATTCCGATTGGTTCGGTCAAAACAAGCTAAATCAGGACCGGTAAAGGTTGGTCAAACATGACTAGTCATCCAGAAAATCCCTAGGAAATAGGGCAGTTTTATGATTTCATGGGATTGTCCATATTTCTAGTGATAGATTGGATGGATTCAACTTGGATAGATAGATATGAATAGATATAATTTTTACAGATACTTTAGATTAGTTTGTTTCATGATCTTCTATTTAAGCCAAAACTTTGAAGGCTTATGATGTAATTTATGTATATAACTTTATGCTGAGACATTTGAATATTGGAGATTAATTAGAAGAACCTATTATACTTTCATTTTGATATTCATTGGTGTGGATGATTGATTGAAGTTTCAACATTTTATAGCAACCTCAAGTGTGCAAGGCAAGGGTGGAGGGCCCCCACTCCAAGTTAAGCACACTTCATTGTTAAACTAGCTTAATTTTCATGAACTAGTTGTTTTAGATTTGTTTACTTGTTTTGTTTCAGATTTGCTTATTTGAATTAATGTGTGATGATTTATACTACTGATGAATCTTATTTTGTTTATCATTTTAATAAGAATGGACAAAAAAGTTTTCAAGTTGAATTCTCCTTCTACTGAATTAATAGATCAAAACTAGAATTCATCTTTATTACATTCAAGCAGTTTTATGTAATTTCAATTTTCCAATGATAGCATAATAATGAATGAATTGTGATGAAGAATACCGAAATATCTCCTAAGTTAAGAGTCCCCTTCATTGTTTATTTATGCATCTTTAGCTGTTGTTAACTCATGATTTCTGATTTCTATTCATCAAGTGATATTGAAGGAAAAGGACACAAATGGACCTCTTAAGTTAAGAGCCACTTCATCTTTCATACATTGCAAAATTGAATTAGAAATTGTTAAAATAAGTTTACATTTGTAATATGTACTTCCTTAACTCTTCAAATTTTATCTTCTAAGCTTGGCTACATCTGATATCCATACACTGTAGACTTGCCTCCAAGTTTTACAAACCCGGATTGATAATTAAATACTTGTGTTAATTTGTGTTAATAAATTAGCTCAACATTTTGGCATCGTTGCTGGGGAGGCAATTATCAACATGGTCAAATAGAAAATAAACAAAAACACTAAAAATTTGATAAATCTTTTTAGTTAAGATACATTTCTCTTAGTTATGCTTCTTTATGCCTAGAAATAGAGATCCTAAAAGTAGATTCCAAAAACAAAACCCTCAACAAAAAATAAAATAAAAAATAACTACAAAATCCATTTGTAAGACAAGATCTAAACAAATTGATGTTAAAGAAATCATTTAGAGAAGGAGGATATGCCACCACAAAACTATTCTCAAGTACTTGTCCTCAATATAGAATGCTCACTAGGGATGAATCTTTATGTCAAAGGATAGAAGAGCAACAAAACATCCATGAAAATGATCCACGGGAAGAGAATCTAGAACTTTCTTCTAGCTATCTTTGTGAGGAGCTAAACGAGTCATGGATCACATGCAATAAACATCAAACATTAGAGCTAAAAATTGAAGAATTTCTAGCATATATATCACAAGATCCCTTGTGCATACAAAATTTTGTACAAGTACCACAAGAAGAGTTTTGTGCTATGACAATTAATGAGAGCCAAGCAAACAAAGATCATCTTAAAACTTGGTTTCAACTAGTCATTAAGTCATAACACTACTCCATTTTTCAACATTCTTTCTCATCAAATCTTTATGATCAGTTAAATTTTCATGTCCAAACATTCATTAACATATATTTTTCAAATTTGGATATGAGTTTACTTATGATCTTGTTATGACAATGGATGCATTGGAAATTCTCTTATACTTGAGAGAATGAATTATTTTCTAAAATAGAATAGAATAGAATAGAATAAACAAGTAGAATGAATTCACAATAAGACTTCCATAATAATTTTGTTTCAAACTGTCATGAATATTTCTTCAAATCATTGTTCAATAATCATTTGAAAGGACTACATGAAAAAATGCAGTAAGAACAATCCTATTTTGGGTAGTCATATAAGATCATTTTTAAATCTTTTTTTTTTACATATCTCTTGAAATCTAGTTTTGGAATCTATTTTGAAATTTTCAAATTACATCACAAATAAAAATGTGATCAAAATCAAAACTAGGTCTCAAGTGAAATGTTGAGGACAGAGTTAGTACAGCCTATATTTGAGGTGTCTAATTGAAACATTTTTACCTGAAATTAATAAGGAAGATATCCCTTGGAATATAGTTTCCAAAAATTTGAATGACCTCAATTAGGTATCATATGAAAAAACTATTCTTAAAATACTAACTTCTTCTCGAAAAATCTGCATGGTGACAATTCTAGGTCTTGACTATTCATCGACATATTTGACATACCAAGTCATATTATGTTCAAAATATGTTTATACGGGAGATATATATTCAAGTCTAGTTTAAGCCACAATTTTAATCATCCCATTTGGAGGTCAAATGAAAAAGTTATGCCACATTTAGTGATTGCATGTCTTCAAACCAGCATAGTAAAACTCTGCCTCCTATGTCTATTCATCACCAATTTTGTGATATCAAACCTAATGATTTTTAAAACCTGTTTCTAATGGAAAAATAAAAATGAATCTACTTTAATCTCCAAGTGGAATCACATCGATCTAATATTTAACGAAAAAGCTACACTCTAAATAGTGACTGTTGGTCTAGTTAACAATTAACAAGCAGCTCTATCAAACATGACACTCCTTATAATATCTACCATATCATTTTAAACCATTTTGAAAACCTGTTTATACTGGAGGTAGACATATGAATTCACTTCAAATTGACTTTGGAATCACTCTAATTGGATATAAAACGAATATTTTGTAAACAAAATATCGTTAGGAGGTCTAGGCTGGCCACCATTCTACAAGGGGTAAATAAATGCATTTTGTTTGTATATCATCTTTGGACTTGTTTTCTAAGAAATGCTTGTAATGATTTACATATTTATTGGAAGAAGAGAGATTGTACACCTCTCTTCCTCCATCATCTAATATTGTATTGCAGGCAAGTGCTATGTTTTTGCAGGTCCCTAGAAGATTTGAGAAGTCAATTTCATAGATGAAGGATTTTCAAAATAAATTTTTAAAAATTCATATCAACGAATATGAAATGAAAATATTCAAGCGAAAATGAAGAGGGAAGTCACCTGATATTGAGTTCATCCAATGAAACTCAAATTTGTGAAGCTTGCTCTTAGTTGCTGACCAACAACATCAATCACTCTATGACATGATTGAGATTGAGGCGAAAGGCATGAAGTTAATAATCAGAAGAAGAAGTCAAGTTCTATACCATGTCAAGTCACATCAATTTCCAAAGAAGCCTTTCATAAGCCATATTGTTCATGATTTCATCCATCATCTATATTGTATGTTAAGCTTCGCGATCATGCACGTTGAAGTCCAGACTTACTATCTATCCATTTACTACTAAATCATGACTTCAATATAACCTATTTTCATAAGATTTTCATACTTCCCTACTCCATTACACCCCACCTCCATCCAGAAAAGAAAATAATAAAAAAAGAGAAAAAGATCAAAAATAATAAAGGAGTTTGGTTGTGAAAATCCAGGAAACTGGCACAACACAAACTCGAATTCATATCGGAAAACCAACTTGTTTGGCCAATATGAATTCTTTATCTTGTTTGACCATTTTTTTAGTTTGATTTTGTAGGAATCATCCTCCAGAATAAGCAAGACTTGGGGACAAGTCTCAGAATAAGCAAGGGGGAATATTCGTAATAAAACTATGCAAATAGTTTGAGCAATGGTTTGATAAGGGACCTGAATAAAGCACCCACATTCACATTTATCAGTTAGGGACCTGAATAAAGAATATGCATCCACATTCATCAGCGAGGGACCTGAACAAAGACAATATAAAAGGGACTTGAATATCAGATGCAGAAACTAGTGTCTACATTCCATCAAAGAATATCCTTGAAGAACCATCATCATGAGGAAAAAATGAACCAGCAAAGGACATCATCAGTTAGCATTGACATCAAGCTATTATGGAAGTACAAGTATAGTAAGTGTAAAAAAAAATTCTCTTAGAACCTTTGATTTTTGAAAAAATCTAGAAATTGATAAAACTAGTTTAACTTGATATGCATTCCACTACATTTACCATTCCACATTTATCCCATTAACTTCATCATAATAAACTATATTACAAACTATCATTTACCCTACTCCTACCATACAAAAATCATTTCCCTATACATTATCCTACCATATAAAAAAAATCATTTCCCTATACATTTTTATAAGCATTTTTTATTGAAAAATAAGGGCAATGTTTTTCCCCTAAGGAATTTGTTTGACCTGCAAAAACCACACAAAGGTTAAAGGTTAGTATCATAAGGAAAATAATTTAATTTTAAAAATGACCTATCCTATGGTCATTTTAAAATTAAATTAAGAAAAGAGTATAACCTAAGGTATGGAATGAGCGCAATATGAAAATATGACAAAACCTAAGTGGAAAATGCAAATGCAATGCAACGAAGGACATGAAATTATGATGCAAACAAACTAAAGTATGGGCATGCAACGTAATGAGGGTGGTTATGATTGAAAGACGAAATGTTAAAGAATGTGGGCAGCATAATAAGGATGGAAAATGGAATGACAAGAACGTGGTAAGTGAGTACACACAGTGAAACATAAGCAGCCACAGGTACGCAAGTGAAAGACATGGCTGGATGTGAAAAATAGTCAAAATATATTAAAAAATATGCTACAGCTATCCTTCACCATTACAGCGAAACAAGCTCTGAGATAAGCCTTTCTTCTACCATCATAGCCAAAGGCTAGCTCAGAAAGAAAGGGAGTAACGTTGTGCATCCACATGCGTTCATACAACACCTTCGGTTGTGGAGAAATAAGGGCAGCACCGAGTAGTATGGAGCGTTAAAAAGGAGTTTTATGGTGTTTCGAAGAAGGCTTTGCACCAAGCTCCAACCTAAGCCATCAATTACACAGAGAATCCCTTGAATCACGCAGAGAAATCCCAGTGAAGGTAAGCATCGGTCCCTCAACAATTAAACTAAAACGATTTTGAAAATCGAACTTCAGATTTAGTTGAAATGTGTCATATGAGACTTCAGTTCCGGAATCGTTTGCTATTTGTTGTCATTAAAATCCTCTGCCACCTGTAAGAGATAATGATTTCTCGGGAAGTAGTTTTGATGAACTATATGACTAATGAGAATCATTAACACGGGGTTTTCAAGAGTCCTCTTCCAGTTCAAGTATCAATTCTCGATTTCCTCATGCACAATTTAACAAACGTGTTGCATAGTGAAAGTTACAACAAGCATAATCTCCCTTTATTTCTCGTACTTTGCATAAATGAAATTTGCAAAATAAAGAGAATCAAAAACCGAATTGCGAACAAAGAAGATATTTACAGTGAAGGTTTTTCTCATGTGTTTTGGGTCTTTACACAGCTAGTATTTTTCTCTTCTTCATTTAGATTTATGGGCATAAAACCTTGTGTTTGTATTATTTACAGTAGAAGACTCAAAATTCAAGGCAAAGAGAGAGTTAATCATTCCCAAAATTGATTTTTGAGTTCTGAAAAGGCAAAGTATAAATCAATTTCGATTTCTGAAAGAGTAGAGAGTTTTTCCAGATTTCAGATTCTGAGCATTTAATTGCTGGAGACAGAGACAGAGGGTTTAATTGATTTTGTTGCAGCTCAGGTATCTTAAAAAAATGGTGTCCTCATTCATATTTAAAAAAAAATGAAATTCACAATTTTATATACTTAGTGAAGCCATTTCATGAGTTATTTGATGAATGCTGACATATACACAGTGAGCTTAGATCATTGCAGAATGACTGCATGGTGACTTTGTCTTAAAGAGAGGCGAAATTATGTGAGAATT
This sequence comes from Pinus tabuliformis, assembly GCA_031772625.1. Taxonomy (NCBI): domain Eukaryota; kingdom Viridiplantae; phylum Streptophyta; class Pinopsida; order Pinales; family Pinaceae; genus Pinus; species Pinus tabuliformis. Next base: position 783,151,937 of record CM062807.1, read on the forward strand.
CAAAGAATAAAAAGATATTGTGACAAAAAATTAATTTTTCTACACAGCCAATTCAAAAACAAAGAATTCTACATCAGAGACAAAGGAGATTTTTTTTTTTTTTTTTAATTTAGATGAAACAAAGGATAGAATATAAGAAATATATTAATAAAAACATGTTTATTGTGTTTTGATAATCTTTCTATATCAAAATTTTGTGTTTTCAAAAGTAGTAAGTTAATATTTTTGAGAATTGGTTTCATCTCTTTGTCAAGGGCATCATAAAAAAGGTAAGCAGATATTGGAGAAGCATTTGAAGAGAGAAATTGATTTCAAATCTTATGATCATGAAATTTTATTCAGTCCCAGAAATGCATTTCAATTTTTAAAGGCCACTATTTTTCGTTACATTTTCTAAGCAAAATAAATTAAATTTGAAAAAACAAAAACATGGGTTTTCTTTAGAATGAGCCTAATTATGCTTTCTGCGGATAGTTTTCTCAAATTCATTGCTATTTGGGATATTTTTATGGTTCTTTCGAACCCTATTTTGGAGATTGCGTGGGTAAAACAGTTGCTAAATTGAAAGTGAATGCCTAGTCATAAAAAGGATTGGCACAAGTTATTTTGTAGTGGAATTATACAAGAAGAAAACCCCCTATTGTAGTGGAATTATACAAGAAGAAAACCCCCTACACAAGTGAAAGAAGCTTTATTTTCTTTCCCGATTGGTGTTTTCTGTGTGACATCGCAAGGTTGGCTTCTTTCAGTGAAGAAGTGAGGGAAAATGGATATTGGCTCCTTTAAGTAATGTTGTTGATATTGCTGATCTGAAAGAGACATGAATATTGTGTCAAAATGTACTACAAAATTCAAGTTTTATTTGTTGTCTTCTCTGAAGTTGCTCATCCAAAATGATTTATTAGTGTTATTTATGGTGTTTTATCATGAGAGGAAGAATATTGTAAAGTTGTTGTATTTGTGTGTTAGTGGTGAAACCTCATCACACATCAGAGACATTTTTGTTCCCATCACTCCGAAGTACATAGCCCAAGTAAAAAAATTTCCACTGATAGGTGAAAAATATTATAAAGAGCAACACTTCAAAGAGAAATGATGAAATTTCTTTTTAGAAAAATAGAGGAAAGGAAAAGAGAAAAAATAAAGAATGTCATCTAAAAGGAAGGAGAAAAAGTACATGAAGGCATAGATATCCTTTTATAGGTAGCTTGAGAGAAAGCTTCATCTTCAAGAGTCAGAGCCACAGGTACATCAGCAGGCCAGTCAACATATAGAAGCAAAAGCTCAAGGAGACAGAGGCAAGCATGAGGACATGCTTGAGAGTAAGTAAGGGGGAGATGTTGGCCCTCATTTTTTATCAAATTTTGCTTATTAAAATCCACCTAATTTCCATAATTTTCCACCATATACCATCCATATACACCTTATTTTGACCTTATTATGCATATTCAAGCAAATAAATTATGTTTTTCAATTTTTAGATATTTTTGAAAAATTGGGTTTTAAGAGTATTTTTGGACAGAATAAAAAATTCTTGTAATGTCTATGTGGATGAAATATTTGTAGAAGACTTGGGCTCAAGCTAGATACATGAATGGAAAGCTTGGGAATTAAGACTGAACTAATTCCAATTGGTTCGGTCAAAATGTACTAAATCAAGTCTGGTCAAGTATGGTCAAACATGACTAGTCATCCAAAAAATCCCTAGGAAGTAGCGCAGTTTTATGATTTCATGGGATTGTCCATATGACTAGTGATAGATTGGATGGAATTGACTTGGATAGATGGATATGAATAGATATAGTTGTTAGAGAGACTTTAGATCAGTTTGTTTCGTGATCTTCTATTTCAGCCAAAACTTTGAAGGCTTATGATGTAACTTATGTATATAACTTTATGCCGAGACATTTGAATATTGGAGATTAATTAGAAGAACCTATTCTAATTTCATTTTTCTGTTCATTGGTGTGGATGATTGGTTGAAGTTTTAGCAGTTGATAGCAGCCTCAAGTGTTCACGGCAAAGGTGGAGGGCCCCCACTCCAAGCTAAGTACACTTCATTGTTAAACTAGCTTAATTTTCATGAACTAGTTGCTTTAGATTTGTTTACTTGTTTTGTTTCAGATTTTCTTATTTGAATTAATGTGTGATGATTTATATTACTGATGAATCTTAGTTTGTTTATCATTTTAATAAGAAGGGACAACAAAGTGTTCAAGTTGAATTCTCCTTCTATTGAATTAATAGATCAAAACTAGAATTCATCTTTGTTACATTCAAGCAGTTTTATGTAATTTCAGTTTTCCAATGATAGCATAATGATGAATGAATTGTGATGAAGAATACCCAAAGATCTCTTAAGTTAAGAGTCTCCTTCATTGTTTATTTATGCATCTTAAGCTGTTGTTAACTCATGATTTCTGATTTCTATTCATCAAGTGATATTGAAGGAGAAGGACACAAATGGACCTCTTAAGTTAAGAGCCACTTCATCTTTCATACATTGCAAAACTGAATTAGAAATTGTTAAAATAGGTTTACATTTGTAATATGTACTTCCTTAACTCTTCAAATTTTATCTTCTAAGCTTGGCTACATCTGATATCCATACACTATGGACTTGCCTCCAAGTTTTAGAAACCTGGATTGATAATTAAATACTTGTATTAATTTGTGTTAATAAATTAGCTCAACAATACTTTTTATAATGAAGAATGATGGTAGTCTCGGGTTATGTATTGATTATAAATAGCTAAACAAGTTTACAATAAAAAATAAATAACTGTTAACTGGAATTGATGATCTATTTGATCAGGTAAGGGGCAAACAATATTCTCTAAGGTAGACTTGAAATTTGGTTATCACCAAATAAAAATTAAAGATGAGGATATTCATAATATTTCATTTAAAACCAGATATTGCCATTATGAGTTTGTTGTGCTTCCTTTTGGAATGGAAAGTGCCTTAGCTAATTTTATGTGCCTATTAAATAATTTTTTCAGCCATAATTTAGATAAATTTCTATTGATTTTCATTGATAACATTCCAGTTTATTCAAAGACACTAGAAGAGCATGAAAAAAAATTACAAATAGTACTTCAAACACTTAAAGAGCATCAAATATATACAAAATTTTGTAATGTAAGATTTACCAAGATCAAATTCAGTACTTAGGGCATGTAATATCTAAACTGGAAATCCTAGTAGAACTTAAAAAGGTGAAGGAAACTTTTAATTGGATTGTTCCCAAATATGTAGCTCGCATAAAAAAAATGTATTTGAGTTATAATTTATTATTGTAATTTCATTGAAGGTTTCTCCAAATTGACCTACCCTCTACATCCTTAAAGAAGAAAAGATTTAAATTTATCTGGACCCAATAGTGTCAAGAAATCTTTGATTGGTTAAAATATTTTCTGATGGTAGCTCCTATACTTAGGATTGCTAATGCCAATAAAGATTATATAGTGTGCACATATGCTTGTTTGGAGGGAATGGGTGGAGTGTTAATGCAATATAACCATGTTATAGTTTATGAGTTTAGGAAGCTAAAGGAACATGAAAATAGTTATGATGTGTACAATCTAATGTTAGATACATTAATTCATGCTTTAAAAATGTTATAAAACTACCCTTTTGGCAAGAAATTCACGTTAGTAACTGATTACATTAGCATGAAATATTTATTTAGTCAACCTGATTTAAATGCAAGGAAAGCAAGGTAGATGAATTTCCTTAGTGATTTTATTTTGAGATCAAATATATCAAGGGAAAAGAAAACAAAAATGTAGATGCATTCAATAGAATATTAAACCATATCTATGGGACTTCTACTAGCAATGCTAGAATAGATCTTAATGAACAGATTAGGACTGCAGCCTTGGAAGTTTAGTAATACAAACAAATACAAAAAAATGTTTAATGAAACTAGCCAATCGAAGGGTCATATTATGCTATTAATAATGATGGTTTATTGGCTTTTGAAAAAAATAATTAATTTTCCAAATGTACATAGAATTAAAGAATTGATCCTAGATGAACATCATAAGAAGCCTTTTTCAGCTCATCCAGGCTATCAAAAACTTATGACAACCCATAGAAAAGGGTTTTAATAGCCAGGGATGAAAGAAAAATTGGTTGAGTATTTAGCAAAATTCATAGGGTGTTAAAAGGTCAAGGTGGGGCATTGTCATCATGCTAGGTTATTAAACCTCTTACCTATTTTTGAGTGGAAATGAGAAATTATTTACTTATATTTTATTACATGGTTACTGAGAACTAGAAGACAACATGATTTCATCATGGTTTTAGTTGATAAATTGAATAAGACATCCCATTTTATACATGCAGACAACATTTAAAGCTATTCATATAGCTGAAATTTTTATGAAGGAGATTTTGAGACTTCATGGGGTACCAAAAACAATCATTTTTTATAGAGATGAAAAGTTCACATCAAATTTCTCAAAATCACTCTTCATAACATTAGGTATATAATTGAATTTTAGTACTTCTTTCCATCCCCAAGCTGATGGACAAACTAAAATAACCAACTAGATCCTTGAAGATATGTTTCACACGTATGCAATGGATTAACCCACTAAATGGGAGGCTTATTTACATCTATTTGAATTTTCATATAATAATAGTTATGATGCCTCTCTTAAGACGACTCCTCTTGAATTCTTTTATGGATGAAATTGCCATACTCCATTGAGAAGGACTCAACCAAAGGAAGAATTGGTTTTGGGACTTGATATTTTAAAAGACATGGAGAAATTGGTTAGAAAAGTAATGTAGAATTCAAAAATAGCTGAAGATATTCAAATATATTATGCAAATAAGAAACAGATTCACAAGGAATACCATGTAGAAAACATGTTTATCTCAAATTCAAACCAAACAAGAGTACATTAAGGTTGGGAACTTGTGCTAAATTAGCACCCACGTTTTGTGGGTCATTTGAAATACCAGTTAAAGTAGGACTAGTGGCCTACCATCTAGCACTACTAACCCATAATGTATTTCATGTATCCCTCTTAAGGAAAAAAATTCGTGATCCAACTCATCTCATTGATTGGAATGTGGCATAGGTCGAACCAGAAGACAACTTCTAGGTCGAGCCTTTGCGAATTTTAGATAGGAAGGAAACGTTATATAAAATCAATTCATTTTCCAGGTTAAAGCACAATGGAAACACTTTAGCCTTGAGGAGGCCACTGGGAGATGGAACGGAAAATGTGAGAAGCATTTCATTCACTCATTCAAAAATTATGAGTGCGAAGAAAACGTTGAGGATGGTGTCCAAATTAGGGGGGGGGTGTAATACCCCTATTGAAATTAATTTACAAGACTTAATGCTTATTTGTAATTATTAAGTTAGAAACATTGACTATGGGGACATGACTAAATTTTAATGAAACATGTAAATATTTGTGTCCAAAAATAAGTAAATGATTTTTTCGAAATATTATGTGAACCATAATGTGAGTAGTCAGATTGCTTTTCTCTCAGGAACAGTTTAAGTGGTTAGAGTCCCAGGTAGTGGATATATAAGGTGGAAATTGTCGTAATTATAACTTCCCATTGTTCACTAATATTCTAGTAGGAATAATCACCAGCAAGGAGACAACAAGACCAAAAAATAATTGTCATGATGGGTGAAAAAAAACCAAGGGACAACATGGCTAGAGTGAAATGCAATGTTAGAGGTTAAAAAAAAGATTTGTAAAAATCCTAGGTACAGGAAAGAAAAGAAAAAGATAGACATGGATAAGGCAGAAACTACTAGATATTTTGTGGGGAAGGAGGAATAATACCATTAAATAATTATAATTTCCTAACAAAAAATAGCCCAAGGCTCAGGGGGAATGTTGTTTTTTCAATTCATTTGTTGGGTGGAACATGTTGTTTCCCACTACATTTTCAAGCTTTTAGATATGTAAAATGATTACTATAGACAATTTGTTGTTAGGAAATTTGGTTTGAAACATGTTACTAATAAGTAACATTTACCATAGAGGTGTTTGCATTATGAAATAACAATAAAGAATGCCTTCAGTGAAAAAATAAAGGAAAAAAAGGATTAGTATGCAACAGTGGATACAAAAGAATTCTCATAAATGCATAGAACAAAGTATAGATACGTATACTTGTTTTTTGTGTAAGAATATGGAAATCACTAAATGAATAATTAATTTAGAAAACCCTAAATATAGTAACTTATTCTCTTGGAAAAAGTATTGTTTCTTTTGTTATTATCATGAATAGTACAAAAATATAGAAATTATGTAGATGTGATTATTACAAGCTGTCATTTAGCTATCAAAAGGATCTAAGTATGTTATGCATGCTTGTAGCTAGAATAGAGGGATAACCTCAGTAATAATTTATAATGTAAGCAGTAGCATTTGGTAAGTAAAATACTTGTAGGAGATTGTAACAGCCCTGGTGAAAATTCCATGTAAAAATATATAAATACCACAGATGATGGGACACCTAATTCCAAGTTGAATGGTGGGCAGGACATCCAAGTGGGTGTTCATTTAGTTGTTTATGGCTAAGGAAATTGGTAAAGGCAGTGGTTAAGGCTCTTAAAAGGCATGAGGCATTAATTGGCATTTTATTTATGAAATGGAAATTAGGAGAAAAGGAAGGTGAAAGGTTATAGGTTATAGGTTGTATCTGAGGAGGAAATTGAAGGAAAATAATGGAAAATGAAGAAACTAGAGCCTCATTAATAAAAGGGCTTCTGAGGATCAGTTGGAAAAATTCTTCCTTTTGAGAGTGAACTTTTTGTAAGTTTAGATTTGGAGCTCTCTCATTATTCTCTCTCTCTCTCCCTCATACTCTTGGACACTTAGAGTTTTCTTAGAGCACTTTGGAATTGGAGCAAGAAAGGAAAATAAGGAAGGAGGAAGCAAAGATAGGGCAGGGAAAGGCAGGATCAAGCAACTACAACATGCTTCATTGCAGGTATCAACTTGAATGTGTATTTTCCTTGCTAGATTTTGCATGCATGGGATTGCATGGGTTCCCTTTCTACCATGGCATGGGATTGCATGGGTTTCTTTTCTACCATGGCATGGGATTGCATGGGTTTCTTTTCTACCAAGGCATGGGTTTTGCTAGGTGTGACAATATTTTTAGCCTAGCCTTTCCGTTTCCTGATAGGTTTTATGAGATGTGTTCCCTCATGCGGTTTGTGGGGGATGGCCCAATCGGATTCAAAGATGAGTGAGGTATATATCCAAATTGACAAACACATGGATGTAGTGGTCCCTAAACCAGACTGAGGATGCACAAAGCCACTGGCCTAGTGACCCCTGAACTAGACTTTGGGTTGCAGTAAAGCCAAATTGTGTGCCTCGGTGGGCCTAGGAATCCTTGTCGGTGAATGGCGGGATATATGGTAAATCCAAGAGGTGCATTTTCTCTCCATGGGACCTAGTGATCCTGGGATGGAATTCACAGTAAATCTTGGAGAGTATGTCTTGGTGTAGGGCCTAGCGATCCCTGGATCAGACTCCGGATGCACAGTAAAGCCTGAGAGACTAGGAGGCTCTCAAATTCCTCACTGTGTAGGTGGAGAACTCCGGTGGCATCCACATTGATTGGTGTTTTTGATGTGTTCTATGAGTCCCAAATTCATGCTTGGAATATGGCACAGGGATGATTGGCTGAAGAGAGACTTGGCTCAGCCAATCTATGATCGGGTGGAACGTGGTAGTCCCATCACCGATTAGTTCATTGCATTTATTAATGAACAATTTATTCCCTTGATTTTCATGTGCAAATGTACTGATATATATATATATATATATATATATATATATATATATATATATATATATATAATATATATATATATATATATATATATATATATATATATATATATATATATATATATGGATTTTGATGATTGATATGTCCATTGTATTTATGTTCCTATTATGTTGGCTATATGTATATTCTGTGACGGCAGCTATGTATGGCTCTCAACATTTTTTTACTTGTATTTGAATGGATATTGTATCTATGACCTAAAAAGTGATAAGGCAACAAAAGATATGAGGAAACAATGGTTCATGGTGATTCTCAGATAAGTATGATATCCCTACACTTAATTCTGTTGTTTACACTTGTAGGTTACATGTTGATGATATGTTTGATGAAGTGCCTGTCATGGCTAGTAGGGGTCTGCTTATGGTCTTGCTCATATTATTGCTTTTATATCCTTGTTTCCTTGTATCCTTACCAATTCCAAGTGATCATTCCATTATGGGTAATGTCTCTAGCTCTAGGCCAAAAAAGGTGGCTCAAATCCAGAAATGCTAGCAAAAGAGAGCATTAATTTGAGACTAACTCGCCTGGGTAGTGTCTCGGGAGCGTTATAAAGCACCTTTCCAGTGTTTGGGGAGTGTTAGTGCTGATACTAGCTCTCCTGGGCAATGTCTAGCGAGCGTTACCCTGCCCTAAGTTTCTCAAACAAAAAGAGGACCCAGGTACAGGCAGTCTGAGTGGCTAACCTATCTCCTGAAGGTTATTTGGGTGATGTTGGATGATTGTATGTGATGTTCTATCAATTCCATTTCGTTAAAGTCACCACAGAGGTTGAATCTTATCATAGTGGCCTCTCGTCACATGTTTACCCTGGCTAGTCGGTTGCTTGGGTAGATGTGGGAGGAGGGTGTCATAGAGTGGTATCAGAACATGGTTCAACTCTCAGACTGGATAGATTGAATGTGTTAGTCATGCATGCATGTCAGTTGCATGTGAGTCTTTTATACTTGCATTTCATGTGCTTGTTTCATTGGCTTGATGATTGATTATGGTTGTAGTATGGTTGTTTGGAGAATTTGATGTTGATTTCGTGAAATGTGTTGGCCATGAGTATGTGACTAGTTGCGTATGGATTATATGTCTCTTACATGTTGATTTTATGTCACCTAATTACATCCTTGTATGTTAGGTTACATGTATCAGCGTTTTAGGTTGATTACAAGAATTGATAGCTTATGCTCGACTACATGTGTTTATGCATATGTGTAGTTGATTATGCATTGCTTATGCATATTGATGGTTGCATGTGGAAATGTGTACAATGGAGTAATGGTTGTTGTCATGCATGAGGTTATGGGTTGTGAAGTTGATATGGTCATGCATTGATGACTGGACTCTAGCTAGAATGATGTGTATATGGTTTGATACTCATTTGTTATATGTGCATATGCAATTGTTATGCATGTATGGTCATGGATATGATTATGCATGTATAGTAGGTCAAACATGCCTTGTGAATTCATTGTATGCTATTTAGGTCATCATGATGTTATTGGTTTTTATGATGTTAATGTTTGTGATATGGTGTCGTACTAATCTAGATTGATCATACATATGTGATTGTTATGCATGAATGACAAATTCTTCCGATCTTATGACATGAACATGTTAGTTAGTTAGTGTTAGGGATATCATGATTTATGTTTGAGTTGATGTGTTGTGAATTTGCATAATTCTAACCTAGATCAATTGTGTAGACAAGATAGCCTCCCCTGATATACATTAAGGTATGAGTTTTCTTATGTCGTATATCTGGGGCTTGGTTGTTTTATTATGACATATATTTGGTGTTTGAGTGTTTGGTGCCTAGTTGATTTATTTAACTTGGTATGTTTGCAAGTGGTTGAATGATTGATGAATTGCCTATTATGAGTATGTCTTCAAATTATTTTGTTTTAAGATGATTGTACTAACATGTATGTGTTGAGACAGTTGATATGTACTTGAGTTTAATAGGTGATAGTTGTAGCATTATGTCTAATGACTATGAGTTGATCATGGATTATGACATGATTATTTGTAAGAGTTGATTTCCAATGAATAGATATGATTGTCTTGATATTTGGAACATGTGATTGACATGAGTGAGAAGTTGCAGGAAACATGCTTGGTATTAGCGTGACAAGGTAATAATTGATGTGTTTATATAACTAACAGTTGGGTGATGTGACAGTATATAGTAAGACTCATTTGCAGCAGGGTAAAGGTAAAAGAAAAGAATCAAGTAAGAATTCCTTTGGCTATGTTTGAAAAACTTAATTCTAAACGAACAAGTGCTTTGCATACAGGGAGTCTTCTTAACCTTGATTTTTTTTACATTATGTGGATATGTGTTAGATTCATGAACATGTACTTGAAAGATATATTAGCTAGTCTTTAGTTACAGGAAGATTTGTCAAAGGATTGGAATCCCTTAAGAGATGGCGTGGATGTCCTCAGTTGCAAGAAATGTTCTTGGCACAACAAGATGAGGTAACTAGTTTATTGTTATGTTTATTTATGCACTAAAAACTATGTGTTAATGAAAGCATGATGCAGGGAATTGCATGGAAAGAGAGGTTTCCATGAAATCTTGAAGAAGGCTCACGTTGATCTTTCCCTGGGAACCATGGGGATTGAGTCATGGTTTTTTTTCTTAGTCATGTTCTTTTGGTCTTTTATGAATAGTTGAGCTTGATTTGTGGATTTGTTTATGTCTAGAGTATGGCCATACCACTTTGTTTGTGGATTCATGTTGTTATTGGTTTTCATGGTTTTCTTCTTGTTGTAGTTTCCGTTCTTGCCTTTTATGTTTTGAGTTTGAGGAATTGGTTGGGAAAGAGGAAATTTGATGGAACTAGGGGAGAGCTATGTGGTACCCGAAAGGTAATGTAAGATTCAGATGAAGCTTGGTGCATGAGTAAGCATAGTGGAAGGTAAGTCTATGACAATCAGTTGGACTGGCTAGGTCCATTGTGGTAAATGGATGGTAGAAGTATAGTAATGAGAAAGGTAAGAAGAAAAGGTAAAGTAAATGGATTTGAGGTGTCATATGTCTTGGCTATGTTGGGAACCGTTGTTCTCAAAGTTGAGCATGCGTTGCATGAATAAAGGAATTTCTCTTAATGTAGACCTTACATTATCTGCTAATTATTTTATGATCATGATTATGTTGAAGTTTATATATGTATACATGTATGTCATTATCTGACAGCAACATGATTTTTTTATGCTAACATTTATATATGTATGTATGTATCCATGTATCTATGTTACTATCTGACAGGGTTGTCAGGGAACATTCTTGTGAAGGAATGATTTCTTATGCAGGAGAATGGCATGAAGAGGTTCATGGTCTTATAAGGAATCAATTGGGAAGAGTAGTCACAAAAAATATACGATGTCAGTATCATGTGGATATGATTTGGTACTGTATACTTGGATTATGCCTACGTTTATGTTATGATAGGTAATGTTGGAGGATACATCAACAAAGTGAAAGCAATCTTGTCTGTGGCATGCTAGGATAAGCATGGATAAGACACTCGAAACAAGGTTTCTTGGTAAGGACATTTTGGTTTTGGATGTGTGGTACTATTGTTGTGCACACATTGTATATGCCGTACATGTTGCATCTATGATGTGTGCACTTGTGGTGTTGTGTATACATAGCATGTGTACATGTTATTTATGCAATGTTATATACAAGATGGTACAAATAGGGTTGTGTGAATATTGCATATGGGGTGGTGTATACATATTGTATTGTCTTCATGACATACATGTAGTGTGTGTGCATATGGTGCTCTGTGCATGTTGGATATGCAGTGCTGTGTACAGATAATGCTATGTACAAGTGGTTTTGCATGCATGTTATACATGTGGTGCTATGTACGTATGGTGTGTTGTTGTGTGTATGTTGTACATGTGGTGCTATGTACATATGGTTTGGTGTGCATGTGGTGTTTTGTACATGTTGTACAAGTTGGCCTATGTGCAGGTGGTGTTGTGTACGTGTCTTGCATGTGGTGTTGTGTACATGTGGTGTCGCGTACATTTCATGCGTGTGGTACTATGTACATGTGGAATTCTGTACACATTGTATAGTAATGTAGTGTACATGTGGCGTTGTGTATACGTTGTGCAGGTGGTGCCATGTACATGTGATGTTGTGCACACGTTTTGCAGGTGGTGTGGTGTATAGGTGGTACTATGTACATGTTGTACATATGGTACTAGTGCACGTGTAGTATTGTGTGTATGTCATACATGTTGTGTTGAGGGCATGTGGTATTATGTATGTGCATCATGTAGTCATGGTATTGCGGCATGTGTACTCGTTGTGTGGTACTCTGTGAAGGTAAATGTATTGGGTGGTATTTCACATAGGGTATAGATGCATGCATTGTATTGTATACACTGGGTGTGGGTGTATGTGTTGTACATCAGGTGTAGGTGCATGTATTGCATGGTGTTGTGTGTCAGGTGTGGCTATATGTGTGTGATGCACACTATGCATATGTGGACCTGGTGGAGGAGAAGGCACTGGGTGTTTGTTGGGTGTGGCAACTGATCCGGTGTGTATAGAAAAAGAACAAAGGCAGAATTAAGGATTAATGAAGGATAAGGATCTGTATTGTATTTCGGTTTTAGTATGCATGTGATTTATGATTCTGGTATATGATGATTATATATGATCTATGATTCTGGTTTATGATGATTACATGTGATCTATGATTTTGGTTATGATGGTTACATGTGATTTATGATTTTGATGGTTGTGTTTGAGCTAACCTGATGTGATATCTTTATATATGCTAATTTGGTAAAATATGGTAGTTTGACTTGTTGTGACAGGAAGAGAACATGATTGCAAATGTACCTTATTGATGAGCTACCGATGAGGTATGATGTGAATTTATTTCAATTTATTTCAAATCTAATGGAAGTTACGCGCTTGGTATAGGAATGCATGAAATGCCCAATTGGGTGATTGAAATCGACTGCAAGAATTACTAGTAGCTACAAAGGAATTGAAATAGGCAGTAGTATGTTGGAGAAGCACTTTAGGAATAGGGCCATTGTGGGACACTGGTACCCAATAGTGTCCATTTATTTCCATGACAATGATATGAATGGTATGATGGTTTTAAGGCAAGGATATGCTATGGTTGTTATATCTTTTGATGTGAGGAATCCTTGCCAAGGGATGGACTGCCCAGAATGGGGGTGCCAGTGGAATTTGGAAGGTGAGTGACTGCATGGAAGGGATTAATCATATTTCTCTAAGGACTGTGTAACAGAGAAGGGAAGGCCGGGGATGGATTTTTTTTGGTCACTAGCATTTCCAGATGGAATTAGATGCACATTAGGAGTGTGCCCTAGAATAATGAGCCCGTAATTGTTCAATTAGAGGACAAGTGGAATAGGATTATAGTGTTGGACATTGGATGCAGATTTGAATTTACAATGGATTCTAGACTTCCTAGGAAGGAGGTGAATCCTAGTATTACTTTGAGGGTGGAGGTGCGAGCCTCTAGATTCCCTTGTTGATTGATATGGGCATCATATCCTTTATTTGCTGGTTGAGAAAATGTGTATATATGTATATGTGTATATCATTGTAAATACCATAATGAGCTTTGTTATAAAGCTCTAGTATGTGATATGGTTATTATCTAGTCATGTTGTTATGTTTTAGCAGATGGTCATTCATCGTAAATATTGCAATGAGCTCTATTATAATGCTTCATGGGCAGTATGATTTTTTTGTCAGCAGTCATGTTAGTGATAGATGTCATTGAACACCGAGGATGGTGTTCCCCTAAGGGGGAGGGTTTTGTAACAGCCCTGGTGAAAATTCCATGTAAAAATATATAAATGCCACGGATGATGGGACACGTATTACAAGCTGAATGGTCGGTAGGACATCCTAGTGGGTGTTCATTTGGTTGTTTATGGCTAACGAAATTGGCAAAGACAATGGCTTAGGCTCTGAAAAGGCATGTGACATTAATTGCAATTTTATTTATGAAAATAATGGAAATTAGGAGAAAAGGAAGGTGAAAGGTCATAGGTTGCATGTGAAGAGGAAATTGAAGGAAAATAATGGAAAATGAAGAAAATAGAGGCCTCATTAATAAAAAGGCTTCTGATGATTAGTTGGAAAGCTTCTTCCTTTCAGAGTGAACCTTTTGTTAGTTTAGCTTTGGAGCACTCTCATTATTCTCTCTCTCTCTCTCTCATACTCTTGGACACTTAGAGTTTTCTTGGATCACTTTGGCATTCGGGCAAGAAAGGAAAAGAAGGCAAGAGGAAGCAAAGATCAAGTAGGGAAATGTAGGATCAAGAAACTACAACAGGCTTCATTGAAAGTATCAACTTGCATGTGTATTTTCCTTGCTAGATTTGACATGAATGGGATTACATGTGTTTCTTTTCTACCATGGCATGGGTTTTTCCAGGAGAAAAATTATTTTTAGCCTAGCCTTACTATTTCCTTATAGCTTTGATGAGATGGGTTCTCTCATATGATTTGTGGGGGATAGCAGGATTGGATTCAAAGCTGAGTGGGGTGGACCTATGAATTGACAAACACATGGTGGTAGTGGTTCGTGTACCAAAATGAGTATGCACGAAGCCACTAACCTAGTAACCCTTGAATCAGACTATGGTTGTGGTAAAGCCAGATTGTGTGCCTCAGTGGGCCTAGGAATCCTTGCCAGTGAATGGTGGGATATACGGTAAAGCCAAGAGGTGTATTTTCTCTCCGTTGGGCCTAGTGATTCCGGGATGGAATGCATGGTAAAGGTTGGAGAGTATTTCTTGGTGTAGGGCATAGTGATCCCTGGATCAGACTGTAGATGCACGGTAAAGCCTGAGAGACAAGGAGGCACCCAAATTCCTCACGGTGTAAGCATATAACTCCGATGGAATCCACATTTATTGGTGTTTTTGATGTGTTCTATGAGTCCCACATTCATTCTTGGAATATGGCATGGGGGTGATTGGCGAAAGAGAGACTTGGGTCAGCCAATGTATGGTCTGGTGGAACGTTGTAGTCCCATCACCAGTTGGTTCATTGCATTTATTAATGACCAATTTATTCCCTTGACCAAGTTCATTGCAAATGTACTGATGTATATATGGATTTTGATGGTTGATATGTCCATTGTATTTATGTTCCTCTTATGATGGTTATATGTATATTCTGTGATAGCATCTATCTATGGCTCTCAACATGTTTTTACTTGTATTTGAATGGATATTGTATCTATGACCTAATAAGTGATAAGGAAACAAAAGAAATGAGGAAAAAATGGTTCATGGCAATTCTCATATAAGTATGAGATCCCTACACTTAATTATGTTGTTTACACATGTAGGTTACATGTTGATGATATGTTTGACGAAGTGCCTATCATGGCTAGTAGGGGTTTGGTTATGGTCGTGTTCATCTTATTTCTTTTGTATCCTTGTTTCCTTGTATCCCAACCAATTGTAAGTGATCATTCCATTCTGGGCAGTGTCCCAGGCTCTGGGCTGAAAAAGGTGGCTCAAATCCCAGAATGCTACCAAAATAGAGCGTTAGTTTGAGAGTAAATTGCTTTGGCAGTGTCTGGGGAGCATTATAAATCACCTTGCCAGTGTCTGGGTAGCGTTAGTCTTGATATTAATTCACCTAGGCAGTGTCTATGGAGCGCTACCCTGCCCTAAGTTTCTGAAACAAAAGTAGGACCCAGGGACATGCAGTATGAGTGGCTGACTTGTCTCCTGAAGCTTATTTGGGTGATGTTGGATGACTGTACGTGATGTTCCATCGATTTCATTTCCTTAAATTCACCAAGGAGGTTGAATCTTATCATAGTGGGCTCTCGTTGCATGTTTACCCCAGCTGGTCGGTTGCTTGGGTAGACGTGGGAGGAGGGTGTTACAGAGATAGATACAAAATATATTGCATAAGAAATCCTACAATTACCCTTTGTATGTGAAGTCTTCCTAGGAGAACCTTGAGCTTTGACCTCGACCAAATATAAAAGGAAGAATTACTGAAGAAATTTAAGCACTATGGAGTAAAGAGAGTATCTGTCAATAAAAAAAGAGTACTAGACTAGATAAAAAAGGTAAACATACATATTATTGGTGGAGGACCATGTTGCAATAGTCCACAGAAAGAAAGAAAAATTTAGAAACTAAATACTTTCATCTAGAGTAGTGTATTTAAATAAATTGATTAACTCAAATACATTAACTATGAAAAATTTGTTGGTTCAGGGACCAATTATGCAAAAGGAGTACGGGGTACTATCAAAGCATGAATAAATCCAAAATGAGTTTCTTATGCATGCTATGGAGTGAAATTGAAAAGTATGTTTAGAAAATATAGTATCAAGCTAAAAGAAATTAAAGCCTTGAAATAATAGCATACTTTGGGCCGAGCATGCAAATAACTCTAAACTATAAAGCTATTAAGAAGTAGCCATGGCCATCATCGATCAGAATATTCCTCCATATCAATCGAACACCCATGGAATGAAAGTAGCGTGAGTGGGGGTTCTTACTTGGTGAGGTATTGATACACTAAATTGTGATAGTTTTGAGATTCGGTTAGGAGTTCAAACCTATAATAAGATAGTAAAGTTTTCTTAGTATCTACATCTTTGATCCCGTAACATGGATGGGTCAAAGCATATCATGATATGCTTTACATGTAGCATAGGATTGGAAACATTATGAATATAAGTGTGACATGAGGAGGGGAACCCGTGGCATAATAGTAATACATTTTATTTGAGATTTCAGAGTGGTGTGTTTGATTCACAATGGAACCAACATCAAAAGCAAAATTTGTGGCATAATGGTAATAGGTGTGACTTAAGATTTGAAGATGGTGTGTTCAATTCATGAAGGGCCTAAATGTCAAGATTTTGTTCTCATTTTTATAAAAAGAAAATAATACATAACAAGAGTATTATAAATACCTTGGAAGAATGGTGGAGAATTTGTATAACACATTGTGTGGGGCTCAAAAGTTGATATGAGGCAATGATGTGTTTAAGTGGCATGCATGAATAGAAAATATAATACATAACAAGAGTATTATAAATACCTTGGAAAAATGGTGGAGAATTTGTATAACACATTGTGTGGGCTCAAAAGTTGATATGAGGCACAAGTGTGTTTAAGTGGCATATATGGCTTGAGTTCAAGTGTCAACCTTTTCAAACTTATATGCATAACCTTTTAGAGGATAAAAAGTAATTTATAATATCAGTAATGGCCCTATATACATGATGTTAATTGAAATCATATTTAGTTAGAATATATATGGGGTAACATCACCTATGTATAACCTTATAAATAGATCTTTAAAACCTTATAAATAGATCTTTAATAAGATCTTTGTTTAAAGAACAATCTTTTTATAATATCAGTAATGGTCCTATATACATGATGTTAATAGAAATCATATTTAGTTAGGAATATACATATGAGGGAACATCACCTATGTATTACCTTATAAATAGATCCTTAAAACCTTATAAATAGATCTTTGTTTAAAAAACAATCTTTATTAATGACAATATGTCAACATTGGATTAAATGAAAGTAAATGTGTAATTTGGAGGTTACACATCACATTAAGAAAGAATATTGTTTAATTAATATATTTATTCTTTTTATAATAAAAAATAATAATAAAAATAAAGTTATAATTTAGTAATATTTTTTATCACTTTTTTAACATGGGAATGTGATATGTATCTTGGGTAAGTGTGTTGATGCTTATTTATACTTATAGTCTCTCCATAAAGTCAATAGAAATCAAAGTCAATATAAATAATTTATTTTTGTCTTTGCATGAGTTAAGTTTTTACTTAAGTACCTTGCTTTTCCTAGTTTTTTTGGAAGGTTATTGCTTTGTCATGTGTTATTTCTAATTTATAAGTGTTTTCTCTTTACTATTTCAATTTATTGATTCCACTTTTTTACTAGTTTCCTATTTTTGCATTCTCTAGCATTTCTTTGCTTTCCTACATTTTCCTGAGCTTTTGGGTACCTTTCTATGGAGTTTTCAACTTTTTCTAACTTTCTATTTTCTTTCTTACTTCACAATTTTCCCACTATCATAAACTACCAAATAATTTTGAGAAATTATCATGAAAATCACTCCAACAAAGTTCGTTAAGCAACCTTTGGCTAGGATGGGACAATTCTACTCTCCTTTTAAAGTTGTAAGCTAATATAGGTATAGTTAGTTCCAAAGTTTTTTGGAGGCATTTGCAATTATCCTTAAATTGGAACAAAAAGACAACAAATAGATGTCAGAACTGTCTTAAGTGAGACTTTTCTATCAATGCAAACTCACGCATATCGAATGTATGATATAGTACAATTATATAACAATGGGATCAATAGATTGATAAGCACAACAACTTGGAGGACAAATATTCCTACTCAGCTACAACTCACTCATATCGGAAAATGAGTTCTAGAACATGATCTTCGAACTTACACAGTCCAGAACTTTAATTTCACTATTATCTCTAACACTCCCCCTCAATGGATAAATGAATTATTTACCACACCTAACTTATCTCCACATTGTAACACATGATACTTATAATCAACGATGTCTGGAATTTTCAACCCAACATTTTAATCATACTTCTATGATGTTGACATCCATATAAAGGAACAACCATCTGCCACAATGCATGAGTAAATAGCCACTATAATCACTAGTCTAATAGGATGTCCTTCATGTACATGGTTCATTCAAATATTCTTTCATCACATCTTCATGCTTGTGCTTGTACCTATAAAGCCCCCCCCCGCCCCACATCATCATTATTTTGGGTTTTCTTAAGTTTACCCATAACCACACTCTATCATTAGACCTTTGGGTTCTCTATGGATTACCTTCAACCATCACACCTCAAGTGGTTCTTGTTTACGACAAACATCACATACACTACATTAACTATTTCTGGATGACCACGAAACTTCCCATCAGATGGTTTCTAGCTTACCACACACTATACATTGCATGAATGTGTTTTTTAGCTTACCACACATTTTATGGGAGTGTACTTGCCTTGTCAAACTCACATTTGATTTAGGTACATAAAATTCTCATGGTTCACTCAAAGATATAGTAGGTGATAATATGTGACACAAATTTCAACTTTGATTGTCCATCATCATTTCTTTTCCTCTTTTGTTGTCATCTTCATTGTTGCCACAATATTTTCACATGCATTGTCACCAAAAAAATTTCTTTGTTTCAAATAGAATCATATTAATGTCTTCAATTGGTCTTTATTTATCATTGAAATTTGTTCTGATTACTTTTTTACTTGCATGAAATAGATTCATAATCCGTCTCAACTTTGTGATATTCATGCACACCACCCCCCCCTTAATGAAAGATTTAATATCTTTCATTCCTCATCAAGTTTGTATATGATAGCCATCGTGCCTATCCAAGTGGTTAATTACAAAACTTGATGTTTCATACTCTCTATACATAATAGGATACATGATACACAATTACATGTGCTATCACATGAATACATGTAAGCCTAACTCAATAGGGATTACAAAACAATTTGGGAATACAACTTGGACCACAAACTTTTGGGAAGTTGGGTTCAACTAATATTACATCCCCTGTACAATTACATCATATAATCCCATCTCTTCTCCATATATTTGACTCACCTGAATGTACTTTTACAAATTGGTTTTTGGTTTACCATGAACCATCATGATTTAAGGAAATGACAACTTCTCTTTATAAACTTTTTGGGAGAGAAAATATCTAACAAATCTTGGAAGAATTGACCTTGTATAATATTTTTAACATAAAAATAACTCTATCATT
Source organism: Pinus tabuliformis (assembly GCA_031772625.1). Lineage (NCBI taxonomy): Eukaryota > Viridiplantae > Streptophyta > Pinopsida > Pinales > Pinaceae > Pinus > Pinus tabuliformis. Next base: position 783,171,648 of record CM062807.1, read on the forward strand.
CATGCGTTTATATCCAACTGAAATGTACCTAAATATGAAGCTTTGACATTTTCTTCTTCCAACACCTAGTTTTCACGTCATTTTGTGATACAATGATTGTAATATTGTTCCTCCTTCTGCATTTATTGTATTGATACTTTTATATGATTCACATGTTATCATGTCTCTGCTTTCACAAAATTGATATTATCATTTGTAATTTTACCTTGATAACCAAGACCTTCATTTCTTGTCCTTACATGTATTTTAATATGCCTAAACATTTCCTATCAAAACCCATTTTGTACAAAAGCATGGGATTGATTCCTTTTGTATGATTTTTGGAGAACCCTATTTCATTATTTTCACTAAGATATTCATATTTATAAATATCACCATAATCATATTTCTATGCCTCAAAACATGAGATAGACACATCACCATTATTATCTTCAACCAAATGACAAGTGTCATAGAAACTATCAATTAAATCACTTGTATCACACATCTTATCACATATCACTTTCTCTTGTTTTCTTTGTTTTACTTCATTTTCAATTTCTAACAACACATTTTCCTTTTCTAATAGATCTCGCTATAATGAATCTATCAATTTATCCTTTTGATATTGAATTTTGAAAAGACGACCACCGTTTGGGTCATTGATTCCACCGTTTCCTCTAATATATTGTTGTGTTGTGTAGTGATACCAAAAAATTCATGATATTGTTTATTATCTTGTGATCTTAACTCTACTACACTGTCCATTATGGAATCACTTTTCTTTTGTTACCTTTTTATTTCTTGTAAAGCATCCTCAAGTTTTTGTTGTAGTAGGTCAATTTCATGATTTTCATTTTGAAGTATTTTTCCTCCTTTTCCCATTTTAAAAGAAATCTCTCTCTCTCTCTCTCTCTCTCTCTCTCTCTCTCTCTCTCTCTCTATTTTTCCTCCTTTTCCCATTTTAAAAGAACTCTCTCTCTGTTGCAACAACAAAACAAAACAAGTATTATGGTTCAATAAATTCCTCTTCCCTTATGGATCTTCTAGCACTTGCTTCCGAAACAGTCCACTTTCTATATTCTCTTTTGCATATTTTGGGTTGGGGTCTTAGAGATGTTTAATAACTCATGATATTGTTTATTATCTTGTGATCTTAACTCTACTACACTGTCCATTATGGAATCACTTTTCTTTTTCTACCTTTCTATTTCTTGCAAAGCATCCTCAAGGTTTTGAAGTATTTCATGATTTGCATTTTGAAGTATTTTTCCTCCTTTTCCCATTTTAAAAGAATTCTCTCTCTCTCTCTCTCTCTCTCTCTCTCTCTCCCCTCCCTCCCTCCCTCCCTCCCCCCTCCCTCCCTCCCTCTCCCTCCCTCCCTCCCTCCCTCCCTCCCTCCCTCCCTTCCTCCTCCCTCCTCTCTCTCCCTTCCTCCCTCCCTCCCTTCCTCCCTCCCTCCCTCCCTTCCTCCCTCCCTCTCTCTCCCTCCCTCCCTCCCTCCCTCTCTCTTCCACTCTCCTCGCTCTCTCCCCTCCCTCCCTCCCTCCCTCTCCCTCCCTCCCTCCCTTCCTCCTCCCCTCCCTCTCCCTCCCTCCCTCCCTCTCTCTTCCACTCTCTCGCTCTCTCCCTCCCTCCCTCCCTCCCTCTCTCTCCCCCCTGCCACCCTCCCTCCCACCCTCCCTCCCTCCCTCTCTCTCCACTCTCTCACTCCCTCCCTCCCTCCCTCTCTCTCCCACCCTCCCACCCTCCCTCCCTCCCTCCCTCTCTCTTCCACTCCCTCCCTCCCTCCCTCCCTCCCTCCCACCCTACCTTCCTCCCTCCCTCCCTCTCCCTCCCTCCCTCCCTCCCTCCCTCCCTCTCCCTCCCTCCCTCCCTCCCTCTCTCTTCCACTCTCTCGCTCTCCCTCCCTCCCTCCTTCCCTCCCTCTCTCTACCACCCTCCCACCCTCCCTCCCACCCTCCCTCCCTCTCTCTTCCACTCTCTCACTCCCTCCCTCCCTCCCTCTCTCTTCCACTCTCTCACTCCCTCCCTCCCTCCCTCCCACCCTCCCTCTCCCACCCTCCCACCCTCCCTCCCTCCCTCCCACCCTCCCTCCCTCTCCCACCCTCCCACCCTCCCTCCCTCTCCCACCCTCCCACCCTCCCTCCCTCCCTCCCACCCTCCCTCCCTCTCTCTTCCACTGCCTCACTCCCTCCCTCCCTCCCTCCCACCCTCCCTCCCTCCCTCCCTCTCTCTCCCACCCTCCCTCCCTCCCTCCCTCTCTCTCCCACCCTCCCTCCCACCCTCCCACCCTCCCTTCCTCCCTCCCTCCCTCTCTCTCCGACCCTCCCTCCCTCCCTCCCACCCTCCCTTCCTCCCTCCCTCCCTCCCTCTCTCTCCCACCCTCCCTCCCTCTCTCTCCCACCCACCCTCCCTCCCTCCTCCCTCCCTCTCCCACCCTCCCTCCCTCCCTCCCTCCCTCTCTCTCCCTCCCTCCCTCCCTCTCCCTCCTCCATCCCTCTCCCTCCCTCCCTCCCCCCCCCCGCTCTCTCTCTCTCTCTCTCTCTCTCTCTCTCTCTCTCTCTCTATCTCTATCTCTCTCTCTCTCTCTCCCCCTCTCCCTCTCCCTCTCCCTCTCCCTCTCCCTCTTCCTCTCTCTCTCTCTCTCTCTCTCTCTCTCTCTCTCTCTCCTCTCTCTCTCTCTCTCTCTGTTACACTAAAAAATGTCACCTTGACTACTTACAGTTAGTATGGCTCAAATCAACAGTCATGCTACCCTCTTAGGCAAGTCTCATGCCTCTGTTATCCATCTCAAACTCAAAGAAGAGAGAAAGTCTTGTAAAAACTATGTTTATCTCTGGGGTCGCAGGTTCTCTCTAGCCTTACCTGCGGGGACGCTGACCATGTTCACAAAATCTGCGTCCATGGACGCTCTGTATGTTAAGGGACAGGTGCGTCCCTCTGTAAAAGGCAAAATGCGCGAGTTTTATCTTGAAAAAGTTACTTGTGGTTACTTCTAGAACATTCTAGAGGTCGGTTTGATGAAATGGATGCGCCTCCAGTTGGTTCATGTATCTCTATTAAGGGGGAACTTATCCCATCAATAAGGGAGCTATCCCACCCAAAGAGGGGGATGATCCCATTGATAGTGGACCTGAATAACCTCTTTACAGCACTATAAATAAAGGCATTGAGCCAGAAGGAGAGGAGGTTGGAGCTATACATTTTCTTTGGGTAAATGCTGCAGGATTTAGGTCTTCCATTAGAGCCTTTGTGAGGAGAGATTGTCTTCACTTGATTCTACTTGGGAGAGGGTGAGCTTTGTCAAAGTAGAGGAAAACCCTTGATGGACCCTGGGAGGAACTTGCACAACACCAAGGCCAGGTTGTAAGAGTTTCTTTGTTTCGTTATTAATACAAACTGGTTTATTTTTCTCAATAGCTTGTGTTAATGAGTTATTTCATGTGTTCCTTGGTCTGCATGTTGAATATATGTTTTATTATATGAAATGCAAGTGCTTGGTAATTGTTTGATTGTTTGTGGTTGCAGGAATTGACTTGAAGGAGGAGCTCATCCGGATCGTCAAGAACGGACTTCAACAACAGCGTTTTGGAATAAGGTAAGCCTAAACACTTGTAGTTTTCATGTTGTAAAAGGTGTATTTAGAGAAAGATCACTCCATTTTGTCTTGTTTGTCATTAGAATGTCTTAGACTTCTAGGAAGGTCAGTCGTGTCCGCACCCTTGACAAATTCCGTGTGACAAATTGGCGACTCCGCTGGGGAATCCATTAATGAGAGAGTCTTTTCCTTTATATGAACTTTGCTTTGAGAAAATCATTTTTATTTTCTGGTTTTTGACTGTGAGAATTAGTATTTGGGTGGCTTAGCTTTAGATTTAGTTAGATTTGGTTTTTCTTCATTTTTCCAGAAGGACGCACCCTCTGAGTACTGCACAGTGCGTCTTTGGACGCGCTGTTGCCGTCTGCACAGAGCGGGGCCGCACCTGTGACAACGGGTTGCCTGCGTCTTCCTGTAAAACTTAAGAAAATTCCATTTTTGCTTTAAATTGCTTTTAGATTTTGTTTTTCCTTAGTGTTTTCTGCCCAGATCCTTTAGTACCCTGTCAAGAATTTTCACCTGAACTAGTTTTGTGAGCTTTGAGTGTTTTAGTGGTTTTCAACGAAGTTTAGACCTAGGGTTTGATTTTTGGAAAGGCTTTGTAGTGACTTTGATAGTAGAAAGTTGTCCAGCCTTAGATCTCTCTGGTTAGTCAACCTTCTTAGAAGTCGGGCCTGTCGTAAAGTCTCCTTTTGTGAGCAACTTGCCATTTGAGTTGTTTTGGGTCAAATTTCGAATTGCTTGTTTATAAAGTATTGATTTCCATTTTACAAAAAGAACAAAAAGATTAGAGTTTTGTTTTGACTAGTTTTTGGTTCTGCAATAAGCTAGTCCTTGATTTGATTGTGATCAAGTAAAACACCTTAGAAATAATCATTGTTAGTTTTGGCCTCGTTAAGATTGCTTAGAGTAAATTTGCCTTTAGTTTGCTTATGAGTGCATTTTCATAGATTTTAAGAGTTGTTAAGATTGATTTTTGGTTATATTAGATTTATTTGCTTTATTAAAAGAAAAATACAAAAACATCTTCTTAAAAAGTCTTGTTTCAAGTAGCTTTTTGTTTTCGAAAGAAGAAAAGAGTTTTTTCGTGCATGTAAAGAGAGGTTATGTTTTTATGCTTGGAAAAGACAAACGAATTGTTTCTTTGATTGTCTTCAATTAAGAAGTTGCTTTTATAAAGATTGCATTCTCTCAACTTTTTAGTTAAGCAATTCATCGAAAAAGTAAAGTAGTGGATAAATCATTCTAGGTGCATTTTGTAGTGGTTTCGAGTCGAGTCAACACACCACTGGTTTCACTTCCATCACCTTTTGACTTAAGAAACAACCTTAAAAGTAACGCTTAAATTAAAATCAATCTAGTAATCTTTATTTTTCTAGGGCTCTGAAGCACCAACATAGCTTAGGCTAGGGTCTTGGAGTAGGTGAGTACTTAACTCTCCAAGACTACAAAACCAAACAGATAGTCTATCTTGAGTAGAACAAATCCAATTGTTTCAGTTACATTCTGGGAAAGCTCCTCTTAAAGGAGAAGCACGAGCTCGTGTCCGAACCAGTGAGGGGATCATTCCTCCCTCGTTGGGAACGACGCCAGGCAGTACGTATTACAAACGGTAAACCTCGGATTAACCATTGTCGAGGAGCCAGGGGTCACTTATCGGTAAACCTTGGATTGTTGTCAAGGAGCCGGTAAGGGGATTGGAGCTTGCTACTCTGCCCTTGCGTGCTGTCGGAGTTTAGACTGTTCCCCCAGGTGTAATTGTTGTGATTGGTAACCTTAGTGGCCATAATATCTAGGATTCTACCCAAGGTGACGGTGGAGGGAAGGTCCCACTGTACCTGGAGCAGACGTCGGTTATACTCACTTGGATTTTCTGGGGGGTTCGCTTCACTTCGAGACGGTTAAAGTGGAGGAACTTGGTCCAGTCTATTCATTAAGCAGGTTGCCGGGGTAACTGTTCCACCCACCATTTCTGTACTGAATCCTGCGAGGTTGGGCCTAATCACCAACTAGCGCTTTTGGTCCGGAAGACTACTGTTTGTGTGTGGTTTGACGCTCTAGATTATTTAGGCGTGTGCTTCAAATTTGTTTGCTTCTTTAGAAGACTTTAGGTGGTTTGATTTGAAATTTTTACTTTGTTTTCGTGTGTTGTAGTTAAAATCTTTAATTGTGGCGGAATTACCGAGACAGTCCCGTAGACTTCGGGGCAAGTCTCCTGAGATTGTTACCGGAATAGATTTGTTAAGAAAACTCCGTAAATCGCGGGGTGAATCTCCTGAAGACATTCCGGGTCATTTAGAAGGGTTAAAGGTCCTTGTAACTCCTCCTAGTGGCAGTAGAGTAGGATCACCTGAAGAAGGAGAATCTTCCTTGGTAGTCCATCCAGATTACCAAAGTTTAGAAACAGGTTACAATCCCGAAGCTGTTACAGTTTCCGAGCTTGCTGGTAGTTTTTCATCTGCCAGTGAAACAGGCGAAGAACCTGAAATTTCCGAACCTGTTACTCCAACTCCTAGTGTTCCTGATTCACCAAGAATAGAAAGAATTATCACCGAAAATCTTCCTGTTGGATTAATTGCTATAGAAGAACTTGTTCCAGAGGAAGAAATAGGCGTTTCTGATTCTGAAGATCTAATTACCCTTGATCTAAGGGAGCGTGAATCCATCTTTTACAGTCCTCCTAGAAGTGAATCTTGGTACCTTGCATTAACCAATTTTTTAGACAACTCAGTAGGTTTTTCTACACCTCGTACTCCGGTTCCACCTAGAGGAATTCATTCTCCTGTAAATATGTCTGGTCAGTCATCTGTGTTTTCACAAAGTCCTGAATCATTTTTACATGGCGGTCCTTCTGTTCCTACTGGGTATCAATCACTTTCTGGTACCTTTGCGGGAGCATCTCCTCAACCCATTGATCATGGGTTATTAGTTGGAAACAGTGGTAATGTACCATTGAGTATAGGTGACGTTTATATGATGTCAGGTTCAACTCCCATTAACCAACCTCAAGGTGGCCAATTACCGCCTGGGGGGCAACCTTCGTTAATGCCTGGGGGGCAACCTCAAGGTACTTCATTCGTGACTGGGGGGCAACCTCAAGGGTATCAACCCCAAGGGTATCAACCCCAGCCTCAATATGTACCCCAAAGTCAACCTCAGTATCAATATCAACCTCAAGGATGGCAACCTCAAGGATGGCAACCCCAAGGGTATCAACCCCAAGGGTATCAACCTCAAGGATACCAACCTCAAGGTCAAGGTCAACCCCAGTATTCGTATTTACCTCAAGGTTATCAACCTACGGGTCAATACCCTGGTCAAGGTTATCAACCACCTCAAGGGCAATCATATGGGACTGCACCTTACAGTTATCAACCCTATCCTCAATACGGCTATGGATCTCAGTATCCTCAACCTGTTACGAGTCAATACCCTGGAATGTTAACATGGGATCCGTCACAGGGTCAACAGATGTCGCAACCAAGTATACAGTCGGTACCTCAAGCAGGACAACCTGCAGTTCCTGGTCCACCCCAGCAACCGCAACCTGTCCAGTCAAGTGTTCAGACCCCTGTAACTTCTGTAGTTACTCAGCCGCCAATTGCACCTGGTACTCCACCTCACACGGCTGCAGCAACTACCGCTTCATCTACCATGCTTACTTCTGGAGTATCGGCAGCTCCGGTTTCTACTGTCCCTGTAACCACTCCTCAGACATCTGTACCGTTGTCTGGACCCACGGTTCAAACCACAGTCCAGATGCCTGCAGGCCAACCTGGTACAAGTACGGTTGTTACTACTCAACCTCAATTTGTTCAACCTCCGTACCAGGGACAGTATCAACCTGGGCAAGCTGCCCAACAACCGGTTTACCAGTATCAACCGTATCCTGGGTACACTTATCAACCACCTCAGCAACCCCAGTACGGTCCGGTTAATCCTGGTTTTCCAGGAGGATATAATATCCCAAATGCGACTCCTGTTCCTAGTTATCCTGGATATCCTCCTCCTGGGGCTGGTATTGTGACTCAGAGTTTTAGAGATCCTAACCGGCAGTTACCGTTTATTGCGACTTTAGATTTACCCGACTTGACGCGCCTAACGAACGATCCAATTCAATATCTTCAGTTCTGGCCGCCAATGCCAAATAAGTTGCCCAGCGATATACCCAAGTTCGAAGGTAAGTCTGGAGAGGATCCGTCTAATCACGTGATGACTTACCACCTCTGGTGTGCATCAAATTCCATCTCAGATGATTCCATCCGCTTACGTCTTTTCCAGCGTACACTCATTGGTCTCGCAGCCAAGTGGTACATTGAGTTACCACGGGCCTCTTTTTACAACTTTAGCCAGTTAGCTACCTCGTTCTTAACTCATTTTCAGTTACCAGTCAGATACGATAATGGTACAGAATTATTAACTTCGCTAAAACAATCGACATCCACGTACATTTCTGATCACATCCATGAGTGGAGACGTCGAAGAAGATTAGTGAAAGTTTTTATCCCGGACCAAATCTTAGCTGAATGGTTTGTCAAATCATTATTACCAAGAATTACTGAAGATGTAGCTAAGGCCGGAGTAGTTACTGAGGAGCAAGTCATTGCTCAGGCACAATACCTTGACTTAGTTTACACTCAGTCGGGTACGTTACACGAGAAAATTCCGGATCTTCCAAAGTCAAACCAAATCGCTGCTGCTCCTTCGGGATCTCATGCCGCTGATGGTATGATTGGTATCGTGACTACGAAGAGTAAGAAGAAGTCTTCCAAGACCTCCAATACTCCAATTATCACTTTGCCTGATTCTCCGACAGGAGAGTCTTCTCCTCCTGAACTTACCGCCGACATTCACGCTGTAGAGTCATCTACGGCCAAATCAAAAAACGGTGGAAAGAAGAAAGGAAAGAAGAAGGCTAAAGCAGACAAGGCTCCAAAGGAGAAAACGGAAAAGTCGGAAACCAATGACGAAAAACGCAAACCTCGATATCCTTGTCTTATTTGTGAAGAAGATCATTTTACGAGAGACTGCCCTCATCGGGCCGAGGTAGTGAAAATAGTCAAAGGTTCTCCCACTCCTGCTGTGTTAAAAAATCCATTTCCAGAGCAGGAGAATAAGATGATAGGTTCTTCTTCGAATGCCAGTGAAGAACCCATTTTGATGATGTCTCATGTCAGGATTGCGACTCGATCGCAAGATTATGGTAGTAAGGCTCCTGTTGATGGTAAGGAAGCAGAATCTTCTCACTCTAACCCATCAACCTCAGCTCCTGGTTCCGATCCACTACAGATCGAAAAACCTAACCCAGACTTAGTGATTAAGCCGCCCGCCAAGGGTGTACTTCGAAGGTCTGCTTTCAATCCACATGCGAGAGCAGCCCAGAATTACAACATTGTTGAAGACTTAGCTGTTTCACCTTCAGCAATGTCGGCACTCGAAGTGCTGCAATCATGTCCAGCGCAACGAAAATTGCTTTTGTCGGCTATTGGAGCTGTCGATGTTCAGGACCCGAACCTAATGATCTTTGATCTAGAAAATAGTACACCGCGTCTCCCCCATCAAATGGCTTTCCAAATTCCAGTGATAGTCAAAAACAGGCCTATTCATCGGACTGTGATTGATGAGGGAGCTTCTACGTGTATTATGTCGATTCAATGTTGGAGATCGCTTGGTTCTCCTTCGTTGAACCAATCCCCCACCATCCTTAAGGCCTTTGATGGCCGTGGGTTCCGTCCGTTTGGTATTCTACAAGAATTGCCTATAGGGGTCGAAGGTAAAACCGTTAGTCTGGATGTGGAAGTGGTTGATGCCCCTCTAGACTACAACCTTCTTTTGGGTCGAAGTTGGTCATATGCTATGACAGCGGTCGTTTCATCGGTCTTCAGAGTCATTAAGTTTCCACATAACGGTAAGATCGTGACTATTGATCAGCTGACATACTTTTCATCCGACCCAACCTCTTCAGAAACTATCCAGCATGTTGGTAAAACGACAATCCCTTATAGGGACATTGGTGTAGGTTTAGTTAAGGATTCCGGTTTACTGGGAACTTTTCCTCTCCCTCCACTCAATGCAGACCCTTCGTTTGCAACAATTCATATGATCACGTCAGAAAACATTATTTATGATGATCCTTGGTATGTTCCCTCTGACTCTGAGCTAGACTCACTCGGTGATGTTATGCCGTTGAGTCCGTATGAGATTGCTTATGAAGCTCTTATGTCTTTTACCGACTTTCATTCAACCGAAACCGACCAAATGAATGTGGTCAGTGAAGAGTCACTTTTCACCTCACCCTTAGAACGGATAACGTTTCCCGAAGAAGTGTCATCTGACGAACAACTTCGCGAAATCCTAAGTGTAGATGATCTACCATGGGAAGATCTCCATCACAGATCTTCGTTTTTACCTAAGGATGATGCATTTGAAAATGATTTTTCATCTATCTTTACCGCTGAATATGTCAAAGACGCTCAGGATCCAACGAAACATTCTGATTCAGAGCTGAATTTAGGGAATATTTCTCGTACTATTCCCATTGATATTTCAGTGAAGCCCGGAATCGAGGAGAACATTCATATAGGTGCCGCATGTACTGAAGAAGAAATCCAAACTTACAAGGCCCTATTCCAAGAATTCCGCGACGTGTTTGCCTGGTCTTACGAGGAAATGCCGGGAATTGATCCTGCCATTGTTGTTCATGAAATCAAAACCTACCCGGATGCTAAACCCATTCGGCAACGGTTGCGTCAGATTCACCCTCGAAAAGCGGCTGCGATTAAAGCAGAAGTCGAAAAGCTGTTGAAAGCAGGTTTCATTTATCCGATCCCGTTAACGGATTGGGTATCGAATATTGTTCCCGTCAATAAAAAACAAGGAACAATAAGAATCTGTATCGACTATAGGGATATCAATCGAGCTTGTCCAAAAGACAACTATCCTACGCCTTATATCGATCAAATTATTGATGATTGTGCCGGAAGTGAGATGTTTTCCTTCATGGATGGTTTCTCAGGCTATAATCAAATCAATATTCTACCTGCCGATCAACCAAAAACGGCATTCATTTGTCCATGGGGGACATTTGCTTATTGCAAATTACCTTTTGGACTTAAGAATGCCGGGGCCACTTTTCAACGGGCGATGTCTTATGCATTTCATGACATCAAGCACATTGTGCAACCCTATCTCGATGATTTGCCTGCTCATTCTTTACATCGAGCTGATCACCTTGTCCACCTACGAGCAATCTTTATGAGGTGTAGGCATTATCGAATTCGGTTGAATCCCCACAAGTGTGTTTTCTGTATAGAAACAGGTCGATTGCTGGGATTTGTTGTTTCAAAAGCCGGCATTCGCGTCGATCCCTCGAAAGTCGAGGCTATCATCAAATTGCCTCCTCCTTCGAGTTTGCGCCAACTCCAAAGTTTGCAAGGGAAAGCGAACTTTTTACGCCGATTCATCCCAAACTACGCCGAGGTCACTAAAGGTTTTACACGGTTGTTGAAACAGAACGCACAATTCTTTTGGGACGAGATTGCCCAACAATCTTTTGATGCACTGAAACACGCGTTGACCCATGCACCGTTATTGCATCCTCCCAACTACAACCAGGACTACTTCTTATACCTCGCAGCTTCGCATTCCACCATTGGAATGGTGTTAGTTCAAGAAGATGAATTCAAAGCAGAGCATGTGATATATTATCTTAGTAGAACCTTAAATCCCACTGAGTTAAAATATTCGCATGTGGAGAAATTGGCCCTGGCAGCCGTTCAAGCTGTCCAGCGTTTTCGTCACTACATTCTTCTCCGCAAAACTACAGTTATTTCGGATTGCAACCCTATGATTTATATTTTGACAAAACAACTGCTAGGGGGCAAGTACTCTAAATGGATTGTTATCCTGCAAGAGTTCGACTTGGAGTTCGAGAAGTCCAAGTCTAAGAAATCTTTAGTTTTTGCGGAATTGATGTGTGATTTCCCGAGTGCTGACACAGAGACTGTGGCAGAGGAGTCCATTGCGGACGAATCTTTGTTTCTTATTAGCACTTTAGATCCGTGGTATGGGGATATAATCATCTATCTCCAAACCCAAACCTTTCGGCCTGAAGCTTCCAAGGAAGACCGTCGAAAAATTCGGTTTCGATCCCAGCAATACAGAATTATTGGAGATACACTTTATCGCCGGGGGGCAGACTTAGTTTTTCGACGTTGTTTAACTCACGAAGAGGCTGAGAGAGTTTTGAATGATTGTCACTCTGGAGCATGTGGCGGTCATATGTCTGGGTATGCCACAGCTCAGAAGGTGTTGCGCGCTGGCTATTTCTGGCCGTCTATGTTTAAAGATTGTATCCTTGCCGTCAGAACATGCCACAACTGTCAAGTGTTTGATCGAAAGATGCGCGCTCCACCTGCTCCTCTCCACCCTATAATTGCCGCTGGTCCATTCGCCAAATGGGGCATTGACTTTATTACTTGTAACCCTCACTCGGCCGGGGGCATGCGTATATCATCCTCGCGGTTGATTATTTTACAAAATGGGCCGAGGCGATGCCTACATTCGACGCAAGCGGCAAGACAGCTGCAGTTTTCGTATTCAATCATATCATAACTAGGTTTGGTGTCCCACAAGCAATCATTACTGACCATGGGAGCCATTTTCGAAACGTCATGATGACTGAGCTTACAAGCCAGCTTGGTTTGCGCCACGATAGCTCTACTCCTTATTATCCGCAAGCCAACGGTTTGGTTGAGTCAATCAACAAAGTTCTAGTCATCATGATTCGACGGATCATTGGTATCCATCGAACGAATTGGCATAACATGTTATTTTCGGCGCTATGGGCATATCGAACTTCAGTGAAAAATTCAACAGGTTTCACCCCTTTCCAGCTAGTTTATGGCTTAGAAGCTGTGTTACCTATTGAATGCGAAATCCCATCACTTCAAATGGCTGTCGAATTACTTCCAGCTACTTCCGAAGAGGAGAAACGGTTATTATACTTGGCTAAATTAGATGAGACTCGACGTGACGCTACTTTAGCTATCGAGACTCACGCGAAACGAATGAAAGCTCAGTACGATAAAAATGTAACCCCTCGAAGTTTTTCGGAAGGAGACCTAGTACTATTATATGATCAAGCTAACGATAAGCTAGGTGCCGGAAAATTCGTTCCCATGTGGCATGGGCCCTACATTGTAAAGCGAAAGCTAGCAAAAGGGGCTTATGAGTTAGTTGATTTTGATGGGGACTCTTTGGGTAAACCCAGAAATGGACTTTACCTAAAGAGGTATTATGCTTAAAATGATGGGTATGGAGAAATTTTTAGATAGGTTAGATTTCCTTTCTAGCTAGCAAGTGTGTTAGTTTAGTCAGTGTGCTTAGCTTAGCGAGTGTGGTTTTTCGTCATTATTCTGGCTTATCTTGGTTTTACTCTTGATATTGTAGATGTCGACGCCTCTCCAAACATACATTGGATTTGCTGATGGTGCTTGTCGTAATACACGGAATATCTCTTCCGCAGCTTGGGTTATCTATTCGCCCTCTGACGAGTTAGTTTCTATGCATGGGGTAAGCCTCGGTCAAACAACGAATAACATTGCAGAATACAGTGCAGTGGTTGAATTATTATCCGAATCTATTTCATTTGGAATTCGACGTTTGATAGTGAGGTTAGATTCTGAACTTGTTGTATTACAGCTTAATAGAGTTTATGCCATTAGAAATCCTGTGTTATTAAGGTTGTTTTTGAGAGTGCGTCTCTTGGAACGTGAATTTGATTACATTGAATATCAACATATTCCAAGGTCTTTGAATACATTAGCAGATGCAATTGCTTCTCGAATGTTGGACAGACATTTACGATAATCATGCAAGTAAATTTAAAAACATTTCATCACATATGTTAAACAAGATAAGCCGGTAATAGTGATATATATAGATAGAAGTGTGTCAAAAAATATATACATCGTCTTCGATCATAGGTTTAAAACACCTTATGATCGGCAAAATGATAGTACAAAAAGTCAAAAATGTCACATGTGACTACAAAAGTGACTAGTCAATCACTGGTGGTGCTCTCTGTACGACACCACTGCGCGGGCTACCTTACGCAAAAATCTCCTAAACGGTCCAGGGACCGCGACTACGAAGCGCTGAAGCCTGATAGGAATGTCGTCCATAGTAGTCTCAGGTATATCTGCCGTGAGACGCTCTAGATCATGCTCCAACTCAGCTAGTACTTCTGCTGTCGCATCCTGTGGGGCCGGTACCGGTGCAGCTGGATGTAGTCTATCATAAGGCCGGAGGTTGGCTGGACGCTGTGGACCAACATCTGCATTTTGAAAAATTTACTATTAGTTTTGAGACGATATATATAAAAAATACAAAAAATACATAATTAGAAAACTTGTGAAAATAAAAGTACCTCTGTCGTCCCATTGTTCTCCCTGTGGAAGAACCATGTCCGGATCACCTCTGAAATCCATTCCGGCATACGGAAAGTCCTGTATCACAAAAAGCTGGCCCTCTAACCAGTCAAAATAACTATCTGAGAATCGAACTACTGTCGCGCCCTCGTCAGGATGCCGGGCCATCACCGCAACCCATCGTATCAGCTTTGGCTGCTGAGGACCCAAGATATCAACAGTGAGTTGCTGAGGGATCAGCATTGGAACTCTCTCCAAGGCAAAGCTCACGACTATAGGCCCATATCCAAAAGTCTTTAGTCGTCCGTTCTTTGCCTTGGTCAGTTGGCTCTTCATATGAGCCGACACAGCTTCACACCAGTTGAAAATGGTGCCTTGGTAACAGTCAATTGCCATCCGCATTTGGGATCCGGAAGCAATGTGTAAAGCGGCCGCGCCGCAAATTCTGGTAACCGTGAACGCTATGACTTTGAGTTCCGGTAGAGTGATGTGTTTTATCTCTATGCCTTTTGAATGGTGAGCCCCACGTGTGCACCAATCCTCGCGGAGACTATCAAGGGATTGGCCACCCGGCCTAGTCCCCGCAAGACTGAGTTGCTCACCTCTGTTTGGCAAGCCAGTGAGAAAGTATACATCCGAGGGCTCTATCTCGAGCTGGTGCCCTCCTATGTAAAAGCATTGTTCTTGTACGTTCCATCGCTCAACCAGCCATTCCAAGAATCTTACCTGGCCCCTCATGCCCGGTATGGTCCAATATTTGTATAATCCGCATGCTCTTAGGGCATCCAGGGAAGGTTGATGATTTATTGCAGCTTCATCTTCCTCTACATGCTCTCTTTCTCTCCAGTCTAACATGATTAATGCCCTGCATATCAAAAATAGCAATTAGAAATTGATTTGGGAATTTTTGGTGGTTTTTTGAGAGAGTTGGGGTTTTGAAATGCGCGTTTCTCGGAGGACGCACCCCGGCTTTGTAGCACAGGGCGCCCGGACGCAGCTGGCCTGAAGGCGGGCTGCGTCTTCCGACCGTTTTCCCGTATGAGAAAAAGTCGGGGGACGCAGGTCACCCGAAGGGCACCTGCGTCCGCCGAGAGGCGCATTCCAAAACCAAAACCCCCCCAAAAAATGAAACTAAAACCTAAAAATTGATTCTAAACGGATAGAAATGCAGAGTAGGATGTGTAAAATACCTGGATGAGACGGCGTTCGATTCCGACGGTCAGATTTTCCGCAGCGACCACGGGAAGTTTCTTGTCAAAAGCTCCTTTTTCAACCTCAACAGTGAAACGGTAAAAATGACATGGTAAAAGGTCTTTTTATAGGTTTTTTGGATGAATTAGTTCATTTTTTACCATGAAAAGATGTTTTTGAATGTATTTTTGCCTATTTTAAACAGGTATGAGTAATGTGTTGCTTTTGTGCAGGACAAAGGGATTTCGAGGGAAATTGTAATTTTTCACAAACAAAAATATCAGAGTCATCTTTTAAGCCCTTTTCTGACTCCTAAAACATGAAAAGATCGCCGAGTGTTTCTTTTTCACTCGTTAAAACGGAATTAAAAGACGGTCCCCTTTTAGCTCTTTTCTGACCGCAAAATCAGGAAAAGATTGCCGGGTTTTTGTCGTTTCGAACTCGATAAGGAAATAAAACGACGTGTCCTTGATCGCTTTTTACTTTTCAGGTCAACGACACTATTATGAAAGTACTCCTTGGTCGCAAGATCAAGCGGTTCCCCCAGGTATTATTTTATACTTTTTCGGGCTTGAGGGACACAAATATACGAAAAAGTTCAACGTGGAGTCTCCTTTAGTTTTTTCAGACTCTCTAAAATTGAAAAACGCCGAGTTTCTCCTATACTGGGCTCGTTAAACTTTTACAGTAGAGGACCTGTTCAATTACAAACAGGAACGAACCACTCCTTCCTAGGGTTCGAATTTAAACTAGGTTGGACTCGTCCGAAGGATGAGCTTATAATCAAGCATATGTTATCCTCCTCAAGCTTGTTAAAAATAAAGAGGTACTTGCCAGAAATGGTGGGGGAAAAGAGAGAAGAATGAACCTGTTTGTCACCTTTTGTCTCAGAAGAAACTTTATTACCACTCTTGAACACGACACTTTTCATTCACCTGGGTTGGGAAATCTTTTACCTCACAGTTGACCAAATCACTTTGAAAGTCTTTAACCGGGTTTCGGGGATTAACTTTGAGTTATTCGTCACCAAGCCATCTGTTGTGTCGTTATGTGTTCAAGAGGTCTGCAAGCAAAACTTTCATCTGCAAAATACTTGTCATCCATTTGACCATCCCTGAGTCAGTCCTTACAGCAACATTTCTTCAACTTGAACAATGATTTCGTGTTGCGGGCTTGCCTGCAACGGGTCGCTTTCTATCGACATCGACACATTATCTAGAAAGATGACTTAGGAATCGACAGTACCTTGAAGTCTGCATGCATCAATGGCAGGTTTCTCGCCTTTGACGTCAGTTTACATCATTGACTTTCGATCAAAGGATTCCGTGAAGTGTTCGACATCAAAACATCTATTCACATTTCACGGGTTGTGCTTGGTACTTTGAGAACCATTGACATTACTGGTGGTTTCTCTCACGCTTGTTAACAGTTTACATCATTGACTGGTAATCAAGTGGTTTCTACCATGTTCGACATCGAATCATTTAATCACATGGCTAGAATCGTACCAATTCGGGAAGTAGAAGTGAAGACCCTGGATCTAGTTTCTACCATCCAGGCTGCGAGGAGTTTTGTATTCATTATCTATGTAGACTAATCATAAACAGATGGCTGCGTCCATACTGTGTCTACAAAAGTCTATAAAAATGATGTACTGCAAGATCATTCCTGTATCAGAATAGTTAGTCCATTAGTTAAAGTTTTGAATCTGAGTATGGGAATGCCTACCTCAGTGATGATATAATCTTATCCATGTATTTTGTGTTGAAAATTGCAGGTTCCAACCAGGCCATCCACAAGACAATCCTTGAAATGATAAAGCGCTTCACCCTTCCTAGAATTACAAAACCCTATTCTATTCCAGGCTTCGCACTTTAGGGGGCAATCTGTTACACTAAAAAATGTCACCTTGACTACTTACAGTTAGTATGGCTCAAATCAACAGTCATGCTACCCTCTTAGGCAAGTCTCATGCCTCTGTTATCCATCTCAAACTCAAAGAAGAGAGAAAGTCTTGTAAAAACTATGTTTATCTCTGGGGTCGCAGGTTCTCTCTAGCCTTACCTGCGGGGACGCTGACCATGTTCACAAAATCTGCGTCCATGGACGCTCTGTATGTTAAGGGACAGGTGCGTCCCTCTGTAAAAGGCAAAATGCGCGAGTTTTATCTTGAAAAAGTTACTTGTGGTTACTTCTAGAACATTCTAGAGGTCGGTTTGATGAAATGGATGCGCCTCCAGTTGGTTCATGTATCTCTATTAAGGGGGAACTTATCCCATCAATAAGGGAGCTATCCCACCCAAAGAGGGGGATGATCCCATTGATAGTGGACCTGAATAACCTCTTTACAGCACTATAAATAAAGGCATTGAGCCAGAAGGAGAGGAGGTTGGAGCTATACATTTTCTTTGGGTAAATGCTGCAGGATTTAGGTCTTCCATTAGAGCCTTTGTGAGGAGAGATTGTCTTCACTTGATTCTACTTGGGAGAGGGTGAGCTTTGTCAAAGTAGAGGAAAACCCTTGATGGACCCTGGGAGGAACTTGCACAACACCAAGGCCAGGTTGTAAGAGTTTCTTTGTTTCGTTATTAATACAAACTGGTTTATTTTTCTCAATAGCTTGTGTTAATGAGTTATTTCATGTGTTCCTTGGTCTGCATGTTGAATATATGTTTTATTATATGAAATGCAAGTGCTTGGTAATTGTTTGATTGTTTGTGGTTGCAGGAATTGACTTGAAGGAGGAGCTCATCCGGATCGTCAAGAACGGACTTCAACAACAACGTTTTGGAATAAGGTAAGCCTAAACACTTGTAGTTTTCATGTTGTAAAAGGTGTATTTAGAGAAAGATCACTCCATTTTGTCTTGTTTGTCATTAGAATGTCTTAGACTTCTAGGAAGGTCAGTCGTGTCCGCACCCTTGACAAATTCCGTGTGACACTCTCTCTCTCCCTCCCTCTCTCTCTCTCTCTCTCTCTCTCTCTCTCTCTCTCTCTCTCCCTCTCTCTCTCTCCCCCTCTCCCTCTCTCCCTACCTCTCTCTCTCTCCCTCCCTCTCTCTCCCTCCCTCTCTCTCCCTCTCTCTCCCTCTTTCCCTCTCTCTCCCTCTCTCTCCCTCTCCCTCCCTCTCTCTCTTCCTCTCTCTCTCACTCCCTCCCTCCCTCTCTCTCTCTCTCTCTCTCTCTCTCTCTCTCTCTCTCTCCCTCTCCCCCCTCTCTCTCCCTCCATCCCTCACTCTCTCCCTCTCCCCCCTCTCTCTCCCTCCCTCCCTCCCTCTCTCCTCCCTCCCTCCCTCTCTCCTCTCCTCTCTCCCCCCCTCTCTCTCCCTCTCTCTCTCTCTCACTCTCCCTCTCTCTCTCTCCCTCTCCCTCTCCCTCTCTCTCTCTCTCTCTCTCTCTCTCTCTCTCTCTCTCTCTCTCTCTCTCTCTATTGCAACAATAAACAAAACAAGTATTATGATTCACTAAATTCCTCTTCCCTTATGGATATTCTAACACCTACACTCCACTTTCTATATTCTCTTTTTCATATTTTGGGTTGGGTTCTTAGAGATGTTTAATAATCCACTATTTATCCCACATGTTAGATTGGTTTGTCTTGTCTGTTACAGGGTTCATTTCGTTGAGGAGATCACAAATCCACCATGTGTCCACAATTCTCTTAGTGATTTTTATACCCATAAGATAAGAATACAAATAATACAAAGACAACTTATAAATGTTAGAACTCTCTCAAGAGATACTTTTCTATTAATGCAATCTCCCACACACCAAATACATGATAGATTACTCTTGGTGTACAAGCACATTAACATATAATAAAGCACACTTAGCTTTAGTTAGCTTTAGTGCATGCATGTGGTGTACATCAACATTAGCATAGCATAAAGCACAGTTAGCTTCTGTTAGCTTTAGTGCATGCATGCAATCAAGTTTAAGTTAGATGTTTAATGTATTGATTCTTTCATCACTATTTAATATACAAAATTCATTCTCTCTTCCATTTTTTCTCAATTCTTGAAAGTTTATGTAATTATTCTCCAACTAGGTCCTTACCTATGTAGAATCTAATAATTTAACATGGTATAAAAGCTACTAGGGGCCTAAAGAAGGTGCATGAACAAGGTTTTGCAAGTTTGAATATCCAAGCATTGGAAACTACTGGGAAATTGAAAGTGCCAAAAATTATTAGAGAGTTGAATTGGTGAAAGAATGGAATTCCCAACTTCCTCCATTCTCACTTTGTACATTTACTATGATTGGAAACTAGTGATTTTTCTTTGTCTTGGTAGGAAAGGCTTGTACTAGATAGTCATGGGAATTGAGATGGAACCAATGTCATAGAATGAGAAGTTTGATTGGCTTAACAAATCTGATATGGCTTATGGAAGATTGTGTATATCTGTGTCTCGTGATATTCTTTATGAGATCATAGATATTGAATGGCCACATGAAATTTGGACTACATTGAAGAGATTATATGGTGATGAAGATGATCTAGGAGAACACCATTTGGGAATAGAGAGTTCAATCTATCATAGTAGTCATGAAATTGGTGAAGTCTTCTTCAACAACTTAGAAAAATATTCTTAAGACATCGTTGTACATGAAGCCTCTACTTCTACTGTGGTTGATAAGTTGTTGTGGATGAGAATTTTAACTTGTCAATAATGAAGATCTCATACATGAGGAAATCTCTTCCTCCATTGGTGATGAAGACTCTACTATAAATGGAGAAACTATTTTTGAAAACATAGAAGAGGACTTTTATTCCCTTACTATTGATGATGTTGATGATTTAGATCTGATGAGGTATCAATTTGATGTTGCTCCATATGCACTGTTAGTTGTAGAGCCATACATTCCCATGTGTGCATCCAAGGAGGCATCTATAACTCCATGCATGCATCCATGAGCATGCATCCCTAGAGTGTGGAATTCCCATGCATGCATATATGGTACATGCATATGACTATCAAACACATGTTGAAGCTATAGGGAATCCACATTGGCATGCAACCATGTATAAGGAGAATTAGTCATTGATCCAAGCATAGGAGTTGATACCTATACTTTCGAAAACGAAGCTTGTTTCTCTAGATCTATTTCCAAAGAAAGAGTCCACTTCTGGCAATGTACATAGTTTGGGGTCATGCCCCATTTGCTGGTCAAGAAAGAAGCAAGTTTCCATTGCTTTATCATTATCCAAGGCTTATTATAGAGAAGTATTTAATGCCGCCATTCTGACCATTTGGTTGTAGCATTTCCTTTCCAAGTGTGGTATCATTATCCATCATTCGGCTATCATATGGTGTGACAATCAGATTATAGTGATGTTTTGTAGAGATCCAATGTAGTGGTAGCAGATCAAACATATCGATATCCATATACACTACATCAAAGGATTAATTCATGATGGGATCATTGATTTTGAGTACTATCCTAGTTCTAAGTGGTTGGCACAAAATTTGGATTAAAATACCTAGGGTTCAACTAGTGGTTTCTAACAAAGGTTTCTGGTATTGTCTAGCATATGGCTTATATTTTCATTCCTTTACGAGGGAGAAACGTTTCACCCGAGGTGTTCCAAGATATTCAAAGAAGAAGGAGATCGAACACTAAAGCTGAGGATCTATTATCAAATAGATCATTCATTACTCAAACAATTATACAAAATTTGCATAAATATTCATAATTATGTATGTAGTTAAGATAGAACCCTCTACAAAAATACATACTAGGAAATACATTGGCACATAATAATATTTTTTTAAAAGAGGCACATAAATCATAACCATTCTATACACAAACACATAAAAATGTTCCTGCAACACCTCCTTTATTATTATGAGAAGTGGATCATTACATCACACATTTGTGATAGAACGCATGATCTTTCATTAGATAATATGAGCAAAATTATAGTGGGACCAATTTACAAACTAAAGATAGACACATGACTTCAATCTTTAGGCCAGTAGCATTTTGGCATGATTTCGATCTCTCCCTCTTATCCTACTCGACCTTTGTAGCTTTTACTGATTTCCTTCCAATCTTTCTCCCTTCAATTTGACACACTTTGGTCACTTTGATCTTGCTTTCTAGATCTAGTCCATTTTAACAAAACCTGGTGCTTTGGTCCATATCTCTTTGATTTTTTCAAAATCTAGCACATTGATCCATCTTTTGTGGATTCTCCAAGTCTTGAAATAACTACTTTTAACTTTTGCATTCCACTTTCTTTTTTCTGTTCTTAGCTTCTGGTTGATCTAGGTGGATACTGGTGGCCACCTGCCTATTCCACTTGGAACCCCACCATTGTTTATTTTAGTTTTTCATTTTCCTTATTTGTAACATAAGCTACTATTTTTGGCAGTTTTTTCGGGTCTTGAACTTCTGGAGCCGTTTTGAGGCCCTAAATGACATTCTTTGGGAAAAATGGGACCAACATGGGTTTGTAGTCCTCGGATAGATATTTCCAACGAGGTATTTTTCATGTCAAATGAAGATCATATGCAAAAGTTACAACCCCAGGAATTTGATGTACCAATTTACCCAAACGGGGCCCATAGTTTGGTGCTTCATCTCCTAGGTTAGGTTTTTGGATGTTTATGGTTTTCCATTGTTTCTCAATAATAAATAGGCCTCTGAGCCTCATTTTAACACAGTTTAGAGGCATGTAGCCACGACATCTCCTCTTAGAGATAAGGTACCATCGCCTGATCTAGTCTTATTTCCATTTTGTTTGTAAGCATATTTCAGTGCTTGATATTAATGAAATGAAGAGTTATTTCTACTACATCTTTGTATTTATGGTTATATCTGTAATTTTTTGCGTTCCTATTTAAATCTGGATCAGTGGTATCAGAGCGGTCTGCTCTTTCTCTATTTTTCTTTGCATGTCCCCAACGAGGTCAGGGTAGAAGAAGTTAGGGCTTGATCTGGTTGAACCTTTGCAAGATGAGCCTCGCAAACCCTGACAACCTCCCATGCGGGAAGAAAAGAAAGATGAGGGGGCAAGAGATCCTATCACAATATTGCTCGAGGAGGCCCTTGAGAAACAAAGGAATGCGATGATGGACAACTTTTCCCAGATCCTTCAACGGTTGGCCATCAACGATGCATCCACATCCAACAGCCACTTTGGAGGCTCCACTCCTTTTAAGGTACAGGTAAACTTTGGTATTCCTATATTTTAGGGCCAAATAGATGTAGACATCGTAGATAAATGGTTAAATTTGCTAGAAGGATATTTTTCTGTTCATGATTTTTCCAGCCGAGAGAAGATTACTTTTTCTCTTCTCAAACCTGCCCCCCGCGTCAAGGACTAGTGGGAAACATATTATGAGCAGAAGGATGAAAGTACATCCTCACTTTTTTCAGCGGCACCAACTTGGAACTCGTTCCGGGATGCCATCATGGAGCAATACTACCATGCCGGGAGCTATGAGGATAAATACATAAAGTGGACAATCCTGCGACAGGGAAGGGACCAAGATGTGTCAGAGTTTACCAATGGTTTTCATACCCTTCGCACGAAGTTGGATACTAAGGATTCTGAGAAACATTTGGTACTCAAGTACCGTGGCCACCTACATAGGTACATCCAGGAAGAGATGGAGTTCCTGGACATCTCCTTGCTCGGCACGACATATTGATATGCCGTTAAGATTGAGCAGAAGTTTAAATAGAAGAAGCAAGATGTAAATCCAAAGCAAGGGAAAGGTGCCCCCAAACCACATAACAAAGGAAAAAGCCAATGTGGGGTGGCCCAGGACAACCTGCCAAAGTCGCAAGCATAGAAAAACATTGGGAAGCCGAAGAAGGACACGGAAAAGTGGTGTGAGTTCTTGTTGGAGCCCATTTTGTCCCCAAATTTTCTGCCTCTCACCCCTATTTTCACCACCTACCCTATCACCTACATCACTACCTAAAATCCAATAGTACATGGCCAAGAGGTAAATGCATTTAACTAGCATTTTTTTTCTATTTATGATTGAATTTAAGTAAATTGTTGAGTCATGTCCTTAATATGCTAACTATTCATTCATGGGTTTAGCTTTGAAGCTTAGTGGTAGGATTGGCAGGTCAGGATGGATGGAAAGGATGCGTTGTCATCAGCAACGTTCTCATCTTTCATATTCAAACAACTAATCCTTGACCAAATTCGAGACAGTCGTTGCCAGGTGTGGCCTAGTGGACTCCTTCCTCCTTTTGTTTTGAACATCGATGTATACAAAGATTAGGGTTATTTCTAATGCCAAGCTTGATGATCCCAAGAACGATATTTTGTTATGCCAATCTCGGTGATTCCAAGGTCAAAGATTCTCCAGATCAGGATCGTAGCGGATTACTCCCATGATAGCAGTCAGTTACACTAGAAGGAATCAGTTTGTTCTAAGGAAAGTGAAGACAATTTGGAGAAGATCAAGCAATTCTTATATTAGGTTGTAGTTTCTGAAGATTCCCATAGTTAGCTAAGTTGTTAAATTTATATTAAGTAATTACATTTAAAGGCCAATGAAATACAATAACAATGTTTTTCGTTAGCAAGATACAGTGATCTATGTAATCTGTTTTCAAGACTTTGTTCTGAAGTTTTATGAATATGGCTATTTCCAAGTTGTGAACCAGAACATTTGCCCGCATGGTAGATTGTGAGTCATGTTTCTAATGCTTTAAATCTCTTTTCCATTGCATTAGGTTAGCTTAATCCAAGTGTGGGAGGGCCCACCACCTCTAGAATTAAGCTTCATTAACATATAGGATACCTAGGTGTGTGAGTGTGATTTCATAGTCTAAATTCTGTTGCGTTATAGTTACAAATATTGGTGTATGATTTCATAATATGCGTGGTTTGTTTCCTTACAGATTAAATGATTTGGGGATTTATTTCTTGTGTTGAAGATCTTCGATTCATTTTACAAACCAAACTCATATTTTAACATAGATCCATGCTTTGTTCCTCCAGTTAAGTCGCATTCATTCATATTTATAATTGGAGTGTCCACGATAGAGAAAATCAATTGATTCTTGAAGTTTATGTAGCACGATTCTTGTGTGTTTATCCATGTAAATTATGATGTATGGTATGAGTGTGAACGAAGAATTCCTTTTGTATAACTGAGTGGTTGAATTATGGCTTGGAAGATTTGATAATATCCACTGTAGTTATAAACGAATTCGTGCCTAGTCGCATAGGTATTGCATTTGTCATTTTTTGTAGTTTGAATGGTGTAATTCATTTCAAGTAAAGTTACTTAGTTCTAGCAGTGACTATTTAAGTTTAAACTGTGTGATTTCGAGCATTGTGATTTAGTTTGAGCTGTGTGATTTAATTCAAAACATTCCTAGTATGATTTAAGCCTCGTATCATTTTGAGTCATTTGAGATAGTTAGTTTTATTTTAGGGTGATAAAATAGATTCAATTTCCATACTAGGTCCAGTGGCATAGGAATTGATTTCATAGCAGTAAACTCAGATAATTTTGTTGAGATTTCATTTTCCTTTAAGTAGTTTAAGTGTGGTTTGAATGCATATTATTTTTGAACAAGAATAGCCTAGTTTGATAGTTCAGGATTTGATTCTGGTTTTCTTTTCCAAATTGTAGCATTACATTTTAGTTTCTCAGATATTAGGTTTTAATGATTGCTTGCCTCTGCCTTTCGAA
Source organism: Pinus tabuliformis (assembly GCA_031772625.1). Taxonomy (NCBI): domain Eukaryota; kingdom Viridiplantae; phylum Streptophyta; class Pinopsida; order Pinales; family Pinaceae; genus Pinus; species Pinus tabuliformis. The sequence goes on from CM062807.1 coordinate 783,196,519, forward strand.
TAATTAGAGTTTAAAATTCCTGCTTTGAAAAGGTTTTATTTCAAGAATTGTTCTTAGATTGAATTTCATTAAGCCTTTTGTTTCAGTGGGTTTGCCTTTTGATTGCAGAAATTTAGAATAAGAAATAGAAATGTATTGAGTTAAATTGATTTCCTTTAGATTTCTTATGTTAAAGTAAAGAATTCTTTTGTGAGAGTGAGATGAGTGTTAGTTTATTTAATTGTTCCATTATGTACTTAGTGATCACTATCAAGGAAAAATACATACTCTGAACTTAACCTTGAGCCAAAAATCAAGTACAACTCATGTTTACAAGTCTTTGTTGACAATTAAATATTAGGAGGTTTAATCGCTAATTAAAACTCTCAACAATCTGGCATCGTTGCCAGGGCGTTGTATTTTGGTTCAGGTAAGATTATTATTATAGAGTTTCAAAGGTATTGTAGGACAATTAGAGGTCGGAGAGAGTACGGTAAGACATGAGTGAAGAGCCACACATACACTATAGTGGGGTTGCTCCAAAGTTTGATCGTTTTGGCTTATCTTTGAACTTTTATTTCCTTTCCTTTATGTGTAGAAGTAGAAGTAGGCCTAGAGACACTAAAGGAAGATTTATTTCTAGTTCAAACTTTCCTACAAATTTTGGTGCAACAATCACACCAATCACTAGTCCTATTAATCGGTCTGCAAGAGTAAAGCAAGAAGAAGGAGGTGTTGATAGCAAAGTGGCTTCGGAGAGGGAGATTCTCAATCAAGAGGAGGAAACAATTAAACAAATTATTTTTGGGACTACGGAAGGTTTTGGCATTATGATACAGGTGTTGTCCTTGATGGCAACTCACACAGATGACAGTTCAAAGTGCAAGAGGTTAACAACAAAGGATTACAAGCTAGACTCCAGATATTGAAGAAAGAGAGGTATACACTGGTTCACTTTGTCAAAGAAGTGTATACACGTAGGTTAAGAACAAAAGGAGTGTATATGTATACACACACTCCCACAGGAGGAAAAGCTTGTACATGTTGGAAAACCAAGTTTTTGGTCTAAGGTATTTGGTCCAAGGTATTTGGTCTGAGGTATTGACCCAAGGTATTTGGTCCAAGGTATTGGTCCTAAGTGGCTTTAGTCCGAGGTATTGACAAAGGATCTAACTATATAAGGAGGAGAAGATCATTAGGCCAAGTGAGCAAGCAATGAATATCTTATGAAGAGTGAGATCAAAATAAAATATGCATGTTATGGGTTTCTGGTGCTTTGCTTGATTTGAACCTTTGATGAAACTTAATGGTTGATGAGGGATGAGATCTAATGATGGATTGGGATCTGAAATGAAATTATGTGGTTTGATCATGGATAGTCTAGATCTGAATACTGATGCATGCTTTATTTTGTAAATGTTATGATCTGGGTATGACTGAAGTCTAGAATAGCTGCAAAGTTATGAGTTAATATTTGCAGATCTATGCGCCTAGTTTGCTTTTATAAAAGCGCGTATACACACTGGTTCGACACATCGAAGTAGCGTATACATTATGAAATATGATATTTGAAGTTGTAGTTGGTTCTGGCTATCGTTGTAAAGCTCTGGGTCTTGCTCTGTGTTCTGGTGACTGTGTTCTAAATGTTCAGATTGATTGATTATGATTTGGTTCAGTGATGATGGGTTGTGAGTGATTGATTGATTTAGTTATGGTTGATTCAAAAATTGATGATTGAGTTTCAGTGATTGGTTGATGCAGATGTAGTTGATGGTTGTATTGCAGTGGTGATTGATTTTGAGCTTCAATGTTGTTGATAGGTCCAGTATGAAAATTTAATGAAATGAGGCTTTCATATTATGGTGTTGTGTTCCAGGAGTATCCAGTCTAAAAATTTATGAAATGTGGTCCCTGGAGGAAGATAGAAGTTGGTAGCCTTCTATAGGCTAGCGCCTACATACTAGTAAACATATCAGCCAATACAAGAGCTAGGGGGTTGAAGCTCCCTTCTAGTAGCAGCTAGAAAATGAGTGAAGGTTGGAGCCTTCTGTAGACTAGCGCCTACGTACTAGTAAATGAATTAGATGGTACAAGAGTCAGGGGGTTGGAGCTCCCTTCCAGTAGAAGTTGGAAAACGAGTGAAGGTTGGAGCCTTCTGTAGGTCGGCGCCTACGTACTAGTAAATGTATCAGTTAGTACAAGAGCTAGGGGGTTGTAGCTCCCTTCCAGTAGAAGCTGGAGAACGAGAGAAGGTTGTAGCCTTCTGTAGGTGGGTGTTTACGTACAAGTATGAGTTTGCACCAGTACAATATTGTAAACAGGTTTTTCTTATATTAAAAGAAGACAAAAACAAGTGGTTTTTGTCCTGCATTGGGTTTCCACATTAAATCTTGGTGTTCATGTGTGTTTCTTATCTGTGATGGTTTGTTTTGTTATTACTGCACATGGTTACTGTTTATATGGTTAATGAAGTATTGATGCACTGATTGAAGATCAACATATGATGAATTAACTAAATCATAAGTTTATTGGATATACGTTGGTTGCATTAAATACAGTTATGTGTAAAAGCGAGTTACCTTCGTTGAAGTAGCATATATAAATCAGAATATGAAAAGAATAAGTTATTGATTTGACTAATACTGATTAACCCCCCATCTCAGTATTATTTCTAACAATTGGTATCAAAGTTGGTCCTTTGACAAAAGCTTGGTCGCTTGAAGGAGATCCGTAGTAACAATGGGAAACAAACTAAAGAAGAAAGCACCTCAAAAGAAGAAGACATCTCAAAGGAACTATGACAATGGGAGAGACGATTGGCCTCTATGTGGAAGCAACTCTTCATATTTAGGAAAACCTCAGAATGAAGAGGAACAAGAAAAAGAACTATCAGGTACGTATTTGTTGTCCTCTGGTGATACATTTCTCTCTTCATTTGAAGATAATGAAAGTGATAACGAAACAAATGAATTTTCTCTTATGGGTGAAAGAGAAAGAAACCAAATAGAGGCAAAATTTAAAATGCTCACAGATACAATTAGAAATCAAAAAGATCTAATTGATAAAAGGGAATGTTCCTACAAAGAAGAGGTTAACAGATTAAAATCTCAGTTGGAGGAAGGAAAAAACGTAAGGGAGCAATACAAGGAAAAGGAAGATCAATAACAAAAGTTGTAGGATGAAGTGACATCATTAAGAAATGAAGTAAATGAAAAGAGTAGAATAGTCAAGATACTTAAATATAGGACTAGTTACTATGAAAGTCTTGAAGCTAAGATCCTCTCTCTAGAAGAAGATCTTCAAAAATAAAATAAGCAGAATGAATAACTACCTCAAACAAAGGAAGAACAAGAAAATAAGATTCTTAAATTAAGGCAACAAGTGGAAGAAGGATGAAACGCTGAAGAAATCATGAAGAAGCAATATCTAGAAAAGGAAGAGCAATATCAGGTTGAGGTAAATATCTTAAAAAGTAAATTAGAAGAAAAGGATAAACTGTTACAATTTCAAGATAGTACTAAGATTTTGGATAATATTCTTAGTAGTCAATGGTCTCCTACCATCAAAACTGGTCTTGGTTTTCATGAATCCATTGAAGGTGAATCTAGCTCACAAGGTGAGGCAAGGAACTCTAATTCAAAATCTAAAATGCTCAACAAGGAGATGAGAGTTCAACCCCATCAACAACCAAGGAAAGAAAGTCTTCAAAGAAAATCTTTTACTCCTAAATATGGAAGTGATAGTCGGTAACTTCCTACGATGAATAATGTTGAATGTTTTATATGTCATAATTTTGGACATGTTGTAGCGACATGCAAAAGTAGAATGGTTCAAGACCATCACACAGAAAGATCATCAGTTTCCAGGTACTTTAATGGATATTTTTTTTCTTGCAATATGTTTGGTCACAAATCCATTGACTACTATAGAAGGAATATGAAACATGTAAGATGTTATGCATGTAACAAGTTTGGACATATAGCAAAGGAATGCAGGAGAAAATTTCATGCACCATACCAAAAGGAGAAAACATCATCACACTCGGAGATATGGAAGAAGAAGGAAGTACAGTCAGAAAAATGTGGCATAGCACATTGTACAGACATAAAAGACTCAGGGGGAGCTGAAAGTATGAAACTTCTGTGTTCTAAATCTCATACACAAGTTTCATGAATACAAGTTGCATATATACGTGAGTTCTAAGCCGCACAGTCACGTATATGTTGGCTGGAGGAAAAATCAGTGGGTCCAACTCAGGAAAAGGGCTCTAATATGGTTCAGTCAATTATCTACTCTATTTGATGATGGTTACAATTTGCTGATGATATGCGGAAATGTGTTGGTGCTCATAAGATGTTAAAAAGTTGATGTATATCTGATTGATGATGATGCCTTAATGATTCTTACTGATATTTGCAATGACCATATCTGATAATGAACAGTTGGCACAGGTTTACGGGGAGCATATGCTTCTAAAAATGCATTGTTGGCATTATGGTACATGAAGATGCTTATATTGCTTGATCCACATAATTTTTTTTATTCAGATGACTCTTTTGATGATGGGCATATATAGGCTATTGAAATTGATGCTGCTGACAAATGATGATGGTGCAGATTGTATATGGTGTATGATAGTTGTTGATGACTATCATGGTCTTGTTTAGATTGTTGGTCCTTGTTATAAATGTATTGTATATCATTTGATGTAAAGGTCATTAAAAGACCTAATTTATAACCCCACTATTCATGGGAAGGATGATTTAATACTTTCTATTTGAGTCATGTATAAACATTTGGTATATCCCCACTTGGTTGGGTGGATGAGTCAAATTTGGTGTATCCCCACTTGACTGGGAGATAGATGTATGTATGAGTCATTGATGATAGGAAGGTCATACTCAGTTGAGATATAGAGTCATGTTATTCTTTTGAAAAACATTTTTTTGCAGACTTTGTATGTGCTTAAGGGGAGCATGGATGGTTTAGTGCATCTCAGCATGTACAAAAGGAGAGCTTAATTAGAAAATTTAGCATGTACTCAGAGAGAGCATGAACAACATAATGTATATAAAAGGCAGAGAATATCTTGGTCTTCCCTTTTCCCTTGATGTAAAAGGGGGAGAGTGTCTTGGTATTATTCTTGCCATCGAGTCCAAAGGGGGAGATTGTTGGCTTTATGATACAGGTGTTGTCCTCGATGGCAACTCACACAGATGAAAATTCATAGTGCAAGAGGCTAACAATAAAGGATTACATATCAGACTCCAGAGGTTGAAGAAAGAGAGGTATACACTAGTTCCCTTTTTCAAAGAAGCATATACACACGGGTTAACAGAACAAAAGGAGCGTATACGTATACAGGCAATCCCACGGGAGGAAAAGCGCGTACATGTTGGAAAACCAAGTTTTTGGTCTGAGTTATTTGGTCCAAGGTATTTGGGTCCAAGATATTGGTCCAAGGTATTTGATCTGAGGTATTAACCCTAGGTATTTGGTCCAAGGTATTGGTCCTAAGTGGTTTTGGTCCGAGGTATTGAAAAAGGATCTAACTATATAAGGAGGAGAAGATCATTAGGCCAAGTGAGTAAGCAATGAATATCTTATGAAGAGTGAGATCGAAAGCAAATATGCATGTTATGTGTTTCTAGTGCTTTTCTTGATCTAAACCTAGGATGAACCTTAGCAGTTGATGACGGATGAGATCCAATGATGGATCGGGATCTGAAATGAAATTATGTGGTTTGATCATGGATAGTCTAGATTTGAATACTGACACATGTCTTATTCTGTAAATGTTATGATCTGGGTATGACTAAAGTCTGGAATAGTTGCAAAGTTATGAGCTAATATTTGCAGATTTGTATGTTGGTTTGCTTTTATAAAAGCGCATATACACACTGGTTCGGCACATCGAAGTAGTGTATACATTATGAAACATGATATTTGAAGTTGCAGTTGGTTCTAGCTTTTGTTGCAGAGTTTTGGGTTTTTCTTTGTGTTCTAGTGACTGTGTTCTGGTGACAGCGTTCTGAATGTTCATATTGATAGATTGTGATTTTCTTTAGTGATGATGGGTTGTCAGTGATTGATTGATTTAGTTATGGTTGATTCAGAAATCGATGATTGAGTTTCAGTGATTGGTTGATGCAGATGTATTTGATGGTTGTATTGAAAAGGTGATTGATTTTGAGCTTCAATGTTGTTGATGGGTCCAGTATGAAAATTTAATGAACCGAGGCCTTCATATTGTGGTGTTATGTTCTAGGAGTATCCAGTCTTAAAATTTATGAAATGTAGTCCCTGGATGAAGAGAGAAGTTCGTAGCCTTCTGTAGGCCAGCGCCTATCTACTGGTAAACATATCGGCCAATACAAGAGTCAGGGGGTTGAAGCTCCCTTCTAGTAGCAACTGGAAAACGAGTGAAAGTTGGAGCCCTCTGTAGACTAGCACCTACGTACTAGTAAATGAATTGGCTAGTACAAGAGCCAGGGGGTTGGAGCTCCCTTCCAGTAGTAGTTGGAAAACGAGTGAAGGTTGGAGCCTTCTGTAGGTCGGCGCTTATGTACTAGTAAACGGATCAGTTAGTACAAGAGCTAGTGGGTTGTAGCTCCCTTCTAGTAGAAGTTGGAGAACGAGAGAAGGTTGTAGCCTTCTGTAGGTGGGTTTCTATGTACTGGTATGAGTTTGCACCAGTACAAGATTGTAAACAGGTTTTTCTTATATTAAAAGAAGACAACAAAAAGTGGTTTTTGTCCTACATTGGGTTTCCACCTTAAATCTTGGTGTTCATGTGTGTTTCTTATGTGTAATGGTTTTCTCTGTTATTACTGCACATGGTTACTGTTTATATGGTTAATGAAGTACCGATGCACTGACTAAAGATCAACATATGATGAATTAACTGAATCATAATTTTATTGGATATATGTTGGTTGCCTTAAATACAGTTGCTTTTAAACATGAGTTACCTTCATTGAAGTAGTGTATATAAATCAGAATATGAAAAGAAAAAGTTATTGATTTGACTCATACTAATTCACCCCCCATCTCAGTATTATTTCTAACAATTGGTATCAGAGTAGGTCCTTTGACAAAAGCTTGACCGCTTGAAGGAGATCCATAGTAACAATGGGAAACAAGCTAAAGAAGAAGCACCTCAAAAGAAAAATACATCTCAAAGGAACTGTGATAGTGGGAGAGATGATTGGCCTTTATGTGTTAGAAACTCTTTGGATTCAGAAACACCTCAGAATGAAGAGGAACAAGAAAAAGAACTATCAGGTACATATTTGTTGTCCTCTAGTGATACATTTCTATGTTCATCTGAAGATAATGAAAGTGATAACGAAACAAGTGAATTTTCTCTTATGGGTGAAAGAGAAAGAAATCAAATAGAGGCAGAATTTAAAATTCTCACAAACACAATTAGAGATCAAAAAGATCTAATTGATAAAAGGAAATGTTCCTACAAAGAAGAGGTTAACAGATTAAAATCTCAGTTGGAGGAAGGAAACAAAGTAAGGAAGCAATACAAGGAAAAGGAAGATCAATGTCAAAAGCTGTAGGATGAAGTGACATCATTAAGAAATGAAGTAAATGAAAAGAGTACAATAGTCAGGAGACTTAAATATAGATCCAATTACTATAGTCTTGAAGCTAAGATCCTCTCTCTAGAAGAAAATCTTGAAAAATCAAATAAGCAGAATGAATAACTACCTCAAACAGATGAAGAACAAGAAAATGAGATTCTTAAATTAGGCAACAAGAGGAAGAAGGATGAAAGGATGAATAAATCATGAAGAATAAATATCTAGAAAGGAAGAGCAATATCAGGTTGAGGTAAATATCTTAAAATGTAAATTAGAAGAAAAGGATAAAATGTTACGATTTCAAGATAGTACTAAGATTTTGAATAATGTTCTTAGTAGTCAAAGGTCTCCTACCATCAAAACTGGTCTTGGTTTTCTTGAATTTGTTGAAGGTGAATCTAGCTCACAATGTGAGGCAAGGAACTCTAATGAAAAATCTAAAATTCTCAACAAGGAGATGAGAGGTCAACCCCATCAACAACCAAGGAAAGAAAATCTTTAAAGAAAATGTTTTACTCCTAACTATGGAAGTGATAGTCAGTTATTTCCTTCGATGAATAATGTTGAATGTTTTATATGTCATAATTATGAAAACTTTGCAACGAGATGCAGAAGTAGAATGGTTTAAGACTGTCACACAGAAATATCATCAGTTTCCAGGTACTTTAAGGGATATTGTTTTTCTTGCAATATGTTTGGTCACAAATCCATTGACTGCTATAGAAGGAATATGAAACATGTAAGATTTTATGCATGTAACAAGTTTGGACATATAGAAAAGGAATGCAGGAGAACATTTCAGGCACCATACCAAAAGGAGAAAACATCATCACACTTGAAGATATGGAAGAAGAAGGAAGTACAGTCAGAAAAATGTGGCATAGCACAGTGTATAGAAATAAAAGACTCAGGGGGAGCTGAAAGCATGAAACTTCAGTGTTCTAAATCTCATATGCAAGTTTCATGAAGACAAGTTGTGTATATACGCGAGTTCTAAGCCACACAGTCACATATATGTTGATTTGAGGAAAAAGCAGTGGGTCAGACTCAGGAAAAGGGGTCTGATATGGTTCAGTAAATTATCTACTCTGTTTGATGATGGTTACAATCTGTTGATGATATGTGGAAATGTGTTGGTGCTCATAAGATGTTAAAAAGTTGATGTATATCTGATTGATGATGATGCCTTGATGATTCTTACTAATATTTGCAATGATCAGATCTAACAATGAACAATTAGCACAGATTCAGGGGGAGCATATGCTTCTAACAATGCATTGTTGGCATTATTGTACATGAAGATGCTTATATTGCTTGATCTACATACTTGTTTTCATTCAAATGACTCTTTTTCTGATGGACATATACAGGTTAATGATCTTGATGCTGGTGACAAATGCTGATGGTACATATCATATATGGTGTATGATAGTTGTTGATGACTATCATGGTCTTGTTTAGATTGTTGGTCCTTGTTATAAATGTCATGTATATTATTTGATGTAAAGGTCATGAAAAGACCAAATTTGTAACCCCACTATGCATGGGAAGGATGATGTAATAACTGTCATTTCAGTCATGTATAAACATTTGGTATATCCCCACTTGGCTGGGTGGATGAGTCAAATTTGGTGTATCCCCACTTGACAGGGAGATAGATGTATGTATGAGTCATTGGTGATAGGAAGGTCATACTCACTTAGTTGAGTTATAGAGTCATGTTATTCTTTTGAAAAATAATTTTTTGCAGACTTTGCATGTGCTCAGGGAGAGCATGGACGGTTTAGTGGATCTCAACATGTACAAAGGGGGAGCTTAATTAGAAAATTTAGCATGTACTCCGGGGGAGCGTGGAAAACATAAGCATATCAAAGGGGGAGAATATCTTGGTCCGCCCTTTGCCCTTGATTTCAAGGGGGGAGAGTGTCTTGGTATTGTTATTGCCATCAAGTCCAAAGGGGGAGATTTTCGGCATTATGATATAGGTGTTGTCCTTGATGGAAACTCACACAGATGATAGTTCATAGTGTAAGATGTTAACAACAAAGGATTACAGATCAGACTCCAGGGATTGAAGAAAGAGAGGTATACGTTGGTTCAATTTGTCAAAGAAGCATATACATGCTGGTTAACAGAACAAAAGGAGCGTATACGTATACACGCACTCCCACAGGAGGAAAAGTGTGTACATGTTGGAAAGCCAAGTTTTTGGTCTGAGGTATTTTGGTCCAAGGTATTTGGTCTGAGGTTTTGTCCCTAGGTATTTGGTCCAAGGTATTGGTGCTAAGTGGTTTTGGTCTGAGGTATTGAAAAAGGATCTAACAATATAAGGAAGAGAAGATCATTAGGCCAAGTGAGCATGTAGTGAATATCTTATGAACAGTGAGATCAAAAGCAAAAATACATATTATGTGTTTCTAGTGATTTGCTTGATATAAACCTAGGATTAACCTTAGCAGTTGGTGAGGGTTGAGATCTAATGATGGATCGAGATCCGAAATGAAATTATGTGGTTTGATCATGGATAGTCTAGATCTGAATACTGACGCATGTTTTATTCTGTAAATGTTATGATCTGGGTATGACTAAAGTCTGGAATAGCTGCAAAGTTATGAGTTAATATTTGCAGATCTGTATGTTGGTTTTCTTTTATAAAAGCACGTATACACACTGGTTCAGCACATTGAAGTAGTGTATACACTATGAAATATGATATTTGATGTTGCAGTTGGTTCTGGCTGTTGTTGCAGAGTTTTGCATAATTGCATTCTACTCTGTGTTCTGGTGACAGTGTTTTAAATGTTCAGATTGATTGATTGTGATTTGCTTCAGTGATGATGGGTTGTCAGTGATTGATTGATTCGGTTATGGTTGATTCAGAAATAGATGATTGAGTTTTAGTGATTGGTTGATCTAGATGTATTTGATGGTTGTATTTTAGTGGTGATTGATTTTGAGCTTCAATGTTGTTGATGGGTCCAGTATGAAAATTTAATGAAACAAGGCCTTCAGATTGTGGTGTTGTGTTCTAGGAGTATCCAGTCTGGAAATTTATGAAACATGGTCCCTAGAGGAAGAGATAATGTCGTATCCTTCTGTAGGTCGGCGCCTACATACTGGTAAACATATCGACTAGTACAAGAGCCAAGGGTTTGGAGCTCCCTTCCAATAGCAGCTGGAAAACGAGTGAAGGTTGGAGCCTTCTGTAGGCTGGCACCTATGTACTAGTAAATGGATCAGCTAGTACAAGAGCAAGGGGGTTGGAGCTCTCTTCAAGTAGCAGCTGGAAAATGAGTGAAGGTTGGAGCCTTCTGTAGGTCAGCGCCTACATACTAGTAAATGGATCGGCCAGTACAAGAGCTAGGGGGATGTAGCTCCCTTCCAGTAGAAGATGGAGAAAAAGAGAAGGTTGTAGCCTTCTACATGTGGTTGCCTACGTACTGGTATGAGTCTGCATTAGTACAAGATTGTAAACAAGTTTTTATTATATTGAAAGAAGACAGAAGCAGGTGGTTTTTGTCATGCATTGGCTTTCCACCTTAAATATTGGTGTTCATGTGTGTTTCTTATGTGTGATGGTTTGTTCTATTATTACTGCACATGGTTATTGTTTATATGGTTAATGAAGTACTGATGCACTGATTAAAGATCAACATATGATGAATTAACTGAATCATAAGTTTGTTGGATATACATTGGTTGCCTTAAATACAGTTGCGTGTACACACAAGTTACCTTCATTGAAGTAGCGTATATAAATCAGAGTATGAAAAGAAAAAGTTATTGATTTGACTAATACTAATTCACCCCCCCCCCCTCTTAGTATTATTTCCAACAATTGGTATCAGAGCAGGTCCTTTGAAAAAAGCTTGATCGCTTGAAGGAGATCCGTAGTAACAATGGGAAAGAAGCTAAAGAAGAAAGCACCTCAAAAGAAGAAGACATCTCAAAGGAACTGTGATAGTGGGAGAGACGATTGGCCTTTATGTGGAAGCAGTTCTTCAGATTCAGAAACACCTCAGAACTAAGATGAACAAGAAAAGGAACTATCAGGTATGTAATTGTTGTCCTCTGGTGATACATTTCTTTGTTCATTTGAAGATAATGAAAGTGATAGCAAAACAACTAAATTTTCTCTTATGGGTGAAAGAGAAAGAAATCAGATAAAGGAAGAACTTAAAACTCTCATAGACACAATTAGAGATCAAAAAGATATAATTGATAAAAGGGAATGTTCCTACAAAGAATAGATTTCCAGATTAAAATCTCAATTGGAGGAAGGAAACAAAGTAAGGAAGTAGTACAAGGAAAAGCAAGATCAATGTCAAAAGTTGCAGGATGAAGTGACATCATTAGGAAATGAAGTAAATGAAAAGAGTACAACAATCAAGAGACTTAAAGATAGATCCAGTTAATATGAAAGTCTTGAAGCTAAGATCCTCTCTCTAGAAGAAGATCTTGAAAAATCAAATAAGCATAATGAAGAACTACCTCAAACAGAGGAAGAACAAGAAAATGAGATCCTTAGATTAAGGCAAAAAGTGGAAGAAGGATGAAATACTGAAGAAATCATGAAGAAGCAATATCTAGAAAAGGAAGAGCAATATCAGGTTGAGGTAAATATCTTAAAAGGTAAATTAGAAGAAAAGGATAAATTGTTATGATTTCAAGATAGTACTAAGATTTTGCATAATATTCTTAGTAGTCAAAGGTCTCCTACCATCAAAAATAGTCTTGGTTTTCATGAATCTGTTGAAGGTGAATCTAGCTCACAAGGTGAGGCAAGGAACTCTAATGCAAAATCTGAAATGCTCAACAAGGAGATGAGAGGTCAACCCCATCAACAACCAAGGAAAGAAAATCTTCAAAGAAAATCTTTTACTCCTAACTATGGAAGTGATAGTTAGTTGTTTCCTCTGATGAATAATGTTGAATTTTTTATATGTCAAAATTTTGGACATGTTGTAGTGAGATGCAGAAGTAGAATGGTTCAAGACTGTCACACAGAAATATCATCAGTTTCTAGGTACTTTAAGGGATATTGTTTTTCTTGCAATATGTTTGGTCACAAATCCATTGACTGCTATAGAAGGAATATGAAATATGTAAGATTTTATTCATGTAACAAGTTTGGACATATAGAAAAGGAATCTAGGAGAAAATTTCAAGCACCATACCAAAAGGAGAAAACATCATCACACTCAAAGATATGGAAGAAGAAGGAAGTAAAGTCAGAAATATGTGGCATAGCACAGTGTATAGACATAACAGACTCAGGGGAGTTGAAAATATGAAACTTCAGTGTTCTAAATCTCATACGCAAGTTTCGTGAAGAAAAGTCGCGTATATACGTGAGTTCTAAGCCGCACAGTCGCGTATATGTTGATTTGAGAAAAAAGCAGTGGGTCAGACTCAGGAAAAGGGTTCTAATATGGTTCAGTCAATTATCTACTTTGTTTGATGATAGTTATAGTTTGCTGATGATATGTGGAAATGTGTTGGTGCTCATAAGATGTTAAAGAGTTGATGTATATCTTACTGATGATGATGCCTTGATGATTCTTACTGATATTTGCAATGATCAGATTTGACATTGAACAGTTGGCACCGGTTCAGGGGGAGCATATGCTTCTAACAATGCATTGTTGGCATTATGGTACATGAAGATGCTTATATTGCTTGATCCACATAGTTGTTTTGATTCGGATGACTCTTTTCATGATGGACATATACAGGTTGTTGATCTTGATGCTGGTGACAAATGCTGATGGTGCAAATCATATATGGTGTATGATAGTTGTTGATGACTATCCTAATCTTGTTTAGATTTTTGTTCCTTGCTATAAATGTCATGTATATTATTTGATGTAAAGGTCATGAAAAGACCTAATTTGTAACCCCACTATGCATGGGAAGGATGATGTAATAATTGCCATTTCAGTCATGTATAAACATTTGGTATATCCCCACTTGGTTGGGTGGATGAGTCAAATTTGGTGTATCCCCACTTGACAGGGAGATAGATGTATGTATGAGTCATTGGTGATAGGAAGGTCATACTCACTTAATTGAGTTATAGAGTCATGTTATTCTTTCGAAAAATATTTTTTTGCGGACTTTGCATGTGCTCAGGGGGAGCATGGACAACATAATGCATATCAAAGGGGGAGAATATCTTGGTCTGCCCTTTTCCCTTGATGTCAAAGGGGGAGAGTGTCTCGGTATTTTTGCTGCCATCAATTCCAAAGGGGGAGATTGTTGGCATTATGATACAAGTGTTGTCCTTGATGGAAACTCACACATATGACACTTCGTAGTGCAAGATGTTAACAAAGGATTACAGATCAGACTTCGGGGATTGAAGAAAGAGAGGTATACGCTAGTTCACTTTGTCAAAGAAGTGTATACACACGGGTTAACAAAACAAAAGGAGCGTATACATATACACGCACTCCCACGGGAGGAAAAGTACATACATGTTGGAAAACCAAGTTTTTGGTCCAAGGTATTGGTGCTAAGTGGTTTTGGTCCCAGGTATTGACAAAGGATCTAAATATATAAGGAGGAGAACATAATTAGGCCAAGTGAGCAGGCAATGAATATGTTATGAACAGTGAGATTAAAAGAAAATATGCATGTTATGTGTTTCTGGTGCTTTGCTTGATCTGAACCTAGGATGAACCTTAGAGGTTGATGAGGGATGAGATCTAATGATGGATCAGGATCTGAAATGGAATTATGTGGTTTGATCATGGATAGTTTAGATCTAAATATTGACAAATGTTTATTCTGTAAATGTTATGATATGGGTATGACTGAAGTCTGGAATAGCTGCAAAGTTATGAGTTAATATTTGCAGATCTATATGATGGTTTTCTTTTATAAAAGCACATATACACGCTGGTTTAGCAAATTGAAGTAGCGTATACATTATGAAATATGATATTTGAAGTTGCAGTTGGTTCTGGCTGTTGTTGTAGAGTTCTAGGTTCTACTTTGTGTTCTAGTGACTATGTTCTAAATGTTTAGATTGATTGATTGCGATTTGCTTTAGTGATGATGGGTTGTTAGTGATTGATTGATTCAGTTTTGGTTGATTCAGAAATTGATGATTGAGTTTTAGTGATTGGTTGATGCACATGTATTTGATGGTTGTATTATAGTGGTGATTGATTTTGAGCTTCAATGTTGTTGATGGGTCCAATATGAAAATTTGATGAAACGAGGCCTTCAGATTGTGGTGTTGTGTTTCAGGAGTATCCAGTCTAAAAATTTGTGAAACATGGTCCCTAGAGGAAGAGAGAAGGTCATAGCCTTCGATAGGTTAGCACCTATGTACTGGTAAACATATCTGCTAGTACAAGAGCCAGGGGGTTGGAGCTCCCTTCTAGTAGCACTTAGAAAATGAGTGAAGGTTGGAGCCTTCTGTAGGCTGGCACCTACGTACTAGTAAATGGATCAGCTAATACAAGAGCTAGGGGGTTCGAGCTCAATTCAATTAGTAGCTGGAGAAGAAGTGAAGGTTGGAGCCTTCTGTAGGTCAGCGCCTACGTACTAGTGAACGGATCGGCCAGTATAAGAGCTACGGGGTTATAGCTCCCTTCCAGTAGAAGCTGGAGAATGAGAGAAGGTTGTAGCCTTCTACAGGTGGGTGCCTACATACTGGTATGAGTCTGCACCAGTACAAGATTGTAAACAGGTTTTTCTTATATTAAAAGAAGACATTAGTAGGTGGGTTTTGTCTCGCATTTGGTTTCCACCTTAAATCTTGGTATTCTTGTGTGTTTCTTATGTGTGATGGTTTTTTCTTTTATTACTGCACATGGTTACTGTTTATATGGTAAATGTCGTACTAATGCACTCATTAAAGATCAACATATGATGAATTAACTGAATCATAAGTTTGTTGGATATACGTTGGTTGCCTTAAATACAGTTGTGTTTACGCATGAGTTACCTTCATTGAAGTAGCGTATATAAATCAGAGTATAAAAAGAAAAATTTATTGATTTGAATAACACTGATTGACCCCCCCTCTCAGTATTATTTCCAACAATTGGTATTAGAGTCAGTCCTTTAACAAATGCTTGATCGCTTGAAGGAAATCCATAGTAACAATGGGAAAGAAGCTAAAGAAGAAAGCACCTCAAAAGAAGAAGACATCTCAAAGAAACTGTGATAGTGGGAGAGACGATTGGCGTTTATGTGGAAGCAACTCTTCAAATTTAGAAACACCTTAGAATTAAGATGAACAAGAAAAATAACTATTAGGTACGTATTGTTTGTCCTCTGGTGATACATTTCTCTGTTCATTTGAAGATAATGAAAGTGATAGCAAAACAACTAAATTTGCTCTTATGGGTGAAAGAGAAAGAAATCAAATAGAGGCAAAATTTAAAATGCTCACAGACACAATTAGAGATCAAAAAAATCTAATTGACAAAAGGGAATGTTCCTACAAAGAAGAGGTTACCAAATTAAAATCTCAGTTGGAGGAAGGAAACAAAGCAAGGAAGAAGTACAAGGAAAAAGAAGATCAATGTCAAAAGCTACAGGATGAAGTGACATCATTAAGAAATGAAGTAAATGAAAAGAATACAACAATCAAGATACTTAAAGATATATCCAATTACTATGAAAGTCTTGAAGCTAAGACCCTCTCTCTAGAAGAAGATCTTTAAAAATCAAATAAGCAAAATGAAGAACTACCTCAAAAAAATAAAGAACAAGAAAATGAGATTCTTAAATTAAGGAAACAAGTGGAAGAAGGACGAAAGGCTGAAGATGTCATGAAGAAGCAATATCTTGAAAAGGGAGAGAAATATCAAGTTGAGGTAAATATCTTAAAAAGCAAATTAGAAGAAAAGGATAAGCTGTTATGATTTCAAGATAGTACTAAGATTTTGGATAATATTCTTAGTAGTCAAAGGTCTCCTACCATCAACACTAGTCTTGGTTTTCATGAATATGTTGAAGGTGAATCTAGCTCACAAGGTGAGGCAAGGAAATCTAATGCAAAATCTTAAATTCTCAACAAGACGATGAGAGGTCAACCCCATGTTGGGTCCCTATAATACTAGTGATTACCCCATTACTATTGTAGTTATACCCCTTATTTATATTGTTGTGCCCCTATTACCCCCATATTGTTATTTCTGTGCCCCATAGAATCCCTCTATTGTTATTTTGTGGCTTTATATTATTATTATTGTTAGGTCGGCTGGATTATATTGTGACTCCTTAGACTCCTATATATAGAAAGGAGGTTTTGTCATTTGTAGCATCTAAGAATTGTTCATTTATGTAATGTAAAGGAGGTTGCCCCCTCGAAGAGGCTAAATTCTAAGGTGTTGATCTATCTTTTCTATATTTTCTTGAGCTGGTTTCATAACATTTGGTATCAGAGCTTTGGATTCTAGGGTTTCGCTGCTCCAAACAGGTCATCGTGTAATTTTCACTATAACTTTTTTTCTGTGACGTTTCAGAAGTCACAAAAAAAACCCATTTGAGAAGAAATCGCTCTGAACCGTGGGTCAAAATTTCAGATCTTTTCGCGTGATATTTGTGGAGATATGCTCTGAGGAGGTTGGTCTTTTTGCAGACTCCTGAATTACATTCAAAACAGGTGACCTAGGGAAAATCGTCATAACTTTCTCTCTGGGGATTGGATTGAAATTTCGTAAGAAGGTACAGAATGAGGACGGACTGTAGTTTCGTGTATATCTTTTTTAGAACCAAAGGTCGAAAATTGTACACGTGGCACTTCATACAAGTTCACTCTTCTGGAAAGGTCTATAATCAAGTCATCTTGGGAGATTGTGCATAACTCTTTCTTGGAGAATCCAATTTGGATCAGACTGGTGGCATTGGAAAGAGGACACAGAGAGCTACTATAGGTCACAATTTCAGAACTAGATGATTGGAAAGTACATAGATACATCAGAGGCAATATCAAGCTCCTACAAAGTGAAAAAAGGTGTGTAGATTTTTTTAAATTTTTGCTTAAGCTTGGTTTGAAAATTTATTTTGAAGGAATTCAAAGGGAATAGTAGAGAATTATTATCGGTAACTGATGCCCCGAGGAAAGAAAATGCAAACACCTAGTAAGGAACCTGAAAGCTCTAGCATGACTCATGAAGAAGAGGAAGAAATGCAACATGATATATCAAAATTACAAGACCAAGTGCAACAACTATTCCTTGCACAAAAAGGAATAGAATCTAAGATGGATGGTTTAAAGAAAGGTGTAGAAGCTAAGATGGACTGTTTAAAGAAAGGCGTAGAAGCTAAGATGGATGGCATGGAAGCTAAGGTGAATGGCATGGACGCTAAAATTGATGGCATGGATGATAAGATGGAAGAATTGAAGATAAATATCAATAAGTTGCTACAAGAAATGGTCACTAAGGGTGAAAGAGTACTAAAGGAAACTCATGATGAGAACAAAAGAAATGTTAATCATGATTCCATAGACTCTAATGTTGGATCGAAGACTCACCATGTTCCAAAAATCGATATGAGGAAGTTTGATGGCAAGGATCCCGCCACATGGATATTACAGATGGAGCAATTCTTCGATCTCAATAATGTGCAAAACACACAAAAGGTACGTATGGCAACTTTATATTTGGAACCAAATCAGTTTGTATGGTATCAATGGCTTTGTTCTCGTAAACAATTTATCACTTGGGCAATTTTTACGGAAGAATTGATAGCACATTATGAGGATACAAAAAGCAACACTTTTTTTAGCCAATTGATAAGTCTCAAACAAAAGGGTTCAATAATGGAGCACATTGAGGAGTTCCAAAAATTGAACATAAGGGTAAAAGATATTCCAGAGGAGCATAGGATTGATGTGTTCATAGGGTCTTTAAAGGATAATATCCAACATGATGTGCGCCTTTGGGAACCTGATTCATTAGAGAAGGCATTCAGGTTAGCAAGAAAAATGGAAAGCAAAATTATGGCAACCAGGAAGCATACCATTCACAACTATAAAGACGGAAGTGTTGTTGCCCATAGTCTTCCACAACCTACAAGGTTGACACCACAACAATTGGAAGAAAAAAGAGCAAAAGGGCTTTGTTACAATTGTGATAGCAAATACACAAAAGGTCATAAGTGTGCTGAGAAGAAATTATTCTACATAGATTGTGAAGAGGAAGAAGAAAAGGAGCAAGAAAGGTCAAAAGAAGAGGATATATTCCAGGAACAAAGCCTAGATGAAGAACAAATAAATCCGACCATATCTTGTAATGCATTGGTGGGAATTACCACTCCTCAAACCATCAAGATAGAAGGACAAATCAAGAAGAAAAAGGTAATAGTGTTGATTGATTCAGGAAGCACCCACAATTTTATTCATTGTAGGGTAGCAAAAGAATTGAATTGCTTCCTATATCCAGCACCAGAGTGTCAAGTGATGATTGCAAATGGAGGAACAATAAATTGTTCTGGAAAGTGCCATAATATCAAGCTATCCATGGGAGAATATGTATTGACTAGCCCAATGCTTTCCATTCCAATGGGAGGTGTTGATGTTGTACTAGGAGTCCAATGGCTACAATCCTTGGGTACAATAGCTTTTAATTTTCAAGAACTTTTCATGAAATTTTCTGTGGAAGGAAAGGAAGTTGAATTAAGGGGTATTGCAGGGAAACCAGGAAAGATAATCAGCTCTAATGGCATGACAAAGCTTCTAAAAAAGGAGCAAAGAGGTGTAATTGCACAATTATGTTCGCTAGATGTTTCCACATTGGAATCATCTATTTCTCCAGATCTCCAAAAAGTCTTGGACAATCATTCCAAGGTATTTGAGACTCCCAAAGGTCTCCCACCTATGCGTGATCATGATCATGCTATTCATCTGATTCCAGGAAGTGTTCCTCCAAACATCAGGCCGTACAGATATCCATATGTCCAAAAAAGTGAAATTGAACGTATGGTTGCAGAAATGCTAGAGGCTGGTATAATTCAACCGAGTCAAAGTTCTTTCTCAGCTCCAGTAGTATTGGTGCACAAGAAGGATGGATCATGGCGCATGTGTCCAAATTATAGGGAGCTCAACAAGCTCACTATTAAAGATAAGTTCCCCATTCCTGTCATTGATGAATTACTGGATGAATTGCATGGATCAATTTACTTCACCAAGTTGGATCTTCGTTCGGGATATCATCAAATCAGAATGAAGATTGAAGACATTCCGAAAACAACATTTAGAACTCATGAGGGTCATTATGAATTTTTGGTCATGCCTTTTGGCCTTACCAATGCACCTTCAACATTTCAAGGTTTGATGAATTCAATTTTCAAACCATTCCTTAGAAAATTTGTGTTAGTATTTTTTGATGATATACTAATCTACAGCAAGTCTTGGAAGGATCATGTTGAACATGTTGACAAGGTGCTACAACTATTGGAGGAGAAACAATTATATGCAAAAAGATCCAAATGTTTCTTTGGAGTCCAGGAGGTGGAATATTTGGGTCATATTGTATCTCATGAAGGAGTTAAGGTAGACCCTAGCAAAATTAAAGCCATTAAGGAATGGAAAATCCCCACATCCATAAAGCATCTGCGAGGATTTCTTGGGTTGACAGGGTATTATCGCAAGTTTGTTAAGAATTATGGGAGAATAGCAGCACCTCTAACAACATTATTGAAGAAAGATTCATTTTCATGGACTCTGGAAGCAACAAAGGCCTTTAAACATCTTAAAGAGGCAATGTGCCAAGCACCGGTCTTAGCTACACCGGACTTCACAAAAACCTTTATTGTGGAATGTGATGCTTCAGGAAATGGAATTGGTGTTGTTCTAATGCAAGATGAAAGACCCATTGCTTTTGAAAGTCGTCCAATCAAGGGAAAGTTTTTAAGCAAAGCTATTTATGAGAAGGAAATGTTGGCAATACTCCATGCACTTAAGAAATGGCGACCCTACCTAATGGGAAGACACTTCAAGGTAAAAACGGATCATGATAGCCTTAAATACTTTTTAGAACAAAGATTATCCTCTGAAGAGCAACAAAAGTGGGTCACAAAGATGTTGGGTTATGACTTTGAAATCATCTACAAAAAAGGGAAGAAAAATGTGGTGGCAGATGCACTCTCAAGAAAGGATGAGGATGTGGAAGCATTGTTGTGTGCCATTTCTATTATCCAACCAGATTGGATAAACGAAGCAAAGGAGGAATGGAAGAATGACGAAGAAGTGTGGGCACTTATTCGAAAGCTACAACAAGATTCCAGTACTTCTGATACATTTAGCTGGCAAAATGATTCGTTATGGTACAAAGATCGCTTATACCTCTGTAAGAATTCCCAGCTAAAACAAAAGATTCTTATGGAATTGCACACTTCTCCCTTAGGAGGGCACTCAGGATTTTTAAAAACTTACCACAGGGTTAAGAAGGAATTTTTTTGGGATGGCCTTAAATCAGATATTCAAAAGTTTGTGGCGGAATGTTTGGTTTGCCAACAAAATAAAGTTGAAACAATTAAGACATCGGGTCTATTACAACCTTTATCCATTCCAAGCCAACGTTGGGAGGAGGTTTCAATGGATTTTATCACAGGTTTACCCAAGTCTGAGGGAAAGAGTGTCATCATGGTGGTAGTTGACAGACTTACCAAGTATGCACACTTTTGTGCATTATCACATCCATTTAAAGCCAGTACAGTTTCTACTGCATTTATGGAAACAGTTCAAAAGCTACATGGAAACCCAAAGATTATTGTAAGTGACAGAGATCCCATTTTCACTGGAAATTTTTGGACAAAATTATTTTCTTGTCTTGGTACTCAGTTAGCTCATAGCTCATCTTATCATCCTCAATCTGATGGGAAAACTGAGATAGTAAACAAATGTTTGGAAGGATATCTTCGTTGCTTTGTATCTGATAAACAGACACAATGGGTCAAATGGTTGCCTCTGGCTGAATGGTGGTATAACACTTCCTTCCATACAACAACAAAAATGAACCCATTTATGGCACTTTATGGGTACCAACCACCATCAATCACATCATATTTAAGAGAAAATTCTAAGGTTCAGGCAGTGGAACATCACATCGAACATCAACAACAAGTCCTCCAACTCTTAAAGGATAACCTCGTGTTGGCACAAAATAGAATGAAACAACAGGCAGATCAACATCGCAGTGAAAGAAGTTTTGATGTAGGTGATTGGGTATTCCTATGGCTACAACCATATAAGCAAATGTCCCTAAAGCAAGCTAAGAAGGATAATAAATTATCACCAAAGTATTATGGTCCATACAAGGTGTTGGAAAAGATTGGTACTATGGCATACAAATTGGAGCTTCCTGCAGCTTCTCGATTGCACCCAGTTTTCCATGTTTCATGTTTAAAGAAGGTTATAGGCGACAAGCTCCCAGTTCAAACAATATTGCCAGAACTTGACGAGGAAGGAAAAATTATATTGGAACTGGAAGCAGTCATAGAAACAAGAACTCGACAGCTACGAAATCGATCAATTTCATAGTATCTTATCAAGTGGAAGAACTTATCCGTTGAAGATTCCACATGGGAGGATGAGAATTTTATGCAAAAGTATCCAGAACTGCTCAAGTGTTGAGGACAACACTTTTTTTGAAGGAGAGGGGCATGTTGGGTCCCTATAATACTAGTGATTACCCCATTACTATTGTAGTTATACCCATTATTTATATTGTTGTGCCCCTATTACCCCCATATTGTTATTTCTGTGCTCCATAGAATCCCTCTATTGTTATTTTTGTGGCTTTATATTATTATTGTTAGGTCGGCTGGATTATATTGTGACTCCTTAGACTCCTATATATAGAAAGGAGGTTTTGTCATTTGTAGCATCCAAGAATTGTTCATTTATGTAATGTAAAGGAAGTTTCCCCCTCGAAGAGGCTGAATTCTAAGGCGTTGATCTGTCTTTTCTATATTTTCTTGAGCTGGTTTCATAACACCCCATCAATGACCAAGGAAGGAAAGTCTTCAAAGAAAATATTTTACTCCTAACTGTGGAAGTGATAGTCAGTTATTTCCTCCGATGAATAATGTTGAATGTTTTATATGTCATAATTTTGGACATGTTGCAATGAGATGCAAAGTAGAATGGTTCAAGACCGTCACACAAAAAGATCATCAGTTTCCAGGTACTTTAAGGGATATTGTTTTTCGTGCAATATGTTTGGCCACAAATCCATTGACTACTATAGAAGGAATATGAAACATGTAAGATGTTATGCATGTAACAAGTTTGGACATATAGCAAAGGAATGTAGGAGAAAAGTTTTGGCACTATACCAAAAGGAGAAAACATAATCACACTTGAACATATGGAAGAAGAAGGAAGTACAGTAAGAAAGATGTGTCATAGCACAATGTGCAGACATAGCAGACTCAGGGGGAGCTGAAAGTCTGAAACTTCAGTGTTATAAATCTGATACGCAAGTTTCATGAAGAGAAGTCACGTATATACCTGAGTTCTAAGCCGCATAGTCGAGTATATGTTGGTTTGAGGAAAAAGCAGTGGGTCAGACTCAGGAAAAGGGGTATGATATGGTTCAGCCAATTATCTGCTCTATTTGATGATGCTTACAATCTATTAATGATATGTGGAAATGTGTTGGTGCTCATAATATGTTAAAAACTTGATGTATATATGATTGATGATGATGCCTTGATGATTCTTACTAATATTTGCAATGATCAAATCTGACAGTGAACAGTTGGCACAGGTTTAGGTGGAGCATATGCTTCTAACAATGCATTGTTGGCATTATGGTACATGAAGATGCTTATATTGCTTGATCCACATACTTGTTTTGATTCAAATGACTCTTTTCATGATGGACATATACAGGCTGTTGATCTTGATGTTTCTGACAAATGTTGATGGTGCAGATCATATATGGTGTATGATAGTTGCTGATGACTATCGTGGTCTTGTTTAGATTGTTGGTCCTTGTTATAAATGTCATGTATATCATTTGATGTAAAGGTCATGAAAATAACTATTTTGTAACCCCACTATGCAAGGCAAGGATGATGTAATAATTGTTATTTTATTCATGTATAAACATTTGGTGTATCGCCACTTGGTTTGGTGGATGAGTCAAAATTGTTGTATCCCCACTTGACTGGGAGATAGATGTATGTATGAGTCATTGGTGATAGGAAGGTCATGCTCACTTGGTTGAGTTATAGAGTCATGTTATTCTTTTGAAAAAAAAAAAATTGCAGACTCTGCATGTGCTTAGGGGGAGCATGGATAGTTTAGTGCATCTCATCATGTACAAATGGGGAGCCTAATCAGAAAATTCAAGATGTACTCTAGGGGAGAATGGATAGCATACTGTATATCAAAGAGGGGGGGAATATCTTGGTTTTCCCTTTACCCTTGATGTCAAAGGGGGAGAGTGTCTTGGTATTGTTGTTTCCATCAACTCCAAAGGGGGGGATTGTTGGCATTATGATACACGTGTTGTCCTTGATGGCAACTCACACATATGGCAGTTCATAGTGCAAGAGGTTAACGACAAAGGATTATAGGTCAAACTCCAGAGATTGAAGAAAGAGAGGTATACATTGGTTAACTTTGTCAAAGAAGCGTATACACGTGGGTTAATAGAATAAAAGGAGCATATACATATATACACACTCCCACAGGAGGAAAAGTGTGTGCATGTTGGAAAACCAAGTTTTTGGTCCGAGGTATTTGGTCCAAGGTATTTTGGTCCAAGGTATTTGGTATAAGGTATTGAACGTAGGTATTTGGTCCAAGGTATTGGTCCTAAGTGGTTTTGGTCTGAGGTATTGACAAAGGGTCTAACTATATAAGGAGGAGAAGATCAATAGGCCTAGTGAGCAAGCAATGAATATCTTATGAAGAGTGAGATCAAAAGAAAATATGCATGTTATGGGTTTTTGGTGCTTTTCTTGATCTGAACCTAGGATGAACCTTAGCGGTTGATGAGGGATGAGATCTAATGATGGATCGAGATCTGAAATGAAATTATGTGGTTTGATCATGGATAGTCTAGATCTGAACACTGACACATTTTTTACTTTGTAAATGTTATGATCTAGGTACGACTGAAGTCTAGAATAGCTGCAAAGTTATGAGTTAATCATTTGTAGATCTCTACGCTGATTTTATTTTATAAAAGCGCGTATACACGCTGGTTTGACACACCGAAGTAGCTTATACATTATGAAATATGATATTTGAAGTTGCAGTTGTTCATGGTTGTTGTTGCAGAGTTCTGAGTTCCGCTCTATGTTCTGGTGACAGTGTTCTGAATGTTCATATTGATTGATTGTGATTTGCTTTAGTGATGATGGGTTTTCAGTGATTGATTGATTCAGTTATGGTTGATTCAGAAATTGATGATTGAGTTTCAGTGATTGGTTGATGTAGATGTATTTGATGGTTGTATTGTAGTGGTGATTTATTTTGAGCTTCAATGTTGTTGATGGGTCTAGTATGAAAATTTGATGAAACGAGGCCTTCAGATTGTGGTGTTGTGTTCCAGGAGTATCCAGTCTGAAAATTTATGAAATGTGGTCCCTGGAGGAAGAGAGAAGGTCGTAGCCTTCTGTAGGTTGACACCTACGTACTGGTAAACATATTGGCCAGTACAAGAGCCAGGGGATTGGAGCTCCCTTCCAGTAGCAGCTAGAAAATGACTGAAGGTTGGATCCTTCTATAGGCTTGCGCCTACGTACTAGTAAATGGATCAGCTAGTACAAGAGCCAGGGGGTTGGAGCTCCCTTCCAGTAGCAGCTGGAAGTTGAGTGAAGGTTGGAGCCTTCTGTAGGTTGCGCCTACATACTAGTAAACAGATTGGCTAATACAAGAGCTAGGGGGTTATAGCTCCCTTGCAGTAGAAGCTAGAGAACGAGAGAAGGTTGTAGCCTTCTACAGTTGGGTGCCTGCGTACTGGTATGATTCTGCACCAATACAAGATTGTAAACAGGTTTTTCTTATATTAAAAGAAGACATCAGTAGGTGGTTTTTGTCCCGCATTGGGTTTCCACCTTGAATCTTAGTTTTCATGTGTGTTTCCTATGTGTGATGGTTTTTTATGTTATTACTACACATGGTTATTGTTTATATGGTTAATGAAGTACTGATCCACTCATTAAAGATCAACATATGATGAATTAACTGAATCATAAGTTTGCTAGATATACGTTGGTTGCCTTAAATACAGTTGCGTGTACATGCGAGTTACCTTTGTTGAAGTAGCGTATACAAATCAGAGTATGAAAAGAAAAAGTTATTGATTTGACTAATACTCATCTACCCGCCCTCTCAGTATTATTTCCAACAGAAGGAATTGCATTGGAATAACTAGTTGAGCTGCGAGACCACATAGATCTAGAATCAACTAACATCAAGGACCACCCTTCAGTACCTTTGGTCAACTGGGTAATCATTAACAGACCTCTTCAACAACCTATAATACACATGGCCAACCAGGGAGGAGAGAAGAGAAACAATGAAGAATGCCAAGGGGAAGGAGAAGGCCAGCGTCATAACATATTTGGACAGAACAATGAGGAATGCCAGGGGGAAGGAGAAGGCCAATGTCTTAACATATTTGGACGAAACAATGAGGAATATCAGGGGGAAGGAGAAGGCCCACATCACAACCTATTCAGAGGGAACCATGATGGACCGAGGGGAGGACTAGAAGAAGAAGAAGAAGAAGAAACCACTTTTGGGTTTCCTATTCTTGATGTAACCAAGAATATCACTATGAAAAACATACCAATGGCATCTCTTCCGCTCTTCTATGGTAAGTCCTTCGAAGACCTAGATGCCTTCTTGTTTGAATTTGACATTTTATGTAGGAGTTATAATTATTATGAGGATGCACATAAGCTCAAGCTATTCCCAACCACCCTGAAAGATGCAACCCTTAGATGGTTTATGAGCCTAGGTGAACACACCATCTACTCTTGGGATGATATGAAATCCGTATTTCTCAAGAAATACCAAGACTTCTACAAAAGTAGGGATGTGAATGCTATTCTTAGGATGAAGCAATTGGAAGATGAAAACTTAGAAGAATATCTTGAATGTTTCTTTATAATTTCCATAAATCCTAAGGGGCACATTTAGATGAGAAGACTGTCAGAACTATCTTTTTAAAGGGGCTAAGGGATGAATGTATCAAAACCTTAAATCTTCTAAGTGGTGGGGATCTTTATAAAAAGCATTTTTCTAAAGTGGTTGAACTATGTCGCACTTACTCACAAAGTCAGGCTAAAGTAGGCAAGAAGCTTCGTGACAATTCCCAAGATTATGTGCCAAGAAATCATAAATCTGTACCCAACACTATCACTAGAGTGGAATTAGGAAAATTATTGGAAAACTTCAAAACGGATATCCTAAACACTATTGGTGACCAGCTTGACACAATAAAACTCAAAAAGAAATAAGAATATGAGAGGGATGCCATGACAATCTTTTGTCCTAAATGTAGAAATAAGCATGTTGAGAGGGAGTGTCCCATTAATGTTATTGAGGTCTGTGGGATTTGTGCTTTAGAAAATGCAACCGAGAAGTGTCCATCTCTTCCTGGTTTATAGGCTATCTATAAGGGAAATGCTAAAACAAATTATTCTTCACAAACAAATAAGAAACCCTCTTGGAGAAGCCCAAAGAAAAACATATTTCAAGATCCTAGTTTTCAAGGCTATGGTCAAAATCAACCTTAAAGTTTCCAGACATCTTACCATCGTTGGTTTAATCCTCAATCACAAAACACTCCTTGGGATCAGTATTGGAAGGGAAATCACTATGGAAACACCTTTCAGCCCCAGAACCAATCCGATCCTCCATACTCAAACATGCCTAGTACATCCTATAATCTGAACCTGCACCATCCAACCCATCATCCTCACAAGCACCACCATCATTTAACCCGCCTTGTCCTACTTTGTTGCTTGCACAATCCATAGCTAATCCCAACCATAATAAACAACCTCAGCCTGTACAAAATGTGGAAGTACAACCTTTTCCTACATATATGATCACCGTTGTCCCAATAAATGAGATTCAATTATGATATGGGAAAACAGTCAATAAGGAAAAATCAGTTGTCATTATTCAGGAAGAGGCCCCTCAAGAACAAACTGAAAATCACCATCAACAAGAAAAACAAAAACAAAAAGAAGAACCAAATGAACCTCCTTACCCAAAAAGATTACTTGTTAAGAAGGAAGAGATCCCAATCGAATATGATTTAGAATCAGAATTAAGGAATGTTTGTGTTAAAATTCCACTATTACAAGCCATTAGGGACATTCCTATCTATACTAAAATCATTAAAGATCTTTGTATTAAGAAACCGGGTAGAAAAGGACATAAGAACCAAAATGTGAAAGTCACGAGTGAAATGTCCAGGATGATCTTAGATTTACCATTAAAATATAGTGACCCAGGAAATCCCATAGTGACCATCGAGATCAATGGAGTACTCTTTCCAAACACCCTTGTAGTATTAGGAGCGGAAATTAACGCTATGACTTTTGAAACTATGACATATTTACAATTGCAAGGGATCAAACCTACACCTATGATTTTAGAATTGGCATATAAATCCATTATTAAACCCATGGAAGCTCTAGAAGACATGGTAGTCACCATTGCTTCCTAGAAGTATCCCATCGATTTCATTGTCATTTCTCCTAAAAAACCATGACACCCTGTACTCCTAGGATGCCCTTCGTTAGCTACTGCGGATGCTATGATAGGGTGCCGAAATGGAGAAATGATCATTTCCAATGGTTCGTATAATCAAACCTTGTCAATTTCCCCCCTTGCTTAAACTGTTGTTGAAGTACTTTTGGGACAGGGTCCCCTGCGGTCAATTTTGGGGCAAAAGCCCAAATTTTGTTATGTAAAGTGTAAAATATCTGCAAGTTGTGGTCGCAGAGCGTGTAGATAATAAAGTGTCATAAAGGGTTTTCCCCATCTTTTATGTAAGTTGTGTCGGCTTTAGTAGATCTACCCATGGTCTGTGGACCATGGGATTGTATAAATAGGAGAGTCTTAGATAGTCAAAGGCAAGAAGATATTGATGAAGACAAATGTAATGGGTCAATAGAAGTGAAGAACAAAGATTCTTAAAGTAGAAGAGAGGCTCTATAGCTGTGTGTGCAGATGCCTAGAGTAGAGTCCACAGCTGAGTGCACGGACCCCTGCAACTGAGTGCGCAGGATAGCGTTGAGTCTGTAAGGAGAACTAAAGTATCAATAAATAGATTATTCCATAAATATCTATGTTTTTTCCATTTACTTTTGTTATGAATGAATGCGTTTATGTTATGATGAATAATGGGATTATGATTTAATACTATATTGATGCACGATTCTGCATGTTTTACATTGTTATAAGAATGCAACTAATAATATCTATTTATGAAAAGAATATCTTAATTCATGTTAAAGTTATCAGACACTTAGGCTGATCTGGGTAAATACAAAACTAAGGGTAATTACAGAGGCACATAATTGGTTGACCCTCCTATTTAGGGTCTGCAAAAGATTGTCACAGACCTTTGCAAAGGTCTAGAGGTTGGTAAAAGGAATTTATATCGATAAGCCTTAAAGGCTTATCGATCTACACGAAGGAAGATTTAGGGCATAAAACAACATCACGCTCATCTCTAGGTGCAGAAACTTGGTTCCATCATCCCCCCATACTACTCCAGGTGAGACTTCAGTTTGCACTCTGCAGATTGATGTCGAAAGGGCCAGTAGTGTAGGGATTTGTTTGGCAAACTTAAATCTGAACCTGGGTCAAGACCCACTAAGCCAACAAATGGTTCCATTGCCGGCACTGGGATCTATATAAAGAGTTGTGTGATGTCACATAACTAGAATCCAACAAATAAAGAAAGTAACGAGTGGTTGGATAGAAATATCCACGAATTCGCAGTGCAAGAAAATAGGAAACCAGGATTGATGAAAGAACACTGATTAGATAGGTATCTGTACACAGAGATACATGAAATTTTCTTATGTTCCTTCATGATCAAGCTTCCAAGCCTTGGATTTGGCGTTGTGCACTATGCCTACAAGTGTTGAAAAGTGGCAACAAGAAATTGCTAAAAATAGAAGTGCTAAAAATAGCAGCTTGAGTACGAGTGCTGGATTGGGCAACAGGGAATGAAAAATGGAAGTGCTAGAAATAGAACTTCTATTTTTATCAATTCAAGTTGGATTCCTATTTTTAGTCAATCCCTGGACTAAAACAGGAAGTAAAATTTGAATTTGGTCTTAACAGCAATTTGAAAATTAGTTAATTAATTCTCCATGAGTTAATTAGTTAAGGAAAATCAAACTTGAGGTCTTTGTGAGAACATGCAATAATTTCTCCACTGATTGGGGAATGTGTCCTTGATTTGCTCCATTGATTGAGGAATTATCCTTGATTAAAGGAGTTCTATATTGAGTGTGATCAGTTGACTTAGTTTAACTTAGTCAATTCTAGTTAGATTAATTTAACAATTTTTTAAATTAATGAGAGTTCAGTTAGTTAATGCTTGCATGCATGTAACCACTATGTTTCAGATAACTGAGTATTCCCTCATGGATAACTGATGCATGTCATTTTAGATAGAAACCCAGTTGAGATCAGAGAAGGGACAATGTACTATCAGTTGGATGAATATTTTTCCTATAAAGGAAGCTCATCCATGATGAGGATTTATCTCCTTCAAGTTTGTGCAATTATTTCAGAGGTCAGTGTTATGTGTGAGGTGAGAATCACACAGGTTGCAGCTGGAGGACCCAGGAAAACTGTGCATAGAAATAGGAGGCTTGGAGGGCAGAGGAGAAGGTTTGTGAGAAGCCTTTGACTATCTATGAGCAACAGAGGGATTGTACTGAGATTTGGATAGCTTCCAAGCTAAGGCTTTATGTAATCCAGACTATATTTCCACTTGTATGATAATACAAAGATGGGGTTTTAGACAGGGGCTTTCCTTGGGTAAATTCTTCCGTGTTATGTGTCATTGATTCCTTCTTATCAGTTATGTGTGTTCTTATTGATGTTGCTCATGGTTGATTAAGCTTCCGCTAAATTGGTCATAGAAGTAGATCAAGTGTTTTGCTTTAGTACATTGCATTACCAGGTGATCTACAGTGGGAATTTCTACATGGTATCAGAGCTAGCTGATTTGTAGAAAATTTCTACATGGTATCAGAGCTAGCTAATTTGTAGGAAAAATTCTACAAAATTCTACATGGTATTGGAGCACAGGTGATTAAGGAGAGAACAATATAATGAGAGGAGATTTCAAAGTTTTGAGTTTTGGGCCGAAAGTTTTCAGAGAAGATTTGAAAATTTCTATACAAAATTTTCAGAAATAAATAGCAAATTTGGATTCCTTGCAGAAAAATACCCAAAATCAAAAAACAAATCAGCTGAATCAGAGTTCGGATGAGGGAGATATCACTCATTTAAAATCAGCTCTTTTTCCCGAAAATATTCGTGATCGCAGGAAAGATGAAACAGATTGGTGTGCTAGCCAAGAACCTATATGCACTTGAGGTACAAGATGCATGCAAAGCCTTGAGGAGGAAGGCAAAGGTTAGAGACTTGGTGGTTGAGAGGGAGAGTATATTACCTCTCAACATGCAGCGCCAAAAGAAGTCTCAGACAATTGTGGAGGAGCCACGATTGGTGCAGCAGCTTCAGGAGGTTGTGGAGTAGCCACAACAGGGGAAGTTGAGAGGAGAATGAGTAGAGACATCTACTCATGCAAAGACCTCTAGTAGGGGGAGACTTTGAGCTAGGTGGGCACAGGAATCACATGCAACCATACCTCCAGGTAGGAGGTGGGGCGATGTGGAGTGATCGTCCCAAGGAGGAGGGGCAAGATCCTTGAGGTACCCAACCTCTTGGATGAGACCTTGCTACGGGAGCCCTCATGTGGAGTAGCAGGAAATGACTGATTGGGTAGAGACAGATGCGGATGGAGCGGCAGAGAGAGCTACAGTGCAAGCAATCCCAGGACAACGCATAGCATGCAAGCTACAACAATGCGAGAGGCACAAGTGTGTTACACAGTGCAGGGTAGCACAGAGAAGGGTGCAACTGTGCGAGATGCATGGAGATGTTGTAGTAGCACAAAGGTCAGAGAGGGAGCACTTGTTAGCAGCAGGTAGAGCTTCAACATCATAGTATGTTTCTAGCCCAACAGAGAGGTCAGTTGGGAGTTTTTTTGTTTCGAGAGTTGCTGGAGCAACCACACTTGGTAGAATTGTTGCATGTAGAACATTCTGAAGGTACATGATTGGGTTCGAGAGGAATCCTTTCTTGTTGAGAGGGAGTGTTGAAAAGTGGCAACAAGAAATTGCTAAAAATAGCACTGCTAAAAATAGTAGTTTGAGTACCAGTGCTGGATTGGGCAACAGGCAATGAAAAATGGAAGTGCTAAAAATAGAACTTCTATTTTTAGCAATTCAAGTTGGATTCCTATTTTTAGTCAGTCCCTCGAATAAAATAGGAAGTAAAATTTGAATTTGGTCTTAACAAAGATTTGAAAACTAATTAATTAATTCTCCATGAGTTAATTAGTTAAGGAAAATCAAACTTGAGGTCTTTGTGAGAACATGCAATAATTTCTCCACTGATTGGGGAATGTGTCCTTGATTTTCTCCACTGATTGAGGAATTATCCTTAATTAAAGGAGATAAGGATGAGTTATATATTGAGTGTGATCAGTTGACTTAGTTTAACTTAGTCAAGTCCAGTCATATTAAGTTAACAGTTTGTTAAATTAATGAGAGTTCAGTTATTTAATGCTTGCATGCATGTAACTATTGTGTTTCAGATAACTGAGTATTCCCTCATGGATAACTGATGCATGTCAATTTAGACAGAGACCTAGTTGAGATTAGAGAAGGGACAATGTACTATCAGTTGTATGAATATTTTTCCTATAAAGGAAGTTCATCCATGATGAGGATTTATATCCTTCAGGTTTGTGTAGTTATTTTAGAGGTCAGTGTTGTGTGTGAGGTGAGAATCACACAGGTTGCAGCTAGAGGACCCAGGAAAACTGTGCATAGAAATAGGAGGCTTGGAGGGCAGAGGAGAAGGTTTGTGAGAAGCCTTTAATTGTTTATGAGCAGCAGAGGGATTGTACTGAGAGCTGGATAGATTCCAAGCTAAGGCTTTGTGTAATCAGGACCATATTTCCACTTGTATGATAATACAGAGATGGGGTTTTAGACAGGTGCTTTCCCCAAGTAAATTATTTTGTGTTATGTGTGATTGATTCCTTCTTATCAGTTATATGTGTTCTTATTGATGTTTCTCATGGTTGATTAAGCTTCCGCTAAATTGGTTGTAGAAGTAGATCAAGTGTTTTGCTTTAGTACATTGCATTACTAGGTGATCTACAGTGGGAATTTCTACATGGTATCAAAGCAAGCTGATTTGTAGGAAAAGTTCTACATGGTATCAAAGCTAGCTGATTTGTAGGAAACATTCTACAAAATTATACAACAAGATGGTGGGGTACCCATAAAGACAATTTTGATTGATGGCACAAATACAAAAGAATGATGAGGGTGTGGTTTGGTTGCCCAAAGGTGCGATTGAGAGGCAAATACGATGGGAGGAGTGATCTGCGCGATCACTCAATGAAATGGGTTGATGCTTATGAAACATAACTGCAACCAAAGTGGGTGCATCTATTCTGTCAAACTTTGGATGTAATACCAGTGAATTGGTACTTGGAAACAGAGCTCCACCATGGCACAGATGAATGGGATATTTTAAGAGAGGGATTCTTGCTGACATTCAGCTTTGAGGATGGATTCAAGTGCAGCGATGAAGTGTTGTAGGAGGTTAAAGCAACAATCTTTAGAATACCGTAGGATCCCTTGGATTTGATTCAACCAGATTGGACCACCCAGCTGTGCCATGCGCTGGTGTGCTACAATGTTACTGCTAAAGAAGAAGAGGAAGATCCAAAGAACATTAATATTCCAGAGGCAGAAAGTCACCGTGAAGTTAAGGGGCAACAGATAGAGAATCTAGATATCACCACACCGCTGAAAACTAGAAAAGTGAACATTGGAATAGAGGTGGAGCCGAAGTTTGGGAAGATATGGGACTACTGGGATGAAGCTACAGTGGATAAGGTCACTGAGTTGCTCCATGAGTACCAGGATTTTTTCCCTACCAAGTTTTCAGACTTGAATGGGATGATAGGAAATTTAAGAGTGATGAAAATAATGTTGAAACCAGACGCGAAGCTTGTGAAGCAGAGGCCATATACCCTTAATCCTAAGTAAAATGGAAAGGTCCGCTTAGAGTTGGACAAATTTTGGCAGCAGGAATCATTGAACTAGTGGAGGAGTTTGATTGGGTAAGTCTTATGGTAGTTCAGTAAAAAAAGAAGAAGGATGAGATCAGGATTTGCGTAGGTCTCTGGAAGCTGAACGCTGCTTGCGTTCATGATCCTCTCCCAACTCCATTCACCGGTGAGGTATTGGATAATGTTGGGGGATAAGAATCCTATTCATTCACGTATGGGTTCTATGGATACCATCATATAAAGATCGCACCAGAAGACAGGAGTAACACTACCTTTGTAGTCAAGTGGGGATGCTTTTAGTACACAGTAATGCCTTTAGCCTTAAGAATGTGCCAGCAATCTTTTCGCACATAGTCATTGTGGCATTCAAAGAGTTCATTCACAAGTTTTTGGAGGTATACTTTGACGATTGGATAGTGTTTGGGCTGGTAAAGCACTATGTAACTAGTTTGGGCTTGATTCAAGATACGTGCCAGAGGTATCATATTGCGCTAAACTAGAAGAAATGTTTATTTCACGCCCCTTTCGAAATCTTGTTAGGTCATGTAGTGTGCAGATAGGGATTAATGGTGGATCCAGCAAAGATCGCAGTTATAATCAATTTGGAGGCACCAAGGAGTGTTAAACAGCTACATGCAACACTGGGTCATACTGGTTGTTATCACAAGTTCATCAAGAGTTATGCTCAGATTACCACGCTGATGGAAAAGCTATTGAAGAAGGACACTACATTCTGTTGGAATGAGGAATGTCAGTGGAGTCTAGATGTTTTGAAGGAAAGGATGATCACAGCGCCAATCCTAGCCTTCCCAGATTGGATGAAGCAATTTCATGTGCATGTGGATGCGTCATGTATTACGCTGGGAGCAGTGCTAACACAAGCTGGTGAAGGAGAATTGAATCACCTAATAGAATTTGCGAGCAGGAAGCTATCGAAGGCTGAAAAAAATTATTCAACAAAAAAGTGTGAAGGGTTGAACTATGGTGTACGCACTCCAGAAGTTCAGCATTACTTGCTCAATGGACACTTTAAGATGTACACAGACCATTATGCATTAAAGTACCTAGTCGAAAAGCCTAGGTTGGGGGGGAAATATGTAGGTGGCTGATGTTGTTTTAGGAGTATGATTTTGAAGTCATTGTGAAGCCAAGGCGATTGAATGCAGGACCAAACCATCTATTGCACATTGAAACAGGGGAGGAGCCTACCAATTTGGAGGAAGGGTTGCCTGACGCACAACTCTTTGTGGTGCACGTAGCACACAATCATTTTGCAAACATTATTCACTTCCTGACTATGGGAACGACTCCAAAAGGATACACAAGTCAACAAAAGAAGGAATTGGTGGTGTGCATAGTAAATTTTTTTGTTATTGCAATGAGGATTAGACGAGATACTACGACGCTATGTGCCTGATTTTGAATGATGCAGCATCCTAGCTGAAGCTCATGGAGGAGCTATGGGAGGCCATTACACAAGAAAGACAACAACATAGAATATTTTACATGTTGGGTTGTGGTGGCCAACATTGCATAAGGATTTTGAAGCATATTGTAGGGCGTGTGATGCATGTCAGAGAATCGGCAGACCGTCGCGGAGGGATGAGCTACCTGTGAATGGCAAGTGTCATTGCAACCATTTGAAAAGTGGGAAATTGATTTTGTAGAACCAATTCAGCTTCCAGGAAAGAAGATGAGTGCATAGTACATCATCATCGCGACTGAGTATTTGACCAGGTGGCCAGAGGCATGGCTTGTGAAAGATTGTACAGGGACAACAACAACAAAGTTCCTATTTGAATATGTGTTGACTAGGTTTGGTTGCCCAAAGATTTTGATGAGTGATCACAGTATGCACTCCTTAATGAAATGATCAGCGTCTTGACAGAAGAATTACAAGTTTATCATCACAAGAATATGCCATATCACCCTTAGGCCAATGGGATGGTCGAAGCATTTAATAAGATATTGGAGAATGCGGTGACAAAGGTTTGCAATGCGCAGAGGAATGATTAGGACGTGCACGTACCAGCTGTGTTATTGGCCTATAGAACTACTTGTAAGAAGCTCATTGTCAGACATTGTTTAGATTGGTATGGCATAGAGGTTATGATGCCTATGGAGTATATTGTGCCTAGTCTACGCATAGTGGCATTCACAAGAATGGTAGACCACAGAGCCTTAGAAGAGAGGCTCGTACAGTCGACAGATCTAGAGGAATATAGATTCTTGGCTGGATTCCATCAACAATTTTAGAAGGAGCGTGAAAAGGCATGGCATGATCAGCACATCAAACTATGTACCTTTAAGGTAAATGATTTAGTTTTATTATATGACAGAAAGTTTGATAAGTTTCTCAGAAAATTTCAGGTGCATTGTCTGGGGCCATATGTGATCAAGGATATTACCGATGGTGGAGCAGTTTAGTTTGTGAAATTAAATGGAGATCCATTTCCGGGAAAAGTAAATGGAAGCCGATTGAAGCCATACCCTGGGGATCCAACCAGATCAATATGTGATGGTAGCATAGTCGTAGTGCTCCAAGCAGCTGTAAAGAGGTGTAGGACTATAAACTACACTGCCTAGGTTGAAGAGCTACACGATAGGGGTAGAGACCAAATGTCACAGTACTATCAGAAGCGTGAAGGGAGCTGCACTATAGGGGTAGAGACCGTGCAACGCAACTAGAAAGTGACTGTTTCTGTCACTATTCATGATTTGACTGTGAGAAGATGGTTAGGAGGAGTGGGCAGCTGCCATTTAAGGCATTTAAGGCATTTAAGGCTGAAATCAAGTGTGAAATATTTGGAAATGTGCCACCAATCTCGCATTTATGGATGGAGTTTTAGGGAACAGTCGAATTTGAATTCGAATTTTCCTATAAACTACAAGTGGTTGTCCAGCAAGAAACTCTTTCATTCTGAGAATTTCTGAGTTGTGTTGTCTGTTGCGTGAGCTATTTGAGAATTTGCTTGCAATCCCCATGTCTGAATAGTATCCTAAGTCTAATCAGAACCTCATTAACAATGTCATGTCTACACTAGCGAAGAATGCTAGTGTTGGGGGAATTGTCACCTCTGAGGGAGTTGCCCCTGAGGTCATGAGTATGGAGGTTCCCACAGTAGTGCCTAAGGCATCAAAGTCACCTAAGCCGAAGCCGATGCTAACGAGAGAGGCTCCCAAGCCTAAAAAGGATAAACATAAGAAGATGATGCCAGTGCGCGAGTAACAAAGGAAACATCTAGCTACATGGGCTCAGAGAAAAGAGAAGCCAACCACGGAGGAGAAAGGCAAAGTGGTAGACCTCGAGGTCGAGGAGGGCACAAAAGACATTGATATTGAGGCGGTAGACCCTATTTAGAAACTGCCAAAGTATATCCCTCCACACCATGGCAAGGTGAAGGTCTTGAAGGACCCAGATGAGGGACAGTTCCTCCTCAAAACACCCCTACTGCCAAAAAATATAACTTTTGAATGTCTACATTTGGCGTGCATCCCACATCTGAAGCTTGAAGATTGGGATTTGGGGTATATCGAGCAGTTATCCCACCTGGCTACTGATACCTTCATGAAGCGAGTGTTCTACAAGGAGTCTGTTGTCACCACGTTGGAGCTAGTGGAATGGGGGTTGAACCTGATATGGGTGCCTCAATACCACGCCGCCCCATAAATTTGACAGTTATTAAGTAGCTGATGTGCCTTGTGCATGACAGGTGCTTGTGGTTGAGTGAGCCAATACTAATCACTGATATGTTGATCCATCAAATCACATTGTTGCCTCATTTAGGACTAAATTCGACCAAGGCATTTGGCGAAAAGATGGGCGAGCGCGACCTCGCTAAGAAAATGAAGGACAAGTTTAAGCTTGTCAAAAAGTCACACAGATATTCCATTACCAGCATTTCTAACCCCGCGGTGAAGGTGGCTAGTCAAATTTTGGTTGGTAAAGTGATGAGGAAGTGTCGTGCGGATGAGGTGTCGACACTAGTGGTTTCTTTGGTAGGCCAGTGCACAGAGGGTGTATAGTTTAACTGGGCGTGCTACCTGTTACCACTCAAGTTGTTCCCAAAAGTTGTAAGAAAGGGAATACGGCTGAGGTAACCACAGACCAACTTTTGGACACAGAATCTAGCCAATCTGTATCCAAAGAGGGCTCTCTCTTTATGATTTAGCTTTGTTTTGAAAGGTATTAGGCTAGTTATGAAGTTCAAGGGTTTTGTTTTGGGTTTGGGTTTGGGTGGTGAGATTCAATAGAACAGTGAGGTAAAATAGAACAGTTCAGTCCATTGGGCATGATGGAGTCAAATGAAATAGGTTTTTTGGATTTGGTTTCTAACAGAGGATGGCATCACAGAGCAAGATAGTCAAACAGGGAACAATTAAAGGCTGGAATCAAATGGATGAAGGGAAGTTAAGAATCCTTCAACATATTGAAAGGGGGAAAATGGATGATTACCGATAAGGAGCAGTTAAGAATTCCTTAGCAAATAAATAATATGAAAGAATCAAGAAACAGGAGAAATTAAGAATTCACTTTTTATTCTAATTCTGAAGAAAACACAAAGAATAATAAATACTGAAAACAGAGTGCAATTAAGAAAATTCTGAATTAACCTTTTTCTTTATAATTTAGGTTATGAAACACAGATGACATGATAAACCAGAAAACTGTAAAACATAAGACATAGGGGACTTATTGATCCGGAGGTTGATTCAAGAATTCTGTGACAAGTCCTCTGCTTCAATTCTTCATCCAGTAGGCCAGACAACAGATGATTCCAACGACATTTTATTCCAAAAGTTCAATATTATAGCAGAGTCTAAGGAAATCTTCACACAGCACCCAACCCCTCAAAACTCTGATGAAGGGGGTATCAAATATGTACAATAGGCATCTCATCAAAGTTGTGAGATAATATCTAATTTTAACCTAAAGTAATTTACAAGCAAAGTAGAAACAACTAACTTATGTTGTGCTGGAGGCTGGCTCTTTACTTTGGCTGGCAGCTGTCCTGTAGTAACCCTGCGCATCTGCCTGTCTTAACTACACTTCTTAAATTATTATCTACTTCTCCTTATCAACTTGGATACCCTTTAATTCTGATTTGATTTGCCTTTAATTCTGCAATGATACTCTTTTAATGCTCCTCTGATACTCTTTAATGTGTTTCTACTTCTGCTCACAGCTGTCCGATAAAACAGAACTATTAACGTATCTTCACACTGCCTTTCCCTAGAAATTCATGTTTTATGAAGATCCACTAGATGGAGTAACAAAAACCCCTATAAATCCCTTTATTTCTTTTTCTGCGAACTCATAGTACTCTGTTTGCTTTAAACTGTATCTGAAGAGAAAGACTGCACTGCGTAGGTTGAGTGGTAGACTGGGGAGCTAGCCGATATAGCTATTCTGGTCGGAGGCGGTTGAAACATTGGAAATGCGGCCTCAGCAGACATCAAACCCAAAGTGCTGTTCACAAACAAAAACATAGAAAAATGACCCTTTTTCCCTTTATTTGAAAAAAATGATTTTTGGCGGGAAATTTCGGTTTCAAGGACGGATGACGTCAGCATGACGTACGGAACAGATAACATGGCGATAGCATGGAGGGTGATGTCAGCAAAGGACAGCTGATGTCAGTAGATGACGTAAGCTAGGGGGTGGTAAATGGTTTTTCTCGCACAGATTTCGAGCTTAGGCAGTTTCGGGCGAAGGGCTAGTGAGCATAGCAGGCGGGCGATGCGTGTCCATCGTACGAGAGCAAACCACCATTTCCCCGGGCGTTAACTTTCGACAGAAATATGGGCTGCGAAATGGATAGCAACCGTCGGATGGATGATGGTTGATCGGACAGTTGGCGCTCAAGGAATATGGCGGAGGTTAATGTATGCGGGCCTGATATATTTAAACTTTTATTAATGGTATCAGGGGCATTTTCATTGGTCTGCGGGGCTTGGTTATAATTAACCCAGGTGGTTAATTATCCCATAGTTTTCACGCGGAGGTTATTAAAAGGTTTTAGATAAACCTTTAATCCCTTTCAAATGATGTTTATATGGTTATATTTAACCGAGGGAGGGAATATTAAAACATTAGGGTTTTTGTTATATATACATAATACGGGGAGGGGAAATATTCATAGGGATTTAAATAATAAAAGTTAAGTTGTTAATATGGAAAATGTAAATGATAGCGCTAAGTTATAAATTTAGGCTTAGGGTAAAAATGGGGTTTATGTGATATTTGTACAATTTTCTAAGTAAAAGGGGTTTTACTTAGACACTTTATGAAAATGGAATGAGTGGCTCAAGGATATTAAGTAGATCTTAATACCATTGGGGGGAGTAAGTGAATGTTTTGGGGAAAAATAAGAATGGGAGTTAGTCATGAAAATTTGCCTCACTTGAGCTGCATCAAAATACCTGCCTTGTACTTGTGATAGGGATAAGATTAACACATCTTTTTATAGAGACAAAATTAATCACAAGTATTTTTTTGCAACACCATCTACCTACCCAGCCTACTTTGCCTAACATTTTTTCTTCTTTCATCAGGTGCACTTAGACTGGCAAACCCTCGTCAACTTTTCTTTTCTTTACAAGGTAAGCCTACCTAAGTCTGCACTTATTACATCCAAGAGCTCAGATTGAACTGTTGAGCTCCTTTGTTTCTCTACCTATCTACTTTATCTGCCAAGATTAAACAGTTTGGACATATTTTTATTCTCTATCTCTAAAACATGAACTGGCCAAGATTAAGTTGTTTAGCCATTCATCAATTGTGGCAAAAGTTCAACAAGCTATACATGATGCTCTATTTACAGAAAATGAAATAGTAGTGGCATTTGGACTTGCACACTTTCCTGGTCTTTTTTATTTGGGGTTCATTTCTTTTCATTTTTTCTTTTGACCATTTATTTTTTTACCCTTTGATTTTTATTTTAGGGCATACCGTCTTTACATTTTTTTATTTTTTTATTTTCTGATAATATGGAAAACCTTTGCAAAAGGAATGAACATATCACAGAGCTCAACCAGTCAATCATGAAATATGACACCTATTACTATAGGAGTATAACACTGGCTCCACTTGGGGATGGCTTTCCTTGGTGGAAAGTCAAGAACAGCAGGTCAGATGGCCTTGTGAGTAACTTTTGCTATGCTCTGAAATCTCCTTTTGCTGAATCTAGAAACTGTACAAAAAGGATGTTGTAAAATATATACACTACTCTTGAGCTGATTCGAACAACTGTAAATCTGTTCTGGATAGTCTACCTGGATTATTCAATATCATGTTCCTGCTCCCAAGTCTTCTTCTGCAATCTGACATTGAATGGCATTTCGGGGCTCTGATAGATTGACATGAAGCAAAACAAAAATGGTAAAGTTCCTTGGTTGATTTTCAACATTTTTTGCACTTTCCTCCTCATTCTCATTACTGCAATGACCAAGCTAATCATTTCTTTCAAGCTATTTGAGCCTGAATTTCCTTATGTACATGTTAGAGTCAGAATATATCAAAAAACTGGATCAAAGTAATGTTTTAGCATTCGACCATTTACTGGTCCTTCCTTTGTTTCTGTGCGATCCAGGCCCTTCAGAAAGTAGGTATTGTTCCCTTGCAATGCCTGGATGATAAATGGCCCTTTCCATAGGAAGTCAAACTTCCCATGTTTTCCTTTGTCTTCTCTCCTGGAATCCCATTTCATAACTTTGTCTCCAATGTAGAAGTCTTCAGCTTTGGTTCTTTTATCAAATATTTTCTTGAGTTTTTCTTGTAACACTTGGGATCTTTGGTGCACTTCTTCTCTGGTCTGCTGCAAATGGATGGTCTGATTTATTCTCCTCTGAATGTCATTGGGTTCCACCTGAGCTTCTTGCAGTAATTTCATTACAGGAACTCCTAAAGATGAAGGAAACACAGCCTCCATGCCATAAACTAACTCATAAGGGCTAGTTCCAATAGATCTCTTTGTAGTAAGTATGTCTGCCCATAGTGCATTTGTAAGATTTTTGTGCCAGTTTTTCTTGTTCTTTTCCAACAATTTCTTAATAATATTGATCAGGCTTTTATTGGAGGACTCAGCTAGACCATTACCTTGAGGATAATAGGTTGTGGAATGGCCTAAAGTGATATGGTATTTGCTGCAAAAATTTATCAGTTTCTTGGACTTGAAGGCAGCAACATTATCGGTTATGATCTTTTCAGGACAGCCAAACCTAGACAATATGTTGGTTTCTAAGAATCCTATAATCACTGTATCATTGGCTTGTCTAGAAGGAATGGCTTCTATCCATTTGGTAAAATAGTCTGTGGCAGTAAGAATCGATTTATGTTGGCCAAAAGAGGGAGGGTGTATTTCTCCAATGAAGTCCAAACCCCATTGTTGAAATGGTCTTTCAGTGAAAATTGGTCTCAAGGGTAAGGGCAACAATTTCCTTTTTCCTTAAAAAATTTGGCATTTGTGGCAAGCAATGACAAACTTCTTTACATCAGCGAACAAGGTTGGCCAGTAAAATACAGCCCTTAGGATTTTGTCTGCAGTTGATTTCCAGTATAGGTGTCCACCATAGTCCCCTGCATGAAATTATTTGAGAACTTTGTCAGCTTCTTCTTTTATTAAACAATTCAATAAAATATATTCATGATTTTTCCAAAAAAGAGCATTATTTACAATATAAAATTTTGAAGCTTTCATCTTTAAAAACCTTTTTCTTTGTTCTGGTTAACCCTGTAGGAGCCTGCAGGTTTAATAATATATGAAATATATCAGCATACCAAGGTGATTCTAAGAAGGCCTAGCTGATTTGTGGAGTCGCCATCTCCTGTTCGTTATCTAGTTCATTAACATCTAGGGCTTGAAAGTTTGTTTCGGTCATGAGTTTAGCCAATCCCTGTCCTTTTATTAGCTCTGCAGGTTTTATTTCAATGTCATACTCCAATATTTTAGCTATCCATTTACCTCGTTTGCCTTCGATTCCATCCTGAGTCAAGATGTCTTTGACAACAGCATTTGGCACATAAGCTACTATGTGTGAGTATAGTATATAACTCTGAAATATTGAATATCTTTTCCAAGTGCATAAGCCTGTTTTTCCATGATTTTGTAATTCAGAGGTGCATCTCTAAGTGCTTTACTGAAAAAGGCTATGGGTTTTTCACATCCTTGATCATCTTTTTGGAATAAAACAGTTGTTGTGGTGTGTTCTGATGCGAATGAGAAAATTATGAAGTCTCTATCGAACTTTGGACTTGTGAGGACTGGTATTCTGGTTAAAGCCATTTTAATTTCTTCAAATGCTTGTTTGGCTTCTTCTATCCATTTAACCTTTGAATCCTTTTTTAACATGTTGTTCAACAATCTAATTAATTCAGTCAAATAAGGTATGAATATTCTCAAAAATTTAATCTTCCCTAATAAAGCTTGAAGTTCTTTGATATTTCTGGGGTGGGATATTTGCATAATAGCTTCTATTCTAGCAGGATCAATTCTGATGCCATCTTTGGAGACGATATGGCCTAGGAGTTTGCCTTCTTCTAGACCAAACAAATATTTTTTAGGATTTAATGAGATGCCATACTCTCTGCATTTTAGGAACACTTGTCTCAAATGATCTAAATGTTGCTGATCTGATCTGGAAAATACAGTGAGGTCATCTAAGTATACAACCAGAAAATCGTGAATTTCTTTTGCAAAAGCTATGTCCATTGCTCGTTGAAAGGTTGCCCCTGCGTTCTTAAGTCCGAATGGCATTTTAACATATTTGAATGTACCCCATGGTGTTGTAAACACTGTCTTTTCTTGGTCATCAGGATGAATTAGAATCTGATTAAAACCTGAAAACCCATCCAAAAGTGAAATCCTAGAAGCCCCTACTACCCTTTGTAAAATATGACCCATCTTAGGTAAAGGGTAGTTGTCTTTCAAAGAAACTTTGTTTACATTTCTTAGGTCAACACATAATCTGATTTCTTTTGTTTTCTTCCTTGTAGGCACTAAGTTAGACACCCACTCCGAAAATCTGATTGGAGCAATTATCCCTGCATCATGCATTCGCCTAATTTATTTTTCAATTGAAGGAAGCAGCACAGGGTTGATTCATCTGAGTTTTTGTTTGAATGGTTTTTTATTTTCCTTGAGAGGTATTGTATGTTGAATTACAGAGGTGTCATAAGATTTCAGGTCTTCATAGCTCCAGGCAAAAACATCCTGGAATTCTTTAATTAGTTCAACATATTTGAGTTTTTGATCAGGGGGCAAAGATTTGGACAATTTTACCATTTTTGGATTCTCGGCAGTTCCTATGTTGTAGTCTTCAATGTCTGCTTTTGGAGGTTCCATCTGGGGTTTCTTTGGAATGTCGTTGAAATCAAAGAGATCTTCCAAAGGAGTCAATCCTTTGGGCAAATGATTGTTTTTCAGATTGATAGTTTCAGATTCTTCTTCAATGATCTCATCAACATATGTTTGCTTAAGATCCTGTATTTCCTCTTTGGTAAATTTCGTTGGCTAAAACATTCGAGTTGTATTTTCTGCTGAAATGTCTGTCTCTATCTGATTTGTTGGATCAACCTCACTAACTGTGTCTGCATCTATGTTAGTGCTGGAAAATTCTTGTTCTAGGGTCAAAAAACTGTTGATCTGTTTATCACTATCAAACACTTGCCAATTCTTCAGGTTATCAGGTATGGATGGCCTGTGTCTAATCTCTGCTGTGAATTGATGATTTGATTCAGATGGAAATTTACAGGTGCTGGCAAACATTGCTAGGTTGTGAGCTTGCAAGTTATGTTTTCTTGGTATTTTGGCAAGATGAGCTTCTAAAAATGTATTGAGGATCTCTATGGCTATTCTTCTGTACTCTCTTAATCTAGGATCATTTGTCAAGAACTTCCAT
Organism: Pinus tabuliformis; assembly: GCA_031772625.1. Taxonomy (NCBI): domain Eukaryota; kingdom Viridiplantae; phylum Streptophyta; class Pinopsida; order Pinales; family Pinaceae; genus Pinus; species Pinus tabuliformis. The sequence goes on from CM062807.1 coordinate 783,241,337, forward strand.
TTTATCTATTGAATGATTAAATCAGAATCTCCCAGGACTGACACTCTAGTTGCTTCCAATTTCTTGACCAGTTTAAGACCTAACAACAGAGCTTCATATTCAGCCATATTATTAGTGCATCTAAAGTTTAACCTGTAGGCATGGCCTTCAGCATGATTGTTTTCAAGATTGTGCACCCAGACTCCTGCCCTTGCTCCTAGTTTGTTCACGGAACCATCAAATTCTAAGTACCAAAGGATTTCATGTTCGTTTTTAGTCTCTGGAGGTTCAGGGATCTGTTGAATAAGGATATCTGGTTTTTCAGTGTCATCTGATTTATCTGATGTTTCATGATTTTCAAAAATTTCTTGGATTCGGACGTTCGACCTTTCAATTGCACTTTTTTCTGTTTTATCTGTTAAAACTTTTACTTCATGTGGGGGGCCAATTTCAGTGTTGTAAAGGATAAAAGAATCCATTTCTAAATGTACTGAGTAGATAGGGAAATTTTGAGGTTTCTCTTAACTACTTACTACATACTTCATTAAGGTTTCTCTGTATAGTCTCTTGGGTTGACCAAACACTGAAATAGTAGTGTAAGACATGTCTAACTATAGAGATCCTTGGAGCTTTGCACCCCAAGATCTGGACAATAACATACCATACTTCGGTGGAATATCAGCTACTACTATGTCCATTAAGATGGTTTTGGCAGGATATTGGACTAGTGACACACATAAATCTTTGATTAAACCCAAACATTTGACCTGACTTGAATCAAAGAGAAAAGGTCTTTGTATGGCTTGGTGATGTCAAGGTCAAGTTCTTCCATTACAGATTTAGGCATTAAGTTATGGGAAGCACCAGAATCAAACATGGCATTATGAAGTATTTTATCATGTATGTTTAGACCCACATAGAAAGGAGGAATATCTCCCTCTACCATTTTTCCATTTGCTCCAGGGCCAAATATCAATTCAGGCTGGTCATCGAAAACGTTTACTGAATCTTCATTCACTGAAATTTTGAGCGATCTGCTAATTTGACTTCTGTAGACATTATGTTTAGCTAGTTCTGATAATGGAACAGCTATCTTTAGTTTGCCTACTTCTGTCTCAACATTGAAAGGTTTCTCGGTCTGAGTTTTTGTATTTCGGACAACGGAATTTTCTGTGTTTTTCTCTTCTTCAGGTGTAGGATTATGAGCAGCAATTGTTTCCAAATCATGTTCTAGAGGCTCTTCTACATTTTATTTAGTAGGAACAGTAGTGAAAGGTTTTTTGTTAGGTGGTTGATTGTCTGATATATCTTCAACAATTGGATTGTTAGGGTTAGGATTTGTTTTGGCAAGAATATGTACAGGGGGTTTTATGGATTTTACCTTTGTTAGGTTGCTTGGTATCTTTCTGTTTGCTGATTTCAGGGACACCAATTCTTCTGCTCCTCAAATTATATTGTTTTTGGACTTCATAAATGGCTGTGTCATATCCCTCCCTAAAGTCAAATGATTCACCTGACTGAGTTTGAAATTGTTTAAAGGTATGAGCTTCTTGATCCTCTTGGGTCAAGTAAACTTGTTGTTCATTGTTAAGTCCCATCAGATTAATTTGAGTGTCTTTGGTTGATTCATCAGAAGTTGAGGCTTCAGCATAATTTTCTTGAAATGGGGGCCTAATATTTTGGTCAGGCCCTGTCTTTCCAGTGTTAAGATTTTGGTTCTTCCTGAAATTTGGATTTCTCCCAGTGTTTCTTAGTTGACCATCCCAAGGGTATTTTCTCTCGATTGTTTCCACTCTATCACCAAGTCTATCCATTCCTTTAATAAGAACATCTAATTTCTGTTCAAAAGCATAAGGTTCCTCTTTGAAAGGTGTCCTCCTTTTAGCTCTGGCTCTAGATCGTTTAGATATCATGTTGGCTTCAACGCTCACAGCTATACTCTGCATCTCTTCTAAATTTCGAGGAGCTCTTTCCCTAAGTTGGTATGCCATATCAGAATCAAATGCATCAGGGAATTTAATCAAGGCCAAATCTGGAGGAGGTATGAGATTTTGAGGAATAGAGTTGTAAACATTATTGAATCGGGAACAATAATCTTGGACAGTTTCTTGTGTGCCTCTTCTTAGGTTTTCATACTCTGATAAAATGTGGAGAGGATCTTTTTTCTTTTCCCATCTGTTCAAAAAGGTACGATAAAGAGCTTGTGGGTCATTGATACTGTTTGCAGGGAAGCTTCTAAACTAGGTTCTAACATCTCCAGTTAAACTTTGAACAAATACTTTCATTCTGACATCATCATCATCAATCTCATAGTTTTCAAAATAATTAGTCATTTTCTTGCTATGTTGTTGAGCTGTGTAAGTACCAGTACCGTCAAAATAGGTGATTTTACTTTGATAGTCTTGAGGCATGGCCCCTGGATTTGCAGGTAAGTTTAGGGGAGTGTATCGGTTTGCCATGGCTGTAGAGATAAATGCAACAACTAGGAGAGTAGGGATAACAATGGGAATGTGCGTTGCAGATGGAGGAGTGGAAAGGATAGTTGGAGGTGCTGATGGTGAACTAGGAGAAGCTATAGTGATCACAGAAAGGTTTGGTGTTTTCCAGAGGTAAGCTCAGATTGAATGGGGTTCTCCAAATGTCTGTCAAGGTGTGAAGTAGAATAATTTTCTTGGCTCTTTTGACTTCTAAGGATCTTAGGAATCAGATTAGGATTTTCAAACACTGGTGGGGGATTAGGATCAGGTTTTGCTCTAGTTTAATGAATCCTTTCTGAAGCCAGTTTCTAGGTGTGTTTTTTATTTTTTCTTGAAATAGTTTATACAATACAACTTTTAACAGTCTCTTTTAGGAAGCTTTTAGATGTGGGAATTTTGAACCTTCCTAAAGATTTATTGAAAAAGAGGAACTGATCAAGTATTTGAAACCAAATATTCAATACATAAACTAGACCGAAGATAGACTGAAGCAACATTTATTTACTTCTGCAATTACAAAGTGAAAGCAGTTTCAAAGGCTACCTGGCTAATATTCAGGCTCCATCTGTAGCTTATAAAATAAACAATAGTAGCAAATAATTATTCAGATCCCCAGTGGAGTCGCCAATGATGTTATCACTCAGGTTGTTCCCAAAAGTTGTAAGAAAGGGAATACGGCTGAGGTAACCACAGACCAATCTTTTGGATACAAAATCTAGCCAATCTATATCCAGAGAGGGCTCTCTCTTTATGATTTAGCTTTGTTTTGAAAAGTATTAGGCTAGTTATGAAGTTCAAGGGTTTTGTTTTGGGTTTAGGTTTGGGTGGTGAGATTCAGTAGAACGGTGAGGTAAAATAGAACAATTCAGTCCATTGGGCATGATGGAGTCAAACGAAACAGGTTTTCTGGATTTGGTTTCTAATAGAGGATGGCATCACAGAGCAAGTTAGTCAAACAGGGAACAATTAAAGGATGGAATCAGATGGAATGAACTCAAATGGATGAAGGGCAGTTAAGAATCCTTCAACATATTGAAAGGGGGAAAATGGATGATTACCGATAAGGAGCAGTTAAGAATTCCTTAGAAAATAAACAATATGAAAGAATCAGGAAACAGGAGCAATTAAGAATTCACTGTTTATGCTAATTCTGAAGAAAACACAGAGAATAATAAAGACTGAAAACGGAGTGTAGTTAAGCAAATTCTGAATTAACCTTTTTCTTTATCATTTAGATTATGAAACACAGATGATATGATAAACTAGAAAACTGTAAAACACAAGACATAGGGGACTTATTGATCCGGAGGTTGATTCAAGAATTCTGTGACAAGTCCTCTACTTCAATTCTTCATCCAGTAGGCCAGACAACAGATGATTCCAGCAGCTTTTTATTCCAAAAGTTCAATATTACAGCAGAGTTTAAGGAAATCTTCACACAGTACCCAACCCCTCAAAACTCTAATGAAGGGGGTATTTATACAACAAATATGTACAATAGATATCTCATCAAAGCTGTGAGATAATATCTAAGTTTAACCTAAATTAATTTACAAGCAAAGTAGAACAACTAACTTATGTTGTGCTGGAGGCTGGCTCTTTATTTCGGCTGGCAGCTGTCCTGTAGTAGCCCTGCACATCTACCTGTCTTAACTGCGCTTCTTAAATTCTGATCTGCTTCTCCTTATCAACTTGGATACCCTTTAATTTTGATTTGATTTGCCTTTAATTCTGCACTGATACTCTTTTAATGCTCCTCTGATACTCTTTAATGTGTTTTGACTTCTTCTCACCGTTGTCCGGTAAAACAGAACGGTTAGCGTATCTTCACACCGCCTTTCCCTGGAAATTCATGTTTTCTAAAGATCCATTGGCCAAAGTAAAAAAAATCCCTGTAAATCCCTTTATTTCTTTTTCTGTGAACTTGGAGTACTCTATTTGCATTAAACTGTATCTGAAGAGAAAGACTGCACTACGTAGATTGAGTGATAGGCTGGGGAGATAGTTGATATATCTATTCTGGTCGGAGGTGGTTGAAACATTGGAAATGCGACCTCGGTAGACATCAAACCCAGAGCGTTTTTCGCAAAAAAAACATAGCAAAATGACCCTTTTTCCCTTTATTTGAAAAAAATGATTTTTGGCGGGAAATTTCGGTTTCAAGGACGGATGACATCAGCATGACGTACGGAACAGATGACATGGCGATGATGTGGAGGGTGATGTCAGCAAATGATAGTTGATGTCAGAAAATGATGTCAGCTGGGGGGCAGTAAATGGTTTTGCCTGCACAGCTTTTGGGCTTGGGCAGTTTCGGGCGAAGGGCTAGCGAGCATAGTAGGCGGGCGACGCGTGTCCATGGTACAGGAACAAAACCACCATTTCCCCGAGCGTTAACTTTTGGTGGAAAGATGGGCTGCCAAATAGATAGCAACCGTCGGATGGATGATGGTTGATCAAACGGTTGGCACTCAAGGAATATCGTGGAGGTTAATGTATGCAGGCCTGGTATATTTAAACTTTTATTAATGGTATCAGGGGCATTTTCATTGGTCTGCGGGGCTTGGTTATAATTAACCCGGGTGGTTAATTATCCCACGGTTTGCGCGCGGAGGTTATTAAAAGGTTTCAGATAAACCTTTAATCCCTTTCAAATCATGTTTATATGGTTATATTTAACCGGGGGAGGGAATATTAAAACATTGGGGTTTTTGTTATATATACATAATTCGGGGAGGGGAAATATTCATAGGGATTTAAATAATAAAAGTTAATTTGTTAATATGGAAAATGTAAATGATAGCGCTAAGTTATAAATTTAGGCTTAGGGTAAAAAACGGGGTTTATGCGATATTTGTACAATTTTCTAAGTAAAAGGGGTTTTACTTAGACACTTGATGAAAATGGAATGAGTGGCTCAAGGATATTAAGCAGATCTTAATACCATTGGGGGGAGTTAGTGAATGTTTTGGGGAAAAATAAGAAGGGGAGTTAGTCATGAAACTCTGCCTCACTTGAGCTGCATCAAAATATCTGCCTTGTACTTGTGATAGGGATAAGATTAACACATCTTTTTATAGAGACAAAATTAATCACAAGTATGTTTTTGCAACACCATCTACCTACCCAGCCTACTTTGCCTAACATTTTTTCTTCTTTCATTGGGTGCACTTAGACTGGCAAACCCTCGTCAACTTTTATTTTCTTTACAAGGTAAGCCTACCTAAGTCTGCACTTATTACATCCAAGAGCTCAGATTGAACTGTTGAGCTCCTTTGCTTCTCTACCTATCTACTTTATCTACCAAGATTAAACAGTTTGGACAGATTTTTATTCTCTCTCTCTAAAACATTAAATTCAAACATGAACTAGCCAATATTAAGCTGTTTAGCCATTCATCAATTGTGGAAAAACTTCAACAAGCTGTACATGATGCTCTATTTACAGAAAATGAAATAGTAGTGGCATTTGGACTTGCACACTTTCCTGGTCTTTTTTATTTTGGGTTCATTTCTTTTCATTTTTTCTTTTGACCATTTATTCTTTTACCCTTTGATTTTTCTTTTAGGGCATACCCTCTTTACATTTTTTTCATTTTTTGATTTTTTGATAATATGGAAAACCTTTGCAAAAGGGATGAACATATTATAGAGCTCAACTAGTCAATCATGAAATATGACACCTATTACTATAGGAGTATAACACTACCTATGTAGCGAGTTCCTCAGGAATCGAAAAGAGGCACAGGACCAAAGTAAGACATTTCATTACTCATGGCTACTACTCTCGATTATGATGGTCACGTGGGAGTTGCCGGAGGACAGCCAATTTCCTTCGATCGAGACAGATTTTCCTGAAGCCATAAAGTTTGCATCTTTGTGGGCTACCAAGGACACTGATTGAGTCAGGGAAAGTAAAGTGTTTTGGGTATTGATGGAGGCAAGCATTTGCACAACCATCAACTGAAAGCCACGGTTGTCACCAACCTACACCTATTATTTTAGAATTGGCAGATAAATCCATTATTAAACCCATGGGAGCTCTAGAAGACATAGTAGTCACCATTGCTTCCTGGCATTATCCCATTGATTTCATTGTCATTTCTCCTAAAAAACCAAGACACCCTATACTCCTAGGATGCCCTTGGTTAGCTACTGCAGATGCTGTGATAGGGTGTCGAAATGGAGAAATGGTCATTTCCAATGGTTCATATAATCAAACCTTGTCAATTTTTCCCCCTACTCAAACTGTTGCTGAAGTACCCTTATGGAGAGGAGGATTGTATGTTTCCTTTACTATCATTAGAACAATCTAGAGGACTCCAGGAACAATTAGAAGATCATATTTTGCAACAATTTTTATCTAATAGTTCTTATATTGATTATCCTATTTCTTTTACTAGTTATCAGCATGTTTTCAGTAATGAGTTTCAAGAAGCTTGTCATCCAGCTATATTTGCCTCATTCACAGCAATAGAGGATAGCAATGAGCTCACTATGGAACCAGTTGAAATCAGTGAAGGAAATTTTTTGTATATTGGCAATGAACTAAATGAAGAACAGAAGAAAAAATCGTTGAGCATGGTTCAAGAAAAATTTGGAGGTTTTGCCTGGGACTATTTTGACATGAAAGGCATACACCCAGATACATGCATCCACGACATCTACAACATTGAGGAGATGAGACCAATTTGGCAACCATAGAGACGCATGAACCCATCATTGAAAGAAGTTTTAAAAGATGAATTGCAAAATTTATTGGTTGCAAACTTTATCTATCCTATTTCAGATAGCAGATGGGTGTCACCTTTGGTGGTGGTTCCAAAGAAGAATGGTAAGTGGCACATATGTCTTGATTACAGGGAGTTAAACAAAGCCACCGTACAAGATTACTTTCTGCTACCATTTATTGATCAGGTACTTGACACACTCTCTGGTAAGAAGTATTTCTCTTTTCTAGACAAGTACAGAGGGTATAACCAGATTCAAATAGCTGAGGAAGACCAAGAGAAGATCACTTTCACTTTCCCTTGGGGTACCTATGCCTATCGAGTTCTTCCTTTTGGCCTTTGCAACGCCCCAACCACCTTTCAATGAGTTGTCCTAACCATCTTTTCTAACTTGATCCATGACTGTGTCGAAGTCTATATGGACGACTTCATAGTATATGGATATGATTTATCTCAAACTCTGGAAAATCTAGAAAAATTATTGATCCGATGTCAAGAAGCCCACCTAGCCCTTAGCAGTAGTAAATGTAAAATGGTGCAAACTAAGGGGATTTTCTTGGGCCTTCACGTTTCATTTGAAGAAATCAAGGTTGATCCAACCAAGATTGAGGTCATCTCGCATAATTCAATTCCTAGTACACAAAAAGAGCTAAGAAGCTTTTTGGGGCATGTGGGTTACTATCATCGATTTATTGAAAACTTTATAGGGATTGCAACACCTTTATTTACATTACTAACTAAGGACGTTGATTTTGTTTGGAATGATGATTATCAACATGCTTTTCAGGTATTAAAGGACAGGTTTTCCACTACTCTAGTATTGAGGGGACCAAATTGGTCCTTACCATTCCACATTTGCACGAATGCTTCAGATACCGTACTTGGAGCAGTCTTAGAACAAAGGGAAGATCACTCTCCTTATGCTATTTATTTTGTTAGCAAGAATCTTTCCCTTGTTGAACTGAACTATACAATTATTGAAAAGGAATTGTTAGTAGTTGTTCATGCCATTAGCAAATTTAGACATTACATAACCGGTTATGAGACTTTTGTCCATACCGATCATTCTGCCATTAGATTTTTTATGAATGAACCTATCACTAATGGTAGGATTACTAGATGCCTGTTGTTGTTGCAAGAATTTAACATAACTGTAATTGATAGGCCTAGGCGAGTTAATTTGGCATCTGAATTCTTGTATCGAATGAATTTCATGCAAGGAAATGTACCAACTCCAGTAGCAAATGATTTCCCAGATGAAGAATTGTTTTCTATATCTACCATTACTCCCTAGTTTGCAGATGTTGCCAACTACCTGGTGTCAGGGAAGTTGCCTCAGAATCTGTCTACCAGGGAAAAACATAACATTATACAGCGTAGTGCCAACTACTCCTAGATTGATGGAGACTTGTTCTACACCAGACCCGACTTGATCATGAGGAGATGTGTGCGAGAAAATGAGATATTTGATGTGTTGAAGGTCTACCATAGTGAGCCTTGTGGGGGGCAATTTGTAGACAAAAGGACTGCATACAAAGTCCTTCATACCGGGTATTATTGGCCCTCGCTTTTCAAAGATGCCAAAAAGTTTGTATCCAGTTGTGATGCTTGTCAGAGGATGGGGAGGCCAGTTCCTTCTGATGAGATGCCCCTTCAGACACAGATATCAATAGAACCTTTCGAGAAGTGGGCATTAGATTTCGTGGGACCTATCTCCCCCATGTCAAAGAATAAAAAGTACATTTTAGTTTTCACCGACTATGTTACAAAGTGGGTGGAAGCTAAGGCTTTGTATGATGCAACTGAAAAGGCAGTAGTGGAATTCCTTTTTGAAGACATTTTCACTAGATTTGGAGTACCCCAAGAGATTGTTACTGACCAGGGTACACATTTCACATCAAAATTGGTCAAGGCTCTCACTGAACAGTATCAAATCAAACATCGAAAATCTACTCCTTACCACCCCCAAGCCAATGTGTAGGTGGAATCCAAAAACAAAGTATTAGAATCCATCTTAACCAATACCATTCAGTTACATCATAGGGATTGGGCTGACAAGTTGTTGAAGTCATTAGGGGCTTACCACATAACTTAGAGGAATGTGACAAGGCACACCCTGTATGAGCTAGTTTATGGTAAACAGGTGTTGTTGCCTATTGAATTCCAAGTGAAAACATTTTGAACTGCCACTCAACTTGGGATGAATCTTAATGAAGCCCAAGAACAAAGGTTAATGCAGCTGAATGAGCTTGACAAGATTAGACAGGATGCATTCCATCGAACCATGTTGGTGCAAGATTAGAGAGCTCATTGGCATGATAAGTTTATTAAAAATAAGATTTTTCATCCAGGAGATTGGGCCTTGCTTTATGACAGTAAGTTCAAACAATTCAAAGGTAAATTTTCCACTAGGTGGTTAGGTCCCTATGAGGTGGATGAGGTTTTTGACAATGGCTCAGTCCGCATTAAAACTATTGATGACAGTCAGACCTCTTTTGTAGTAAATGGCCATCGACTCAAGATTTATCACCAACCGCTCTCTCGACAACAATTTCTGCAGGAGGTAAGAAGAGATCCAGAGATGGAGTTGGTCCATGAAAATGACCAACCTCTTGCTAGTTCATTTGGTTGATTTCTTTTATATCTATGTATATATATATATATATATATATATATATAATAATCAGTGGGTTGTTATTTTCCATATATTTAGGTGTTTCTCCCCACAACCCATGTAGAATAGAGGAGAAATCTATCCTGGGTAGATTTATTCCTATAGCCAGACTTGACAAATTAATTATGGAAAATAACCTTTCAATGTCTTCTTTGGATGTTTTCAAACTCTCAAAAATTGAAAATCATGAGCAATAACTGATCTGGGCTCGTAAAAACTACATGGAACAGTGGTAGCCTAGGGATTCCTTGAGTACAAATTTATTCTTTTTCGGACTTAAGGAAATATTTACAGAAAATAAGCCCCTTGGAGTCTTCTTTGGGTGGTTCAGACTCTCTAAATATGAAAACCTCGAGCAGTGGCTACTTTAGGCTTGGTAAAATTATAGAGTAGTAGTAGTTAGGGATCTACTGAGTATAGAATTATTCTTTTCCAAGATCAAAAAAATAAGTACGAAAGAGAAACCCCCCTAGAGCTTTCTTTCTGGCCATTTCAAGCTCTCTAAATATGAAATTCCTCAGGCAGTTATCATCCCTGGCCTAGTTAAAAATCCATGGGATGGTGAGTAGGTTTACTTATGATTTGGAGGCAAAATTCAACAAACTACATGACATTATGCAAGGAGAAATTCCCAGATTCTATACTCTAAATTTTCTGTACCTAACAACTTTCTGTACTTTACTATGTAAAATCAAGTTCTGTCATTGTAAGTGTATTTCAAGAACAACATTTGCAAAGCATAATTGGTTTCCAAGCTTCATTTTCATAAGCATTTTTTTATGATAAGTATCCTCTTCTACTATCAACCAAAGCTAGACAATCTCTAAAGCTCAACACCCTATATCATTATGATTTAGTAAGGTACGCGCTTATGATTTACTTAGATTTAATTATGAATAGTTAAAATGTATGCCAAGTGACATGCATCCTCTGGTTCCCTAATTATTTCTTCCTTCTTCTTCATAACCCGAGCCCTTACACTCCTTTTCCTATAATCATTACTTCCTCCCTGTCATCATTCCCTAAAAGACCCCTGTTAATCTTCTTGGCTTGTGTTAAATCTTCCCTGTCGCCCTGATAATTATCAAAATTCCCCCACTCAAATCACATCTGAACTGTGGCCATCATCACACCTTCAATGCACCTTCAGCCTTGTACTTCCTCAACACTATGATGATCATTCACCTAGAGACATGATGTGGGTGGAATCATCGACATGTTGGGGTAGTTCTCATCAAAACCAAGGTGACCATTTTGTTTATCAATTATAAGGGAGTCCTACTCTTATCTCATTTTTTGCAAGATGAGAGTTAAAATCTTCAGTTGGATTTGAAAATTGTGGTTTATATAGACATGGGGGTTGACCGCCATGAACCTACCTTCAGCCAATTCTCCTACAGTCCTAAGTATCAACAATGCAAAGGAATTTTGGAAGAACGAGGATGGTTTCCATTCTTACGAAAATTTCAAGGATACAACGATAAAGTAGCCTTGACATTCACATAGAACTTTGATGGAGAGCATGTTAAGATTGGTAATTTGAATTTTAAAGTTACAGAGGAGTCGCTTAGCCACACCATAGGGTTACCCTCTATGGGTGAACCATTTTTCAAGGGTGGGCAATTAAATATTCTGAAATGTGCCACATTTCTCAAGCCGGCTTATCAGTCGATCAGTTGGACGAAAGGCGTTCTGCGGAGTTGTATAGAAGAGAAGTGGCATCCTTTGATCACTATGTTGCAATAGTTTGTTACTTGCGAAGGGAGGTATGCTATAGTGTTTTTATATCATGTTCGCTTGCTATCACATTTTGTTGAGGATAATAAGATCAATATTCCACATTTCTTGAGGTTAAGTTTGCATAAAATGTCTAGAGGAGTGTAATCAGAGAGAAAGAACCCTGAAACGGCCCTATATCACCACAACCTTATTAAAATGGTGGTCGTCGCTGAGCTTACAAAGTGCCGGAAGTCTTGGGAAGACTTCCTGGTTGAGAATTTTCTTGGTGAAGAAACTCAGTTTAAGGGTCAACAACAGTTGGTGGGATAGTCACTCAAACATAAAAGGGATACCTTGTCACAACATCCCCATATGACACCTACCCCTACACACAGCCTTGCCTCTCCTATTGTTGAAACCCCTCAAGAATCGACCCCCTATTCTAACGCTATGGAAGACGGTGCATCTTCAAAAATCTGGAAGATAAAGAAGAAAAAGAACAAGCGGAGGACGGATAATGAAGATCAGTGAAAGAGAGCTCTCTTTCTAGCCCAAGTACCATCAATGTCTATGGTAGAGACATTGTTTCAAGATTGCCACAACACTCGAAGCATGAACAATCCTAAGCATCATGTACCTAAAGTTGTGAATTCTGAGCATATTGATGTTCTTTCCTCTCCTAACTCAGGTGACAAAGAGTTACATTCTTCCCCTGAAGAAACTCATGTCTTAGCATCTGCAGCAGAGATTCCTTTTGATATTGCACAAGATTTAGAGACACTGTCCCCTGTTCAGTCCTTGCCAAGCAAGGATCCTAGTCAAAATTTCAGTAGAGAAGTTCAGCAAGCTTCCTCATGGAGGAAAGGTAACAACAAAACACTAGGAGGCAGTGCCTCTCAACAGTCTACAACACCCATGAAAACTCTTGTTGAAGAAGAAAACCTAAAGATTCGATTAGTGAAGTTGCAGAGAAAGATTGTTAAACTTCGTGAGCAAGTAAACAAGGATAGAGTCTTATTTCATTATGTCAGGGAAGTTAACAATCAAATCAGGGAAACTAATCTTTGGTTGCTTTCCCGGAATGATGAGCTGAAGCGAAAGAATAAGCAGTTGTTACATTGGAAAACCTCTAGGATTAAACCCACCAAGAAGTTAAGTGCTCAATAGCTTGCTCTACAGTTTAAGAAGTGTTCCATTCCAATCAAGCATGGGGTAGAGGTATTGGTTAAGGTCGTTGGTCTTTGACCAGGATTTCTTTTTCTATCACATCATTACTATTTTTGGCATACTATGGCAACATGCATGAGGACATGCATTCGAATCGGCATGGGGGGATGTTGGTGCCCATTTTTGTCCCCAAATTTTCTGCCTCTCACCCCTATTTTCACCATCTTTTTCCTGCAAAAGTACTCCTACCACCTACCCTATCACCTACATCGCTACCTAAACCCCACTAGTACATGGCCAAGAGGTAAATGCATTTAACTGGCATTGTTTTGCTATTTATGATTGAATTTAAGTGAATTGTTGAGTCATGTCCTTAATATGCTAACTATTTATTCATGGGTTTAGCTGTGAAGCTTAGTGGCAGGATTGGCAAGTCAACATGGATGGAAAGGATGCCTTGTCATCAACATCATTCTCATCTTTCATATTCAAATAGACGATCCTTGATCGAATTCGAGACAGTCATGGCCAGGTGTGGCCAGGTGGACTCCTTCCTCCTTTTGTTTTGACCATCGATGTATACACAACTCAGGGCGATTTGTGATGCCAAGCTTGATGATCCCAAGAACGATATTTTTCTATGCCAAGCTTGGTGATTCCAAGGTCAAATATTCTCCAGATCAGGATCAAAGAGGATTACTCCCATGATAGCAATAAGTTACTCTAGAAGGAAGCAATTTGTTCTAAGAAAAGTCAAGACGATTTGGAGCAGATCAAGCAATGCTTATATTAGCTTGTAGTTGCTGAAGATTTTCGTAGTTAGCTAAGTTTTCAAATTTATATTGAAGCAATCGCCTTTAAAAGCCAATGTAATACAATAGCAATTTGTCTATCATTAACAAGATACAATCATCTATGTAATTTGTTTTCAAGACTTTGTTCTAAAGTTTTATGCATATGGCTATTTCCATGTTGTGAACCAGAACGTTTTATAACATGGTTGATTGTGAGTCATGTTTTTAATGATTTAAATCTCTTTCCCATTGCAGTAAGTTAGCTTACTCCAGGTGTGGGAGGGCCCACCACCTCTGGAAATAAGCTTCATTAACAAATAGGATACCTAGGTGTGTGAGTGTGTGTGAGTGTGATTTCATAGTCTAAATTCCATTGCGTCATAGTTACAGATGTTGGTGTATGATTTCATAATATGCATGGTTCGTTTCCTTACAGATTAAATGATTTAAAGATTTCTTTCCTATGTTGAAGATATCTACTTCATTTTATAATGTGAGTTCATATTGTTCCACAAAGACATGCTCTTTTCATACACTTAAGTCGCATTCATTCATATTTATTGGAGTGTCCAAGATAGAGAAAATCAATCGATTCTTGAAGTTTATGTAGCATGATTCCTGTGTGTTTATCCATGTAAATTATGATGTGTGGTATGAGTGTGAATGGATAATTCCTTTTATATAATTGAGTGGTTGAATTATGGCTTGGAAGATTTGATAATATCGATTGCAGTTATAAACGAATTTGTGCTTGATTGCATAGTTATTGCATTTGTCATCTTTTGTATTCTGAATGGTGTAATTCATTTCAAGTAGATTTTCTTAGTTCTCGCAGTTAGACTGTGTGATTTCGAGCATTGTGATTTACCTTGAGATGTGCGATTTAATTCAAAAAATTCCTAGTATGATTTGAGCCTCGCATGGTTTTAAGTCATTTGAGATAGTTAGTTTTATTTCAGGGTGGAGTAGCATAGGAATTGATTTCATAGCAGTAAACTTAGATAATTTCATTGAGATTTTGTTTTCCTTAAAGTAGTCATAGATCGATTTAAGCAGTTTAAGTGTGGTTTGAATGCATCTTATATTTGAACAAGAATAGCCTATGTTAGATTTTAAGCTTCTGTGGTTGTTTCTTGGAGTAGCATGATCCGGATTATCCACAGTATCATGTTTAATTTGTCGACTTTTCAAACCCCAAAGGGGGTCCATCATCAGGACTAATTTTTAGAATATGATTGATAGTTCTTTTGAAACTAACCATACTTGTGGAAGAAACATGTTGTTTATGAGTCAAGGCCTTGTGTTGTTATTGTCACTTTGGGAAATATGTTGTACAACATACTGGAGGTAGCACTGCCTACCGCCATCTCTTTAGTTACTACAAAACAATGCAGTAAGCTCATTTCCAAAACTGCGAAATTTGGTTTCCTGATGATACGCCCTTAGGGAAAGAAGAAGATAGTGTCCACAACCTCCAGACAGGGTCCCTCCATACGACAACAATAGATGGACAAGGTCGTGGAGGAGTATGAGGAAATCTTCACCTCCCCCACAGGGATTCCTCTACACTTTCAGGTCAAGCACTCCATCGTTTTGACCCCAGGTGCATCATTACCCAAAGGACCAATTTGTTAGTGCTCCATTCTAGAGAACAACAAAATCAAGAGGTAGATTTAGGAACTGCTGCAGAAAGGTCACTTATGACTGCGTTCATCACCCTATGGGAGCTCGATCGTGTTGGTACAGAAGATGGGACTTGGAGACTTTGTATTGACTATCGAGTTCTAAAGAAGATCACTGTCCAGAATAAGTACCCGATCCCATGGATTGATGACCTTCTAGACAAAATCAAGGGGGGGGGGATATTTCAACAAGATCGAATTGAATGGATATCACCAGGTACCAATCAAACCCTCCATTGTGTGGAAAACTGCCTCTAAAGCCAAGGAGGGCCTTTTCGAATGGTTGGTTATGCCTTTTGGGTTGATGAATGCTCCTACAACCTTCATGAGGCTGATGGATGACATCTTGCAGCCATTCACCCACTCATTTGTAGTGTTATACTTGGATGACATCCTGATCTTCAACCAAATTTGGGAAGAGCACCTCCACCACATCTGACAGGTTCTCCAAACACTATGGCAAAACAAGTTGTGTGCCAATTTAGAGAAATGCACTTTTAGCATGACCCAAGTCCAGTATCTGGGATATGTTATTGATGAATAGGGGTTGCATGTGGATCTAGCCAAGATCCAAGTCATTCGGGATTGCCTAGCCCCAACCACTATGATTGGCTAATTTCTACCGCAGGTTGGTGCTGGGATTCTCTCATATCACTTGTCTCTTGAGTCATGTCACCAAGGGAGGAGCAAAAGAAAAATTCTTTTGGTTTGAATCTCAACAGAAGGCATTCGTAGAGTTGAAACATCACCTCTGCTCTGCACCAGTGTTCAAATTACCGGACCTACAACATCCATTTGAGATCGAGACAGATGCCTCTAACTATGCTATTGGGGCAATCCTTACTCAACAGGGGCATCCAGTGGCATATCACAATGAGATACTTTTAGACATGGTCTGAAAGTATCCCACTTATGAAAAAGATATGTATTCCATTGTGTAGGCTTGCCGATAATGGAAGCATTACATTCTGGGGAAGGAAGCGGTCATCCACACAGACCACCGACTCCAGCAGTTCATACAGATGCAAGGGAATTTGCAGAATGATCACAATTAGATGTGGTCCACATACCTACAACAATTCCATTTGAATATCAAGTATAAGAAGGAAAGTATCAATAATGTTGTAGATTGCCTCACCCGACCACCGATCATGAAGTTAACTATCGTGCTCAACTCTTATGGGCACAAGACTTCTGATTGGCCACTTACCTACAAAAATGACCCAGAATTTGACCACACATACCAGACGCTATTGGAGATGCATCAAGTTCCATATTTTCACCTCCAGGATGCCCTGTTATGCCACCTCGGACACCTTCGTGTTCCTTCAAGCGAGTGTGCCAATATGATTTGGGAAGCACACTATAGTCGGGCCGATGGGAATTTTGAAGTCAAGAAAATGGTGGCATTACTACAGATGTATTTTTATTGGCTGAATCTTCGACAGGATGTCGGGAAGTACATCAGATCCTACACTATGTGCGTCATTGCCAAACCAACCATCAAGAAGCAAGGCCTCTATACTCCGCTACCTACCGCTAGTCGACCTTGGGAATCCATCTACATGGATTACATGTTGGGCCTTCCTTCTACTAAGCATGGAAACAACTGTGTTTTTGTGGTCGTCGATAGATTCTTAAAGATGGCAATTATGACATCCTGCATGAAGAATATCATAGTAGAAGCCACTGCTAAACTCTTCTTTGAACGAGTGTGGGTACACTTTAGGATCCCACAGTCTATCATCTCAGATTGGGGCAACAGGTTCCTCATTACATTTTGGTCTAGTATCTGGTCAATATTGGACACTAAGCTCACTGAGTCCACATCTTTCCATCCCAAAAATGATGGTTAGAGAGATGTCATCAATAGGATGATCGTACACATTCTGTGCATGTACAACTCAAAGCATCCACGCACATGGGATGAGAGCCTCCCCTATGTACAGCACAGTTATAACCGGGCTCTCCATAACTCGACTAGCCACAAATCTTTTCAAGTGGGCTTGGGATTCCAGCCACTATGTCCCATTGATGTGGCCATACCATTTACAACTACTCAGGAATATTCGGCTCATATCCATTTCGAAGCCAATAAGGAAAAAAAAATTATTGAACACATCCAACATATCCACTAGCAAGTCCAAGACATTATGAAGAAATCAAATGCCAAGCACAAGCAACGACATGATCAACATCGGGTGCCACACAAGTTTCAGATGGTGACAAAGCCTGGCTGCATTTGCAAAAGGAACGCCTTACCAGAGCCTATCGGAAACTCAAACCACTCTGATATGGTTCGTACACCATTACCAAGGTTGTGGGACATTATGCATTTGAGTTTAGCATTCCCCCATTCCTTGGCCTGCACCCAGTGTTCAATGTGGATTGCTTTCAACCATACTTCCCACCATTGCTAGACATATCAAACATTGCAGAACAATTCACACCTATAGAGTTAAATTTAGATTGCATGGAATAAGCCACAATTGATCGGATCATGGACACGAAGATCAATAACACCTGACAAAAAAGGATCCAATTATATCTAGTTTCCAAAGAAGGTCAACTTCTTCACCGAGGCAAGTGGCTCACCAAGGACTAAGTTCAGGAGAAGTTTCCTCATCTCATGGGGGAACTCAATGCAATCGGGACCATTTCGTCCTAAGGGGGGAGGAATGATATAGGTGGATATTGGTGGCCACCAGCCTACTCCACTTGGACCCCACCATTGTTTCTTTAAGTTTTTAAATTTCCTTATTTATAGCACAAGTTACTATTTTTGGCATTTTTCAGGTCCTGAACTTCCAAAGTCATTTTGAGGCCCTAAACGACGTTTTTTGGGCAAGCTAGGACCAACATGATTTGGTATTTGGTGTTTGTCAATCAAAAGTTGTAGTCCTCAGATAGATATTTCTAACAAGGTATTGTGCGTGTCAAACGGAGATTGTATGCCAAGTTTATGACCCCGAGAAGTTGATGTACCAATTTATCCAAACAAGACTCATAGTTTGTCACTTTATCTCCTAGGGTTAGGTTTTTGGATGTGTCAGGCGGAAAGAGTCGATTGTGCGGACACAACCAACCTCCCTAGGAGCCTAAGACTCTCTAGTGACAAACAAGACAAATAAGATCTATCCTTCTCTAAACATGCATTATGATATGAGATATCAAGTGTTTTGTTCTTACCTTTGTCCAAACGCTGTTGTAGAAATCCAAGCTTTGTTGATCTAGATGAGCTCCTCCTTTTCTCCAAAACCTATAATCACCAACAGTCAAACAATTAAATAGCACCTGATTATAACATAAAACAAAGCATATTCAACATGTAGACCAAGGAGTACATGAAATAACTCATAAACAACAAGTTATTGAGAAGAATGGACTCATTTGCATTAATAGGTAACAAAAAGAACAAATACAACCTGAGCCTTGGTGTTGTGCAAGTCCTTCCCAGGGTCCATCAAGAGTTCTCCTTTACTTTGACAAAGCACACCCGCTTCCAAATAGAACAAGCAAAGATGGCAATCTCTCCTCACAAGCTTCTAAATGGGAGTCCTAATTCCTGCAGCATTTACCCTTAGAAAATGTATAGCTTCAACCTCTCCTCCTTCTGGCCCAATGCCTGTATTTATAGTGCTCAAGAGGAGGTTAATCAGGTCCACCATTAATGGGATAATCCCCTCTTTGGGTGGGATAGCTCCCTTATTGATGGGATAAGTTCCTCTTTGATAGGAGTGCATGAACCATCTGGAGGCGCCCAAAACACGTCGAATAGCCTTCTAGAATGCTCTAGAAATGACCACAAGTAACTTTTTAAAGATGAAACTTGCGCATTCTAACCTTTACAGGGGGACGCACCTATCCCTTTACATACAGAGCGTCTTTGGACGCAGCTTTTGTGAACATTGGGAGCGTCCCCGCAGGTAAGGTTGAGAGAACCTGCGTCCCCAGAGATAAATACATTTATACAAGACTTTCTCTCTTTTTTGGAGTTTGACATGGAGAGCAGAGGCATAAGACTTGCCTAAGAGGGTAGCATGACTGTTGATTGAGCCATACTAACTGTAAATAGTCATGGTGACATTTTTTAGTGTAACAGATTGCCCCCTAAAGTGCGAAGCCTGGAATAGATTAGGGTTTGTAATATCTAGGAAGGGTGAAGCGCTTTATCATTTCAAGGATTATCCCATGGAGAGCCTGGTCAGAACCTGCAATTAACACAAAATACATGTATAAGATTATACCATCACTGAGGTAGGCATTCCCATACTCAGATCAAAACTTTAACTAACAGACTAACTACTCTGATACAGGAATGATCTTGCAGTACATCACAATCATGGACTTTTGTAGACACAGTATGGACGCAGCCATCTGTTTATGATTAGTCTACTTAGATAATGAATACAAAACTCCTCGCAGCCTGGATGGTGGAAACTAGATCCAGGGTCTTCATTTCTACTTCCCGAATTGGTACGATTCTAGCCATGCGAATAAACGAGTTGATGTCGAACATGGTAGAAACCACTTGATTACCAGTCGATGATGTAAACTGTTAACAAGCGTGAGAGAGACCACCAGTAATGTCAATGGTTCTCAAAGTACCCAGTACAATCCATGAGATGTGAATGAATGAGTTGATGTCGAACATTTCACGGAATCCTTCGATCGAAAGTCAATGATGTAAACTGACGTCAAAGGCGAGAAACCTTCCATTGATGCATGCAGACTTCAAGGTACTGATGATTTCTAAGTCATCTCTCTAGATAATGTGCTGATGTCGATAGAAAGCGACCCGTTGCAGGCAAGCCCACAACACGAAACCATTGTTCAAGTTGAAGAAATGTTGCTGTAAGGACTAACTCAGGGATGGTCAAATGGATGACAAGTATTTTGCAGATGAAAGTTTTGCTTGCAGACCTCTTGAACACATAACGACACGACAGATGGCTTGGTGACGAATAACTCAAAGTTAATCCCTGGAACCCGGTTAAAGACTTTCAAAGTGGTTTGATCAACTGTGAGGTAAAAGATTTCCCAACCCAGGTGAATGAAAAGTGTCGTGTTCAAGAGTGGTAATAAAGTTTCTTTTGAGACAAAAGGTAACAAACAGGTTCATTCTTCTCTCTTTTCCCCCACCATTTTTGGCAAGTACCTCTTTATTTTTAACAAGCTTGAGGAGGATAACATATGCTTGATTATAAGCTCATCCTTCGGATGAGTCCAACCTAGTTTTGATTCGAACCCTAGGAAGGAGTGGTTCGTTCCTGTTTGTAATTGAACAGGTCCTTTACTGTGAAATGTTTAACGAGCCCAGTATAGGAGAAACTCGGTTTTTTTCAATTTTAGAGAGTCTGAAAAACTTAAGAAGACTCCAAGTTGAACTTTTTCGTAGATTTGTGTCCCTCAAGCCCGAAAAAGTATAAAATAATACCTGGGGGAACCGCTTGATCTTGCGACCAAGGAGTACTTTCATAATTAGTGCTACTGACCTGAAAAGTAAAAAGCGATCAAGGACACGTCGTTTTATTTCCGTATCGAGTTTGAAACGACAAAAACCCGGCAATCTTTTCCTGATTTTACGGTCAGAAAAGAGCTATAAGGGGACGGTCTTTTAATTTCGTTTTAACGAGTGTAAAAGAAACGCTCGACAATCTTTTCATATTTTAGGAGTCAGAAAAGGGCTTAAAAGATGACTCTGATATTTTGGTTCGTGAAAAATGACAATTTTCCCTCTAAATCCCTTTGTCCTGCACAAAAGCAACACATTACTCATACCTGTTTAAGATAGGCAAAAATACATTGAAAAACATCTTTTCATGGTGAAAAATGAACAAATTCATCCAAAAAACCTATAAAAAGACTTTTTACCATGTCATTTTTACCATTTTACTGTTGAGGTTGAACAAAGGGCTTTTGGGCAAGAAACTTCCCGTGGTCGCTGCGGAAAATCCGACCATCAGAATCGAACGCCGTCTCTTCCAGGTATTTTACAACATCCTACTCTTCATTTCTATCCGATTAAAATTGTTTTTTAGGTTTTAGTTTTGTTGTTTGGGAGGGTTTAGGTTTCAAAATGCGCTCCTCGGTGGACGCAGGTGCCCTTCGGGTGACCTGCGTCCCCCGACTTTTTCCTATACAGGAAAATGGTCGGGGGACGCAGCCCACCTTCAGGCCAGCTGCGTCCCGACGCCCTGTGTTCCAAACGCGGGGTGTGTCCTCCGTGGAACACGGAATTTGAAACCCCAATCCTCACAAATAACCATTCAAATTTCCCCAAATTAATTCTAATCATTATTTCTTGGTGTGTAGGGCACTCACCATGTTGGATTGGAGAGAAAGAGAGCACGAAGAGGTTGATGAAGCTGCAATAGAACACCAACCTTCCCTGGATGCCCTAAAAGCATGCGGGTTATACAAATACTAGGCCATACCGGGCATGAGGGCTCAGGTAAGATTCTTAGAATGGCTGGTTGAGAGATGGAACGTTCAAGAGCAATGCTTTTACATAGGAGGGCACCAGCTCGAGATAGAGCCCTCGGATGTATACTTTCTCACTGGCTTGCCAAACAGAGGCGAGCAACTCAATCTAGCCGGGACTAGGCCGGGTGGCCAATCCCTTGTTAGTCTCCGGGAAGATTGGTGCACACCTGGTGCACACCATTCGAAAGGCGTGGAGATCAAACACATCTCTCTGCGTGAGCTCAAAGTTATAGCGTTCACGGTTACCAGAATTTGCGACGCAGCCGCTTTACACATTGCTTCTGGGTCCCAAATGCGGATGGCAATTGACTGTTACCAAGGCACCATTTTCAACTGGTGTGATGATGTGTCGGCTAATGTGAAGAGCCAACTGACTAAGGCAAAGAACGGACGACTGAAAACTTTTGGATATGGGCCTTTAGTCGTGAGCTTTGCCTTAGAGAGAGTTCCGATGCTGATCCCTCAGCAACTCACTGTTGATATCTTGGGTCCTCGGGAGCCAAAGCTGGTACGATGGGTTGCGGTGATGGCCCGGCATCCTGACGAGGGCGCGGCAGTTGTTCGATTTTCTGATAGTTACTTTCACTGGTTGGAGGACCAGGTTTTTTCGATCCAGGACTTTCCGTACGCCGGAGTAGATTTTCGACATGATCCAGACATGGTTCTTCCACAGGGAGAACAATGGGATGACAGAGGTACTTTATTTTTCACAAGTTTTCAAATTATGTATTTTTTTGTTTTTATATATATCGTCTCAAAACTGACAGTAAAAATTTTCAAAATGCAGATGTTGGTCCACAGCGCCCAGCCAACCTCCGGCCTTTTGAGAGGAGACATCCAGTTGCACCGGTACCGGCCCCACAGGACGCGGCTGCAGAAGTACTAGCTGAGTTGGAGCATGATCTAGAGCGTCTGACGGCAGATATGCCTGAGACTACTATGGATGACATTCCTATCAGGCTTCAGCGCTTTGTAGTCGCAGTCCCTGGACCGTTTAGGAGATTTTTGCGTAAGGTAGCCCGTGCAGTGGTGTCGTATAGGGAGCACCACCAGTGATTGACTAGTCACTTTTGTAGACACATATGACATTTTTGGCTTTTTGTACTTATCATTTTTGCCGATCATAAGGTGTTTTTCAACCTATGATCGAAGACGATGTATATTTTTTTACACACTCCTATCTATATATATATCACTATTACCGGCTTATCTTGTTTAACATATGTGATGAAATGTTTTTAAATTTACTTGCATGATTATCGTAAATGTCTGTCCAACATTCGAGAAGCAATTGCATCTGCTAATGTATTTAAAGACCTTGGAATATGCTGATATTCAATGTAATCAAATTCACGTTCCAAGAGACGCACTCTCAAAAACAACCTTAATAACACAGGATTTCTAATGGCATAAACTCTATTAAGCTGTAATACAACAAGTTCAGAATCTAACCTCACTATCAAACGTCGAATTCCAAATGAAATAGATTCGGATAATAATTCAACCACTGCACTGTATTCTGCAATGTTGTTCGTTGTTTGACCGAGGCTTACCCCATGCATAGAAACTAACTCGTCAGAGGGCGAATAGATAACCCAAGCTGCGGAAGAGATATTCCATGTACTACGACAAGCACCATCAGCAAATCCAATGTATGTTTGGAGAGGCGTCGACATCTGCAATATCAAGAGTAAAACCAAGATAAGCCAGAATAACGACGAAAAACACACTCTCTAAGCTAAGCACACTGACTAAACTAACAAACACGCTAGCTAGAAAGAAAATCTAACCTATCTAAAAATTTCTCCATACCCACCATTTAAGCATAATACCTCTTTAGGTAAAGTCCATTTCTGGGTTTACCCAAAGAGTCCCCATCAAAATCAACCAGCTCATAAGCCCCTTTTGCTAGCTTTCGCTTTACAATGTAGGGTCCATGCCACATAGGAACGAATTTTCCAGCACCTAGCTTATCGTTAGCTTGATCATATAATAGCACTAGGTCTCCCTCCGAAAAACTTCGAGGGGTTACATTTCTATCATACTGAGCTTTCATTCGTTTCGCGTGAGTCTCGATTGCCAATGTAGCGTCACGTCGAGTCTCATCTAATTTAGCTAAGTACAATAAACGTTTCTCCTCTTCGGAAGTAGCTGGAAGTAATTCGACAGCCATTTGAAGTGATGGGATTTCGCATTCAATGGGTAACACAGCTTCCAAGCCATAAACTAGCTGGAAAGGAGTGAACCCTGTTGAATTTTTCACTGAGGTTCGGTATGCCCATAGCGCTGAAAATAACATGTTGTGCCAATTCGACCGATGAACACCAATGGTTCGTCGGATCATGATAACCAGAACTTTGTTGATAGACTCAACCAAACCGTTGGCTTGCGGATAATAAGGAGTAGAGCTATCGTGGCGCAAACCAAGCTGGCTTGTAAGCTCAGTCATCATGATGTTTCGAAAATGGCTCCCATGGTCAGTAATGATTGCTTGTGGGACACCAAACCTAGTTATGATATGATTGAATACGAAAACTGCAGCTGTTTTGCCGCTTGCGTCGAATGTAGGCATCGCCTCGGCCCATTTAGTAAAATAATCAACCGCGAGGATGATATACGCATGCCCCCCGGCCGAGTGAGGGTTACAAGTAATAAAGTCGATACCCCATTTGGCGAATGGACCAACGGCAATTATAGGGTGGAGAGGAGCAGGTGGAGCGCGCATCTTGCGATCAAACACTTGACAGTTGTGGCATTTCCTGACTGCAATGATACAATCTTTAAACATAGACGGCCAGAAATAGCCAGCGCGCAACACCTTCTGAGCTGTGGCATACCCAGACATATGACCGCCACATGCTCCAGAGTGACAATCATTCAAAACCTTCTCAGCCTCTTCGTGAGTTAAACAACGTCGAAAAACTAAGTCTGCCCCCGGCGATAAAGTGTATCTCCAATAATTTTGTATTGCTGGGATTGAAACCGAATTTTTCGACGTTCTGCCTTGGAAGCTTCAGGCCGAAAGGTTTGGGTTTGGAGATAGATGATTATATCCCCGTACCACGGATCTACAGTACTGATAAGAAACAAAGATTCGTCCGCAATGGACTCCTCTGCCACAGTCTCTGTGTCAGCACTCGGGAAATCACACATCAATTCCGCAAAAACTAAGGATTTCTTAGACTTGGACTTCTCGAACTCCAAGTCGAACTCTTGCAGGATAACAATCCATTTAGAGTACTTGCCCCCTAGCAGTTGTTTTGTCAAAATATAAATCATAGGGTTGCAATCCGAAATAACTGTAGTTTTACGGAGAAGAATGTAGTGACGGAAACGCTGGACAGCTTGAACGGCTGCCAGGGCCAATTTCTCCACATGCGAATATTTTAACTCAGTGGGATTTAAGGTCCTACTAAGATAATATATCACATGTTCCGCTCCGAATTCATCTTCTTGAACTAACACCATTCCAATGGTGGAATGCGAAGCTGCGAGGTATAAGAAGTAGTCCTGGTTGTAGTTGGGAGGATGCAACAACGGTGCATGGGTCAACGCGTGTTTAAGTGCATCAAAAGATTGTTGGGCAATCTCGTCCCAAAAGAATTGTGCGTTCTGTTTCAACAACCGTGTAAAACCTTTAGTGACCTCGGCGTAGTTTGGGATGAATCGGCGTAAAAAGTTCGCTTTCCCTTGCAAACTTTGGAGTTGGCGCAAACTCGAAGGAGGAGGCAATTTGATGATAGCTTCGACCTTCGAGGGATCGACGCGAATGCCGGTTTTTGAAACAACAAATCCCAGCAATCGACCTGTTTCTATACAAGAAACACACTTGTGGGGATTCAACCGAATTCGATAATGCCTACACCTCATAAAGATTGCTCGTAGGTGGACAAGGTGATCAGCTCGATGTAAAGAATGAGCAGGCAAATCATCGAGATACGGTTGCACAATGTGCTTGATGTCATGAAATGCATAAGACATCGCCCGTTGAAAAGTGGCCCCGGCATTCTTAAGCCCAAAAGGTAATTTGCAATAAGCAAATGTCCCCCATGGACAAATGAATGCCGTTTTTGGTTGGTCGGCAGGTAGAATATTGATTTGATTATAGCCCGAAAAACCATCCATAAAGGAAAACATTTCACTTCCGGCACAATCATCAATAATTTGATCGATATAAGGCGTAGGATAGTTGTCTTTTGGACAAGCTCGATTTATATCCCTATAGTCGATACAGATTCTTATTGTTCCTTGTTTCTTGTTGACCGGAACAATATTCGATACCCAATCCGTTAACGGGATCGGATAAATGAAACCTGCTTTCAACAGCTTTTCGACTTCTGCTTTAATCGCAGCCGCTTTTCGAGGGTGAATCTGACGCAACCGTTGCCGGACGGGTTTAGCATCCGGGTAGGTCTTTATTTCATGAACAACAATGGCAGGATCGATTCCCGGCATTTCCTCGTAAGACCAGGCAAACACATCGCGGAATTCTTGGAATAGGGCCTTGTAAGTTTGGATTTCTTCTTCTGTACATGCGGCACCTATATGAATGTTTTCCTCAATTCCGGGCTTCACTGAAATATCAATGGGAATAGTACGAGAAATATTCCCTAAATTCAACTCTGAATCAGAATGTTTCGTTGGATCCTGAGCGTCTTTGACATATTCAGCGGTAAAGATAGATGAAAAATCATTTTCAAATGCATCATCCTTAGGTAAAAACGAAGATCTGTGATGGAGATCCTCCCATGGTAGATCGTCTACACTTAGGATTTCGCGAAGTTGTTCGTCAGATGACACGACTTCGGGAAACGCTATCCGTTCTAAGGTTGAGGTGAAAAGTGATTCTTCACTGACCACATTCATTTGGTCGATTTCGGTTGAACGCGAGTCGGTAAAAGACATGACAGCTTCATAAGCAATTTCATATGGACTCAAAGGCATAGCATCACCGAATGAGTCTATCTCAGAGTCAGATGGGACAATCCAAGGATCATCATAAATAATGTTTTCTGATGTAATCATATGAATTGTTGCAAATGAAGTTTCTACGCTGAGTGGAGGGAGAGGAAAAGTTCCCAGTAAACCGGAATCCTTAACTAAACCTACACCAACGTCCCTATAAGGGATTGTCGTCTTACCGACATGCTGGATACTCTCTGAAGAGGCTGGGTCGGATGAAAAGTATGTCAGCTGATCAATAGTCACGATCTTACCGTTATATGGAAACTTAATTACTCTGAAGACCGATGAAACGACCGCTGTCATAGCATATGACCAACTTCGACCCAAAAGAAGGTTGTAGTCTAGAGGGGCATCAACCACTTCCACATCCAGACTAACGGTTTTACCTTCTACCCCTATAGGCAATTCTTGTAGAATACCAAACGGACGGAACCCACGGCCATCAAAGGCCTTAAGGATGGTGGGGGATTGGTTCAACGAAGGAGAACCAAGCGATCTCCAACATTGAATCGACATAATACACGTAGAAGCTCCCTCATCAATCACAGTCCGATGAATAGGCCTGTTTTTTACTATCACTGGAATTTGGAAAGCCATTTGATGGGGGAGACGCGGTGTACTATTTTCTAGATCGAAGATTATCAGGTTCGGGTCCTGAACATCAACAGCTCCGATAGCCGACAAAAGTAATTTTCGTTGTGCTGGGCATGATTGCAGCACTTCTAACGCCGACATTGCTGAGGGTGAAACAGCTAAGTCCTCAACAATGTTGTAATTCTGGGCTGCTCTCGCATGTGGATTGAAAGCAGACCTTCGAAGTACACCCTTGGCGGGCGGTTTAATTACTAAGTCTGGGTTAGGTTTCTCGATCTGTAGTGGATCGGAACCAGGAGCTGAGGTTGATGGATTAGAATGAGAAGATTCTGCTTCCTTACCATCAACAGGATTCTTACTACCATAATCTTGCGATCGAGTCGCAATCCTCACATGAGACATCATCAAAATGGGTTCTTCACTGGCATTCGAGGAAGAACCTATCATCTTATTCTCCTGCTCCGGAAATGGATTTTTTAACACAGCAGGAGTGGGAGAACCTTTGACTATTTTCACTACCTCGGCCCGATGAGGGCAATCTCTCGTAAAATGATCCTCTTCACAAATAAGACAAGGATATCGAGGTTTGCGCTTTTCGTCATTGGTTTCCGACTTTTCAGTTTTCTCCTTCGGAGCCTTGTCTGCTTTAGCCTTCTTCTTTCCTTTCTTCTTTCCACCGTTTTTTGATTTGGCCGTAGATGACTCTACAGCGTGAATATCGGCGGTAAGTTCAGGAGAAGACTCTCCTGTCGGAGAATCAGGCAAAGTGATAATTGGAGTAGTTGAAGCCTTGGAAGACTTCTTCTTGCTCTTTGTATTCACGATACCAATCATACCATCAGCGGCATGAGATCCCGAAGGAGCAGCAGCGATTTGATTCGACTTTGGAAGATCCAGAATCTTCTCGTGTAACGTACCCGACTGAGTGTAAACTAAGTCAAGGTATTGTGCCTGAGCAATGACTTGCTCCTCAGTAACTACTCCGGCCTTAGCTACATCTTCAGTAATCTTCGGTAATAATGATTTGACAAACCATTCAGCTAAGATTTGGTCCGGGATAAAAACTTTCACTAGCCTTCTTCGACGTCTCCACTCATGAATGTGATCAGAAATATACGTGGACGTTGATTGTTTTAGTGAAGTTAATAACTCCGTGACGTTATCGTATCTGACCGGCAACTGAAAGTGAGTTAAGAACGAGGTAGCTAACTGGCTAAAATTGTAAAAAGAGGCCTGTGGTAACTCAATGTACCACTTGGCCGCGAGACCAATGAGTGTACGCTGGAAAAGACGTAAGCGGATCGAATCATCCGAGATAGAATTTGAAGCACACCAGAGGTGGTAAGTCATCACGTGATTGGACGGATCCTCTCCAGACTTACCTTCGAACTTGGGTATATCACTGGGCAACTTATTTGGCATTGGCGGCCAGAACTGAAGATATTGAATTGGATCGTTCGTTAGGCGCGTCAAGTCTGGTAAATCCAAAGTTGCGATAAACGGTAACTGCCGGTTAGGATCTCTAAAACTCTGGGTCACAATACCAGCCCCAGGAGGAGGATATCCAGGATAACTAGGAACAGGAGTCGCATTTGGGATATTATATCCTCCTGGAAAACCAGGATTAACCGGACCGTACTGGGGTTGTTGAGGTTGTTGATAAGTGTACCCAGGATACGGTTGATACTGGTAAACCGGTTGTTGGACAGCTTGCCCATGTTGGTACTGTCCCTGGTATGGAGGTTGAACAAATTGAGGTTGAGTAGTAACAACCGTACTTATACCAGGCTGACCTACAGGCATCTGGACCGTGGTTTGAATCGTAGATCCAGACAACGGTAAAGATGTCTGAGGAGTGGTTACAGAGACAGTAGAAACCGGAGTCGTCGATACTCCAGAAGTAAGTATGGTAGATGTGGCGGTAGTTGCAGCAGCCGTTTGAGATGGAGTACTAGGTGCAATTGGCGGCTGAGTAACTACCGAAGTTACAGAGGTTTGAACACTTGACTGGACAGGTTGCGGTTGCTGGGGTGGACCAGAAACTACAGGTTTTCCAGCTTGAGGTACCGACTGTGTACTTGGCTGCAACACCTGTTGACCCTGTGATGGATCCCACACTAACATTCCAGGGTATTGACCCATAACATGTTGAGGATACTGAGATCCATAGCCGGATTGAGGATAGGATTGATAATTGTAAGATGCAGTTCCCATACCTGGAACATATGACTGACCTTGAGGCGGTTGATAACCTTGACTCGAGTATTGACCTTGAGGTTGATAACCTTGAGGTAAATACTGATACTGGGGTTGACCTTGACCTTGAGGTTGGTACCCTTGAGGTTGATAACCTTGGGGTTGATACCCTTGAGGTTGCCATCCTTGAGGTTGCCATCCTTGAGGTTGATATTGATACTGAGGTTGACCCTGGGGTACATATTGAGGCTGGGGTTGACCTTGAGGCACGTATTGCACCATAGGTACATACTGACTTTGAGGTTGCCCCCCAGACACGATTTGTGTACCTTGAGGTTGCCCTCCAGGCGTTAACTGCGGTTGCCCCCCAGGCGGTAATTGGCCACCTTGAGGTTGGGAAACGGGAACTGAACCTGACATCATGTAAATGTCTCCTACACCCAATGGTATATTACCACTGTTTCCAGCAAATAACCCATGATCAACAGGTTGAGGAGATGCCCCCGCAAAGGTACCAGAAAGTGATTGATACCCAGTGGGAACAGAAGGACCGCCGTGTAAGAAAGATTCAGGACTTTGAGTAAACACGGACGACTGACCAGACATATTTACAGGAGTATAAATACCTCCAGGTGGAAAAGGAGTACGAGGTGTAGAAAAACCTACCCCTGAGTTGTCTAAAAAATTGGTTAACGCAAGGTACCAAGAAGTACTTCTAGGAGGACTGTAAAAGATGGATTCACGCTCCCTTAGATCAATAGTAAGTTGACCTTCAAGGTTAGAGACACCTATATCTTCCTCTGGAGCAAGTTCTTCTATAGCAATCAAACCAGTAGGAAGATTTTCGGTGATAATTCTTTCTATTCTCGGTGAATCTGGAACACTAGAAGTCGGAGTAACAGGTTCAGATATTTCAGGTTCTTTGCCTGTATCACTAGCAGACGAAAAACTACCAATAAGTTCAGAAACTGAAACAGCTTCGGGATTATAACCTGTCTCTAAACTTTGCAAATGGCTTTCCAAATTCCAGTGATAGTCAAAAACAGGCCTATTCATCAGACTGTGATTGATGAGGGAGACGCGGTGTACTATTTTCTAGATCGAAGATTATCAGGTTCGGGTCCTGAACATCAACAGCTCCGATAGCCGACAAAAGTAATTTTCGTTGTGCTGGGCATGATTGCAGCACTTCTAACGCCGACATTGCTGAGGGTGAAACAACTAAGTCCTCAACAATGTTGTAATTCTGGGCTGCTCTCGCATGTGGATTTAAAGCAGACCTTCGAAGTACACCCTTGGCGGGCGGTTTAATTACTAAGTCTGGGTTAGGTTTCTCGATCTCTAGTGGATCGGAACTAGGAGCTGAGGTTGATGGATTAGAATGAGAAGATTCTGCTTCCTTACCATCAACAGGATTCTTACTACCATAATCTTGCGATCGAGTCGCAATCCTCACATGAGACATCATCAAAATGGGTTCTTCACTGGCATTCGAGGAAGAACCTATCATCTTATTCTCCTGCTTCGGAAATGGATTTTTTAACACAGCAGGAGTGGGAGAACCTTTGACTATTTTCACTACCTCGGCCCGATGAGGGCAATCTCTCGTAAAATGATCCTCTTCACAAATAAGACAAGGATATCGAGGTTTGCACTTTTCGTCATTGGTTTCCGACTTTTCAGTTTTCTCCTTCGGAGCCTTGTCTGCTTTAGCCTTCTTCTTTCCTTTCTTCTTTCCACCGTTTTTTGATTTGGCCGTAGATGACTCTACAGCGTGAATATCGGCGGTAAGTTCAGGAGAAGACTCTCCTATCGGAGAATCAGGAAAAGTGATAATTGGAGTAGTTGAAGCCTTGGAAGACTTCTTCTTGCTCTTTGTATTCACGATACCAATCATACCATCAGCGGCATGAGATCCCAAAGGAGCAGCAGCGATTTGATTCGACTTTGGAAGATCCGGAATCTTCTCGTGTAACGTACCCGACTGAGTGTAAACTAAGTCAAGGTATTGTGCCTGAGCAATGACTTGCTCCTCAGTAACTACTCCGGCCTTAGCTACATCTTCAGTAATCTTCGGTAATAATGATTTGAAAAACCATTCAGCTAAGATTTGGTCCGGGATAAAAACTTTCACTAGCCTTCTTCAACGTCTCCACTCATGAATGTGATCAGAAATATATGTGGACGTTGATTGTTTTAGTGAAGTTAATAACTCCGTGCCGTTATCGTATCTGACCGGCAACTGAAAGTGAGTTAAGAACGAGGTAGCTAACTGGCTAAAATTGTAAAAAGAGGCCCGTGGTAACTCAATGTACCACTTGGCCGCGAGACCAATGAGTGTACGCTGGAAAAGACGTAAGTGGATCGAATCATCCGAGATAGAATTTTAAGCACACCAGAGGTGGTAAGTCATCACGTGATTGGACGGATCCTCTCCAGACTTACCTTCAAACTTGGGTATATCACTGGGCAACTTATTTGGCATTGGCGGCCAGAACTGAAGATATTGAATTGGATCGTTCGTTAGGCGCGTCAAGTCTGGTAAATCCAAAGTTGCGATAAACGGTAACTGCCTGTTAGGATCTCTAAAATTCTGGGTCACAATACCAGCCCCAGGAGGAGGATATCCAGGATAACTAGGAATAGGAGTCGCATTTGGGATATTATATCCTCCTGGAAAACCAGGATTAACCGGACCGTACTGGGGTTGTTGAGGTTGTTGATAAGTGTACCCAGGATACGGTTGATACTAGTAAACCGGTTGTTGGACAGCTTGCCCATGTTGGTACTGTCCCTGGTACGGAGGTTGAACAAATTAAGGTTGAGTAGTAACAACCGTACTTATACCAAGCTGACCTACAGGCATCTGGACCGTGGTTTGAATCGTAGATCCGGACAACGGTATAGATGTCTGAGGAGTGGTTACAGAGACAGTAGAAACCGGAGTCGTCGATACTCCAGAAGTAAGTATGGTAGATGTGGCGGTAGTTGCAGCAGTCGTTTGAGATGGAGTACTAGGTGCAATTGGCGGCTGAGTAACTACCGAAGTTACAGAGGTTTGAACACTTGACTGGACAGGTTGCGGTTGCTGGGGTGGACCAGAAACTACAGGTTGTCCAGCTTGAGGTACCGACTGTGTACTTGGCTGCAACACCTGTTGACCCTGTGATGGATCCCACACTAACATTCCAGGGTATTGACCCATAACAGGTTGAGGATACTGAGATCCATAGCCGGATTGAGGATAGGATTGATAATTGTAAGATGCAGTTCCCATACCTGGAACATATGACTGACCTTGAGGCGGTTGATAACCTTGACTCGAGTATTGACCTTGAGGTTGATAACCTTGAGGTAAATACTGATACTGGGGTTGACCTTGACCTTGAGGTTGGTACCCTTGAGGTTGATAACCTTGGTGTTGATACCCTTGAGGTTGCCATCCTTGAGGTTGATATTGATACTGAGGTTGACCCTGGGGTACATATTGAGGCTGGGGTTGACCTTGAGGCACGTATTGCACCATAGGTACATATTGACTTTGAGGTTGCCCCCCAGACACGATTTGTGTACCTTGAGGCTGCCCTCCAGGCGTTAACTGCGGTTGCCCCCCAGGCGGTAATTGGCCACCTTGAGGTTGGGAAACGGGAACTGAACCTGACATCATGTAAATGTCTCCTACACCCAATGGTATATTACCACTGTTTCCAGCAAATAACCCATGATCAACAGGTTGAGGAGATGCCCCCGCAAAGGTACCAGAAAGTGATTTATACCCAGTGGGAACAGAAGGACCGCCGTGTAAGAAAGATTCGGTACTTTGAGTAAACACGGACGACTGACCAGACATATTTACAGGAGTATAAATACCTCCAGGTGGAAAAGGAGTACGAGGTGTAGAAAAACCTACCCTTGAGTTGTCTAAAAAATTGGTTAACGCAAGGTACCAAGAAGTACTTCTAGGAGGACTGTAAAAGATGGATTCACGCTCCCTTAGATCAATAGTAAGTTGACCTTCAAGGTTAGAGACACCTATATCTTCCTCTGGAGCAAGTTCTTCTATAGCAATCAAACCAGTAGGAAGATTTTCGGTGATAATTCTTTCTATTCTCGGTGAATCTGGAACACTAGAAGTCGGAGTAACAGGTTCAGATATTTCAGGTTCTTCGCCTGTATCACTAGTAGACGAAAAACTACCAATAAGTTCAGAAACTGAAACAACTTCGGGATTATAACCTGTCTCTAAACTTTGGTAATCTGGATGGACTACCAAGGAAGATTCTCCTTCTTCAGGTGAACCTACTCTACTGTCACTAGGAGGAGTTACAAGGACCTTTAACCCTTCGTACTGACCCGGAATGTCTTTAGGAGATTCACCCCGTGATTTACGGAGTTTTCTTAACAAATCTATTCCGTTAACAATCTTAGGAGACTTGCCCCGAAGTCTACGGGACTGTCTCGGTAATTCCGCCACAGCTAAAAACTTTTAACTACTTCACACGAAAACAAAATAAAATTTCAAATCAAACCACCTAAAGTCTCTAAAGAACCAAACAAATTTGAATCACATGCCTAAAGAATCTAGGGCGTCAAACCAAACACAAACAGTAGTCTTCCGGACCAAAAGCGCTAGTTGGTGATGAAGCCCAAGCTCGCTGGATTCTATACAGAAATGGCGGGTGGAACAGTTACCCCGGCAACCTGCTTAATGAATAGACTGGACCAAGTTCCTCCACTTTAACCGTCTCGAGTGAAGTGAACCCCCCAGAAAATCCAAGTGAGTATAGCCGACGTCTGCTCCAGGTACAGTGGGACCTTCCCTCCGCCGTCACCTCGGTAGAATCCTAAAGATAATGGCCACTAAGGTTACCAACCGCAACAAATGCACCTGGGGGAACAGTCTAAACTCCGACAGCACGCAAGGGCAGAGTAGCAAGCTCAATCCCCTTGCCGGCTCCTTGACAATAATCCAAGGTTTACCGACAAGTGACCCCTGGCTCCTCGACAATGGTTAATCCGAGGTTTACCGTTTGTAATATGTGCGTGTCTGGCGTCTTTCCCAAAGAGGGGGGATTGATCCCCTCACTGGTTCGGACACGAGCTCGTGCTTCTCCTTTAAGAGGAGCTTTCCCAGAGTACAAGTGAGACAATTGGATTTATTCTATCACAAGATAAGCTACTTGTTTGGTTTTGTTGTCTTGGAGAGTTAATTACTCACCTACTCCAAGACACTAGCCTGATCTAAATTGGTGTTTCAGAGCCCTAGTAAATAAAAATTACTACGTCGATTTTACTTTAAGCGTTAATTTTATGGTTTTTCTTTAAAGACAAAAGGTAGCGGAAGTGAAACCGATGGTGTGTAGACTCGACTCAAACCACTACAAAGATGCACCTAAGATGATTTACTCTACTTTTGCTTTTTCAATGAAATTCTTAACTAAGAGAGTTGAGAGAATGCAAATTTTAAAGAAAACAACTTTCTTAATAAAGACAATCAAAGAAACAATTCTCTTTTCTTTTTAAGCATACAAACATGACCACTCTTTACGTACACGAAAAACTCTTTTTCTTTCAAATCTTTTCAAAGCTACTTGAAACAAAACTTTTCAAAGGAGATATTTTTGTATTTTCTCTTTTAATAAAGCATATAAATCTATTGTAACGAAAATCAATCTTAAAAGCTATAAAAACTATGAAAACTTGACTCACAAGCAAATCAAAAAGGAAATTACTCTAAGCAAACCTAACAAGGTAAAATCTCACAAAGATGATTCTAGGATGTTTTACTTGACCAAAATCAAATCAAGGACCAGCTAATGCAGAATCAAAAGACTAGTCAAAAAAAAACTCAAATCTTTTTGTTCTTTTTGTAAAATGGAATTCAAGACTTAATCAACAAGCACTTCGAAATTCGCCAACGAGACAACTCAATGGTAAGTTGCTCACACAGGTAGACTTTATGACAGGTCTGACTTCTAAGAATGTTGACAAAACCAGAGAGATCTAAGGCTTGACAACTTCTACCGCCAAAGTCACTACAAGACCTACTCAAAAATCAAACCCTAGGGCTTAAACTTCTATGAAATCCACTAAAACACTCAATGCTATAGAAACAAGTTCAGGTGAAGATCTTTGACAAGGGACTAATGAATCTGGGTAGTAAAAACTAAGAAAAAACAAAATCTAAGAGTAAAAAAGCAAAAAATGGAGTTTTCTCAACTTTTAGCAGGGGGACGCAGTCGACCCGTTAGAACAGGTGCGGGCCCGCTCTGTGCACACAGCAACAGTGCGTCCAGGGACGCACTGTGCAGCACTCAGAGGGTGCGTCCTACTGAAAAACTCAAGAAAAACTAAAAGGATTCTAACTCTAAGCTAACCCACCCAAAGAAAAAGTCACAGAGCCAAAAACCAGAAAAATAAACTAATTTTCTCAGAGCAAAGTTCATACAAAGGAAAAGACTTTTCACATTAATGGAATCCCCAGCGGAGTCGCCAATTTGTCAGGCGGAAAGAGTCGATTGTGCGGACACAACCAACCTCCCTAGGAGCCTAAGACTCTCTAGTGACAAACAAGACAAATAAGATCTATCCTTCTCTAAACATGCATTATGATATGAGATATCAAGTGTTTTGTTCTTACCTTTGTCCAAACGCTGTTGTAGAAATCCAAGCTTTGTTGATCTGGATGAGCTCCTCCTTTTCTCCAAAACCTGTAATCACCAACAGTCAAACAATTAAATAGCACCTGATTATAACATAAAACAAAGCATATTCAACATGTAGACCAAGGAGTACATGAAATAACTCATAAACAACAAGTTATTGAGAAGAATGGACTCATTTGCATTAATAGGTAACAAAAAGAACAAATACAACCTGAGCCTTGGTGTTGTGCAAGTCCTTCCCAGGGTCCATCAAGAGTTCTCCTTTACTTTGACAAAGCACACCCGCTTCCAAATAGAACAAGCAAAGATGGCAATCTCTCCTCACAAGCTTCTAAATGGGAGTCCTAATTCCTGCAGCATTTACCCTTAGAAAATGTATAGCTTCAACCTCTCCTCCTTCTGGCCCAATGCCTGTATTTATAGTGCTCAAGAGGAGGTTAATCAGGTCCACCATTAATGGGATAATCCCCTCTTTGGGTGGGATAGCTCCCTTATTGATGGGATAAGTTCCTCTTTGATAGGAGTGCATGAACCATCTGGAGGCGCCCAATACACGTCGAACAACCTTCTAGAATGCTCTAGAAATGACCACAAGTAACTTTTTAAAGATGAAACTTGCGCATTCTAACCTTTACAGGGGGACGCACCTGTCCCTTTACATACAAAGCGTCTTTGGACGCAGCTTTTGTGAACATTGGGAGCATCCCCGCAGGTAAGGTTGAGAGAACCTTCGTCCCCAGAGATAAATACATTTATACAAGACTTTCTCTCTTTTTTGGAGTTTGACATGGAGAGCAGAGGCATAAGACTTGCCTAAGAGGGTAGCATGACTGTTGATTGAGCCATACTAAATGTAAATAGTCATGGTGACATTTTTTAGTGTAACAGGATGTTTATGGTTTTCCATTGTTTCTCAATAATAAACAGGCCTTTAAGCCTCATTGTAACACATTTCAGAAGCATGTAGCCGCCACATCTCTTCTCAGAGACAAGCTACCATCGCTCGAGCTAGTCTTATTTCCATTATGTTTGTAAGCATATTTCAGTATTTGATATTAATGAAATGAAATGCTATTTCTATTGCATCTTTGTATTTATGGTTATATCTGTAATTTGTTGTGTTCTTGTTTAAATCCGGATCACCGGCTTATTTGACCATTTACTCTTCCGCTTGTGCTAGCCATTCCCATAACCATTTTTCCAATCAAAACTTAATAAACAAATATCCGTAAACAAAGAACCCAACATAACTAGACTACCCACATATTCACCAAGACTTTAACTGAGAAAAAGTTTCACTTTTTGTGAGATCATCTGAGGGTGAAGGACACAACTGCTTAGCAATCGTCTTCTCTTTTAGCTTTGTACTATAACTTTTTTGGGGGTGGGCGATCGGTTGTTTGCACTGGGTTTTCCTCTTTCCCTTTTCATGCATTGCACATGAGTATTTAAAATAGCCTTAGTGTTGAAACTCATTTATCTTGCATCAAACTCAAATAAGTTATGCTTAAGAGGGGGTGTTGGTGTAGACGCACCTTAGCATATCATAAAGCACATTTAGCTTTAGTTACCTTTAATGCTTGCATGTGGTATACGTGCACATTAACATAGCACAAAACACACTTAGCTTTAGTTAGTTTAGTTATCTTTAATGCTTGCATGCAATTAAGCTTAACTTAACTGTTTTATGTATTGATTCTTTCATCACTATTGAACATACATAATTCATTCTCTCTTCCAATTTTCTCAATTCTTACAAGTTTATGCAATTATTCCCCAACTAGGTCCTTAATAGCTCTAATAATTTAACAAGTACCATTATATAGCAATGAGATTGATAGCTTGATAAGCACCACAACTTGTAAGATAAATTTTCGTGCTTAGCTACAACTCACTTACATTAGAAAAGAATGAGTTATAAAACATGCCCTAAGCACTGAAACAATTGAGAGCATTCATTTCTCTATTATCTCCAACATCATTATAGGCAAAAATGCGCGTGCAACACATCTTTAATCATCACAAGTTTCTTATAGTTGATATATTTTGTAAATATTTGCAGTTTTATTCTTTTATGACCTGATTCGACTACTACCTAATGTGTTACGTGTTATTGTTTTCAGTTCATTGAGATTGGAACACTGGTCTCACCAACGGTCCTTCCAAAGCGTATTTTCTTTTATGTTATGAGTGACATGCCACAAGGAAGTTATTGATGATGCAAATGCAAACTCAAGTTGTACACCGAGACTAGCCAACAGCCTTTCTACTTTAGAAATGACACGTGATGCCCATGACATGTTGAAGGATGGTGCAGCAATTGAAGCAAAAGTCAAAATATAACATCTGGATGGTGAATAATGATCAAAATTAGAGATGCGACAGAATCAAAATCTGCGTGCCTATTTCTATTTTGTATGCTGATTGCATGTAGTTGGTGGAGCACAATCATCAACCAACGATATCTCAAGGGAAAAAGCATTGTTTTTTGGTTCAGAAGGCGAGCTATGGGCATCAGATCGGGTTCTCCTATTTGGAAATCATTCAGAAAGATTCAGTCACTATTTTTCGGGCATTTAAGATGGAAATTTGGTACTGGTGCTTGCATTTTTATTGGCATCGACCCCACTGTCTTCAATCTGGAATCGAGGCTTTCCCCCGCTCTCATATCTTTTCTCTTCTCGAGAGGCCTGTTTACATGGGATAAAGTGATTAAATCTTGGTCCTCTCAGACCCCCCTTTGGAAGGATGTGGCGGATCTATCGATGCCCCCCCTCTTCATCCTCAATGGTCTGCGGCCACTCTCTGGTTCTCTAGCAAAGGTTTCTCACAAGCGGGATTAAAAGACGAGCTTATATGGTCTCCTCAGAATTCTTCACAGCCTACTCACGTCAGGGATATTTATGAAGCAGTTCTTTCAGACCTGCAGCCTCCATCCCCCATCTTTCCTCTCAAGCTCTGGAAAGCTCCTTGCCCACTCAAATCGATTCTCTTCTCCTGGCTACTCTTCATGGACAGAAACCTCACATGGGAGGTTCTTCAAAGGAAGGGCTGGCAGGGCCCGGGTTGATGCCAAATGTGCCTTTCAGAAGCTGAATCAAATTCTCACATGTTCTTCGCCTGCGCCTCATCATCTAAAATCTGGTATGCATTATCTTTGATTTATGGTTTTCCTTATCGGGCTTTCTCTTCTGTTCAGGATGCTTTCTCCTGGTGGTGCACAAAGAATCCATGCTGGCGCTCTCTGTTTATTCTCACTTGTTGGTTCTTATGGAAATGGCGAAATGCTAGCATTTTCCAGAATTCCAGGATGCCCATGCACTCCATTCTGATCTCCATCACGGGCCTCCTGCCTCTCACGGACTAACATGCTCTTTCTCTGGTCATGCTTCTCTTTCTTGGGACTGCTTCTACAGGATATGGCCCTCATTTCTCTCTATATGTTGTTTTTTACTCTCTCCACAGCGGTATTGCTTCTCCCACGAAGCGCTCTATATTATGTGGTTTCATATGTTTTTCTCTTGTATTGCGCTCTTTTTAATGGACAGGTCTGCTCTACTGTGTAGCGCCTCTGTTTTCGGGTGGATGGATCCACCAGCTAGCTCACATAGCCACATTTTGGTTTTTCATGGTGCCGATTTAGAACTTTATCTGCTACTGTTATAGATGCATTCGGTTACTGTTCCGGTTGCATGGTTTTCCAGCTGAACCATTCCAGATCAATGTATCATGATTATTATATTTCCTTAATATAATCTATGCCGGTTTTTTCCTTCTGAAAAGAAGATGCCTACATGATTGATGTTGAATGCACATCATAATTGATCTTGATTTTCCTCTCACAATGAAATCAAATTATTGATTTCAACAAGGTTGCAGCAATATGGAACCCTTGTTTACGACCACCAAGGTTTATTTTGGGATTCTGATGGTGTGAAATTTGACTGATATTTTGTGTTTTCATACGAGAGATTGGTCATACATGCCACGGTTTTTGTTTCTACTCAAATTCGTGCCACAGGATGGATCATAACTTTAAATAACTGGAACTTTCTTATCAAGGTCTATATGTAACTGTGCGCATGTGCAATTCTCAATTTGTTTTTTTATTATCATTATCTATTTTAAATGAGTTAGGTTTTTGTTTTTTAATAATTAATTTTTTTTAATATAGGGAATCAATAATATTTTGAAGGAATATGGACAACATTATTATAAACAAATTGGCAAGCTAAATATATAAATAATTTAGAGAAAGCCTAAAATTACCAATCCCACACGTCCAGATATTATTATAAACAAACTAGCAAGTTAAATATATAAATAATTTAGGGAAAGTCTAAACTTACTAATCCCACATGTCTAGGGTTTATTCAAAAGTACTTTTCTCTTCTAGTCTAGAGGTTTAGTGAGCTCATAGGCTTATTTTACAGTCAAGTATGATGTGTAAGGTGTTGGTTAGTCATAAGAGTTGAAATTTTGCTAATATTGACCAAAATAAAAAAAATTAAAAATCTAAAAATTAAAAAAATTAAATAACTATACAAAACATTTAAATAATGTCCACTCATAAAAAAATTTACACATTAAGAAATTGGATCCCTCTCAAATCATATTAGATCTATATTTAAAATAGATCTATACTCGTCTTATTACAATGGACGACACATAAAATCCCCGATCCCCATATTACAATGGGCCACACATAATGATCCAAAATGGATCCAAAAACCCTCTAAGTCTTCAAAATCTCTTAAAAACTCAAAACTATCACATGAGGATGAACTCTTAAAACAGGGGGAAAACACTATCGGCATCGAAAGACACAAGAAATAGTGGAAAAATAAGTTATCGGTAGCTTTGAATCAGAGCCGTTGGATCTAGCCGATCAATGGTCCAGATCCAATCAGCATATTGCAAATCGGCGAGGGCTATCAGAGGATATCGGAGGCGGTCACGTGCATGTTGCGATAGCGATTAGCGAGGTCAACAAAGACCATTGATCAAGTGCGCAAATCGACGGCCCAGGTTAACCCGCCACATCGCATCGGCAGGTACCAACGGAGCGCTTACAACAGCCCGAGGACTTATGCGATATGCGACTAGTCGCATCGCAATATTGCATCGAAGCGGCATAATGGAGTTAGGCTGTATATATATGCGATGTGCCAGACCCGACAGGCTTATAAGTGATATTTGATATAGTTTGAGATCCGTAAAAAAGAGCAATTTCTATGTAAAGTTGTGTTTTCGTTAAATAAGCGAAAACTAAGGGAAATGCGATTTGGGTGATGTTGCTGGACCCGAAAGGGTTATTAATACTGTTACATATGATTTCAAATCTGATATAAGCGGGATTTAATGTTTTAATATATTTCTTTAATACAAAGGAAACAAGCAGAATTTCGAGAGGACCCAAGGCAGTAAATGGTTTGGGTCAGGCTCCGCCCGATCCCATACAATGGCTGCCACGTGTCTAGGTTGAGGAGAGAGGAAACCACCCTCATCGGGCGGTTAACTCCCATACGAAAGAGCCGCTCGAAATGGTCTCAGCTGTTGGATCTGGATCTCCCAAATCAACGGTGGAGATGCGATATCAGTATACAAGCGGACCTGATAGAAGTTATAAGGCAGATTCATAATGTTTCAAGTCCGATAGAGAGTGTTTGGTGGACTTTTCCTGTGTTGAACGTATTTCTTTGTGTAAACAAAGAACAACGATTTCGAAGGAGTTCAAAGGCCCGATGACCATATCGTTACAGTACAGGTGGCCACCATCCCTGGAAGCGTTTAGCAATAATTGCTAACGCTCAGAAAGGGGTTGGAATGGATAGAGGTCAGGAAGCCAGAGAGCCCGAGAAGGTGAAATGAACAGACAACACAGATTGGCTTTAAAGCCACAGACAGAGAGAAAACAGGGACAGGCAGTGCTGAGACAGAGCAACAAAGACAGAGACTCAGTGAGGAGAGTCTGTGTACTCAGAAGAGACTTGGGGAATCCAAGTAAAGCCTTATTGTTTTTGTATCTGTTTTGTGAGACTCAAATTGAGCTCACTGTTGTAAAACTCTGTTTTGAAGACATAATAGAGAGGTCACCACTGAAGGCTGGACCAGGAGACTTAGCCCATGAGTGTTGGGTGAACTCCTTATTAAACTTGTTGTGTTTATGTGTGTTGTCTATTATGTTCTTTATTGCTTCATTGTCTATGTATTTCACAATCTTATCGATCCATTGCACAAAGTAACATAGGCATATCCATGCACATGAGTTTGTAATACCTTAATAATTGTCTAAGATCTCATTATCAGATCAAGTGGTATCAGAGCTTTAGGTTTGCTAAGGTTAGACAAACTTGTGCTGGATTGTTGAATGCTAACTAAGTCAAAGCTCAAATTAGGAGAACAAGAACTGGTTGAGACTAACTCAGAAATAGAAAGAGTCTATTCTAGGAGGAAAATGGCAGAAGAAATTCCCTTGGAATCAGACTCTTAGTTCATGGACAGTTTCATGACCATGAGAGCCATGGTAGAAGAGATGTATTGAGAGTTCAAGAAAGGTTGAAGTGAAGATACTTCAACCTCCAAACAAGACAAAGGAACATAGTAACCTCTTCTAGATGGCCATTCAGAAGGCAAAGGGAAAGGGAAAGAGCATCCTCTATCAACACCTCCTTCTATCCCTTTGATTAAATTAGATGTAAAATTAGATTTGCCAATATATGATGGAGAATTAAATGTAGAAAAGCTAGATAACTATATTAGACAGATTGATGTATATTGCAAGGTGCAAAACATCGATTCAGAAAGGAGAAAGATTCAGCTGGCCAGCCTTCACCTTGGAGGAATTGTCCTAGTGTGGTGGGAAGGCAGGACACAAGTTGATATGAAGAAGAATGGTAAAATTCTTTCTACCTAGAGTGAATTTGTTTTTGCCATTAAAAAACAATTCTATCCACTAAGCTTATATTCAGCAAGCAATGATGAGTTGGCAAACTCTTCGCCAATTAAAAGGGCAAAGTGTACAAAGCTATACCCAGGAATTTAGAAAAAGAGCTTTAATTCTAGGCATTTCTCTAGACTCACCTGAAACTTTGTTGAAGTATATAGGTGGTCTACACAGCTATTTGAGGCACACCATTCTCATGTTTAACCCCACTGGCATAGATGAGGTATCTGTTCAGGCTACACATCTAGAGGCTAGAGGCAAGAATATGAACCTAGAGATTGGGGGATCATCAAAACCCACTTCAAGCAAGAACAAGGAAAAGAGGAAGCAAAAATGGAAAGAGAGGAAGGCAAACACTGTACAGAAAGAAAAACCTTCATGCACTCACTAAAAGAAAGATGGACATGATGATGAACATTGTTGGTCTTTGCATCTGGAGCTGAAACCCAAGAAGTTCGATGGCAAGAAGAAGAAAACTGTTGCTGCTATTCAGAAAGATTTGGGGTCAGACTCAGGTGATGAAACAACAGTCACAACTGCAGGTATAAAAGGTAAAAATTCTGAAGCATCTACTAGTAATTTTGCATATTGATAATGAAGAAAATGAGAGGAAAAGGCATGAGATTTTTCATATTAGAGTTATTTCCAAGCATCAAAAGATTGATACTTTATTTGATAGTGGTTCACAAGTAAACTTGATTTATGAAGCAATTGTAAAGAAGTTTGGACTACTAACCACACCTCACAAGAACCCATAACCATT
Source organism: Pinus tabuliformis (assembly GCA_031772625.1). Classification (NCBI taxonomy): domain Eukaryota; kingdom Viridiplantae; phylum Streptophyta; class Pinopsida; order Pinales; family Pinaceae; genus Pinus; species Pinus tabuliformis. The sequence continues at coordinate 783,285,173 of CM062807.1, forward strand.
AGGTTCGGTATGTGATAAAACAAAGCTACAAGTGACTACACAATGTAAACTTAGGTTTGCTTTTGGATCAACTTTTGTAGATGAGGTTGAGTTAGACATAGTTCCCCGAGATATATGTGGTATTGTTTTAGAAGGTCCTTACTTGTATGATAGAAAAGCCATTTTCTATAGAACTGAAAATAAGTATCAACTCACAAAAGATGGAATAGAATATATTGTAAGAGTTCATCAGCTCAAAAATAACTCACTCTCATTAACTCAAGGTAGATGAAAAGAATTGTAAATTTATGGAAGCAATTTTTACTAATGGTTGTAAAGGAAAAGACCCCTGATAAAACCAATGTATTTGAAGGCTATGATGCTAAACAGAAAGTTGATTTAGAAAAAGTTGTTTCAGAATATGATATCGTATTTCAAGAACCTAAAGGTCTACCACCCAAAAGGGAAATTGTACATGATATTCATTTGCAACAAGATGCTCCATTCCCTAACATCCGAATGTACAGGTTATTCGCTTTAGAGAATGCAGAGATCAAGAAGTAGGTACAGGAGTTGCTCGACAAAGGGTTCATAAGGCCAAGCACATCACCATGTGGATCTCTAATTGTCTTGGTGAGAAAGAAAGATGGCTCGTGGAGGATGTGCATTGACTACAGAGCACTGAATAAAATAACGATCAAGAATTGTTATCCTCTTCCTCGCATAGATGATCTCTTAGATCTGCTGAAAGAAGTTGTTTACTTTTCCAGGTTGGACCACGTAGTGGCTACCATTAGGTCAGAGTTACAGAACAAGATGCATGGAAGACTACTTTTAAAACAAAGCAAGGGTTGTATGAATGGCTAGTTATGCCTTTTGGCTTAACTAATGCTCCTGCCACTTTAATGAGAGTAATGAATGATGTACTTAGGCCTTTTATTGATGATTTTGTAATTGTATATTTAGATGACATTCTTGTTTTCAATAAAACATGGGAAGAACATTTGAAGCATGTAAAGCAGACTCTATATGTTTTGAAAAAAGAAAAACTCTATGTTAAGTCATCAAAATGTGAATTTGGAAAAACATCTTTGAAATATTTGGGTCATATTGTAAGGGGTGGTGAATTGAAGATAGATCCATCTAAGGTTGAATTCATTATGGACTGGCCTAAACCCAAATCTGCCACAAAAGTTAGGAGCTTCCTAGGAGCAGCACAATATTGGAGAAAGTTTATTGCTAACTTTTCCTTGATTGCAGCTCGCTTACATGCTTTGACAGGATTAAACAAGGTGTTTCAGTGAGGAGGCAGACAACAAAAATCCTTCGACACCTTGAAAGAAAAGATTAGTATAGCACCATTACTAGCATTGCCCGATCTTCAAAGACCATTTGAGATTGAAACAGATGCCAGTGACTATGCCATGGGAGCAGTGTTGATGCAACATGGTAAGCCCATATGTTATGATTCTGAGACATTTAATTCTGCAGTAGTTAATTATCCCACATATGATAAAGAATTGTATGCATTAGTACAGAGTGTGAAAAATTGGAAACATTACCTATTGGGCAAAGAAACTATTATACATACTGATCATCAACCACTTCAATATTTGCACTCACAAACTAAATTTCAGCAATAAAGACACTATAGGTGGATGGGTTTTCTATAACAGTTTCATCTTGTCATCAAATATAAGAAAGGCATACACAATAAGGTTGGAGATATGTTATCCAGACTAATCATAAATGCATCTACTATACTTAAGCATAACTCAGTATTGCACGAAAGCTACATTGAACAATATGCTCAAGATGTAGATTTTAAATATGTATATGCAACTTTAAGTCATGGCAAACAGGTAGAAGAATTGGATTATCATGTTAAGGACCAACTCCTGTATCATTTGGGAAAGTTATGCATTCCTCAAACTGAAAGATTTAATATAATCGAAGAAGCACACACTTCTCTAATATCAGGTAATTTGGTGTACATAAAATAGTTGCACAATTGCAAACGTTTTGTTATTGGCCAAGAATGCATGAAACAATTTCTGGATATATTAAAGGGTGTACCATGTGTGCTAAAAGCAAGCCCAGCAATAGAAAACTAGGCTTGTACACTCTACTTCTAGTTCCTTTTCATCCCCGGGAAAGTGTTTCCATGGACTTTGTTGGGGGACTACCAAAATCTAGAAAAGGTCATGATTATTTATATGTTATTGTGGACAAGTTTAGCAAAATGTGTATTTTAATACTTTGTAACAAGAAGATTACAGCTGAACAAATAACAAAGTTTTTCTTTCAGCATGTATGGGTTCATTTTGGGTTACCCACTTCTATTGTATCTGATCGAGATTCCCGATTTGTTGGGAAGTTTTGGTCAAGTCTATGGGAATTAATGGACACCAGACTAAAGAAGAGCACAACCTTTCATCCACAGACAGATGGTCAAACAGAGGTGATCAACAGGATAGTGATCCAGTTGCTCAAAGGCTATTGCAGCAAGCATCCCAAGCTTTGGGATGAACATTTATGTTATGTGCAACATGCTTACAACCGTGCTAAACATTCTTCTACAAAAATATCTCCTTTTGAGACTTGTTTCAGTTTCACACCAAGGTCTCCCTTGGATTTTGTCTTTAGTAAAGACATAACAGTTGATGGACACAATGATGTGGACAAAGAAACCAAGTTTATTGAACAGATCCAAGAAATTCACCAAGCAATGCAGGAACCGCTGGAAAAGAGCCAAGCCAAGTACAAGGCAAGGCATGATAAGCATCGAATTGAGCATAGCTTCCAAGTTGGTGATCAAGTCTGGCTGTACATCAACAAAGACAGAATGCAAGGAGAAGGTAAGAAGCTGAAGCTAATAAGGTATGGGCCTTTCAAGATACTTGAGAAAATTGGTGGGAATGCTTTTCGCCTTGATTTGCGAGTTTACATGCATATATATTCAGTAGTTAATGCAGAGAACTTGAGACTATTTGAACCTTCATTGATTGGGGATCCCGAAGAGCAAAGTTAGTTGCTTTCTATTAATGATCTATTGCCTGAATATCTCAATGAGTTTCAGGAAGATATAGTTCTGGACAGGAAGGTGAGAACTATGCATAGAGGGGATGTTGAGTACGTTAGAATTGGACACAAGGTTCAAAACCAAGCAGTGCAAGATGGATAGAGATTGGACAAGTAAGGAAGTTGTATCCTCACTTGATTGATGCTTAAAAATCAACCTTTTGTGGTCCAAAAGCCTTTTCAGTGGGAAGGCATGATCCAAAATGGATCCAAAAACCCTCGAAGTCTTCAAAATCTCTTGAAAGCTCAAAACTATTGCATGAGGATGAACACTTAAAACAGGCAGAAAACACTATCAGCAATGAAAACACAAGAAACAGTGGAAAAACAAGTTATCGGCAGCTTTGAATAAGAGCCGTTGGATCTGGCCGATCAACGGTCCAAATCCGAATGGCATATCGAAAATCGGCGATGGCTATCGGAGGCGGTCACATGAATGTTGCAATAACGATCAGCGGGGTCAACAAGGACTGTCGATCAAGCGCACAGATTGACAACCCAGGTTAACCCGCCATATCGTATTGATAGGTAGCAACAAAGCACTTACAACGGTCCGAGGACTTATACGATATGCAATTAGTCGCATCGCAATATCGTGTCGGAGCGACACAATGGAGCGGAGCTGTATATATATATATATATATATATATATATATATATATATATATATATATGCAATGTGTCGGACCCGACGGGCTTATAAGTGATATTTGATATAGTTTGAGATCCGTAAAAAAGAGCTTTTTCTATGTAAAGTTGTGTTTTCGTTAAATAAATGAAAACCAAGGGAAACACGATTTGGGCAATGTTGTCGGGCTCGAAAGGGTTATTATTACTGTTACATATAATTTAAAATCCGATATAAGTGGGATTTTAATGTTTTAATATATTTGTTTAAGACAAATGAAACAGGCAAGATTTCAGGAGGACCCAAGGTAGTGAATGGTTTGGGCCGGGCTCTGCCCAATCCCATACAATGGCTGCCATGTGTCCAGGCTGAGGAGAGAGGAAACCACCCTCATCGGGCAGTTAACTCCCATACAAAAGAGCTGCCCAAAATGGATCTCAGTCGTTGGATCTGGATCTCCCAAATCAATGGTGGAGATGCAATGTCAGTATACAAGTGAACCCAATAGGAGTTATAAGGCAGATTCATAATGTTTCAAGTTCGATAGATAGTGTTTGGCAGACTTTTCCTGTGTTGAACGTATTTCTCTGTGTAAACAGAAAATGACGATTTCGAAAGAGTTCAAAGGCCCGATGACCATACCGTTACAGTACAGGTGGCCACCATCCCTGGAAGCATTTAGCAATAATTGCTAACGCTCAGAAAGGGGTCTGAACGGATAGAGGTCGGGAAGCCAGAGAACCCGAGAAGGTGAAATGAATAGACAACACATATTGGCTTTAAAGCCATAGACAGAGAGCAAACAGGGACAGGCAATGTTGAGACAGAGCAACAAAGACAGAGAGTCAATGAGGAGAGTCTGTGTACTCAGAAGAGATTTGGGGAATCCATGTAAAGCCTTATTGTTTTTGTATCTATTGTGTGAAACTCAAATTGAGCTCACTGTTGTAAAACTCTGTTTTGAAGACATAATAGAGAGGTCACCACTAAAGGCTAGACTAGGAGACGTAGCCCAGGAGTGTTGGGTGAACTCCTTATTAAACTTGTTGTGTTTATGTGTGTTGTTTATTATGTTCTTTACTGTTTCATTGTCTATGTATTTCGCAATCTTATCGATCCATTGCACAAAGTAACATAGGCATATCCATGCACATGAGTCTGTAATACCTTAATAATTGTCTAAGATCTCATTATCAGATCACATAAAATCCCCAATCCACTGTAGGCCATCAGGGTGCAAGCAATGGTGATCTAGTTGCAGTGAGCAGGTTGATTTCCATGAGTAGCTTCACTCTTCCTCGTCACTGATCAACATCCAACATCCAGGAATAGTCCACGATTTCACTTTCTCAAAGCCCCACATCATCGTTCTTTAACATCATTGTTCTTTAGCATCTTCCGCATGTAGATAGATGTCTTTCGAATTAATCACATAATCAAGATTTGGTTGAGTTTTGAACTAAGTCATGTAGTCCATCTTCAACATGTTCATAATGTTCTTTATTGCAAAACTTGAAGAATAGTTAGAGGTAAAAACATCCCCACAAACCTCTCACATGCAAAAGAAAATTCAAATTCGACTGGCATTTTCCGAGCCGAAACTAATTAACATGTTTAATAAATACTTATGTTTTGAACCCTAAACCAAATTCAGTCATAAAAGCTCTTACCAAAAATTGTCTTCACAGATTAATGTTTATCAAAATTTATCAACATCATTCAATCTATATGTTCAAACTAGTGATTAACCTACTTTCTCATATATATGATATTCAATTGACAAAAATAAAATACAGAACATATTTAATTACCATATATGATATTCAATTGAAAAAAATGAAAATTCAAAACATATTTAACTACATATAAATGTGTGTTATAACAAAACAATCTTTAACCTGCAATGTCCCCTCTCAAAATTCCGATTTGGCATGGCCCATGTGAATGGCTGTAGAGCGTTATCATGAATATTCACTGGCTCAAGAAATGGACACGGAGTCCCGCTCCAATGCCGGTTAAAGACAGCTTTGAAGTTCGTTAGTATTATTACTTCCCAAAAACGGCGTGTATGCAATTGGTGGGATGATTGTTTTAAATTGAAATGTTAGTCGGATCGTTGAGCCAACCAATGTCGCTCATTATAAGAACACTTCGATGAAAAATCTGACTAACTTCCAATAGATAAATAGGCGAATAGGCGAGAGATGTGAGATAATAAAAAATTTGGAAGTTTCAAAAGAGGAAAAACCTAATTCAACAACAATTTACCTAATTCAACAACAAATTGAAATGTTTCATTTATTTAAATTAAAATAGCTATAAATTAATTGAACAACAAATTGAAATGTTTTATTTATTTAAATTAATATAGCTCTAAATTAAAATGTTGATAAAAATTAGTAGGAATTAATTTATAATAAATATTAAAATACTTATTTTTATTTTATTATGGAAAATTTTAATTTGTAAATGGATTTTGTTAAATATTATTTGCTAATTACTTTATACCCAAAAATCATAACTCATTCTATATAATACTTGTTCATATGAGATTTTCTTTTTAATTAGTCAATTTAAAAGGGAAAAAATGGTCTAACTACTTTGGAGATAAATCTCAATCTTTGATTTATTTGAACCAAGAGGCTTCTTCTACAACCTGATGTATAAGTATGTGGACCCTCTTAAAAAAAAATAAAAATTATTTTCTAAATAGAAAAACAATGTCCACTATAATAAAAAAGGAAAAAATGCCATGCATATTTAATTAGTTATCATATTACTCAATATAATTTCATCTAAAATAATTAAAAGTAAGAAAAAGATATGCTAGTAAGATATTTAAGCTTTATGCTTTTCAAAAATATGTTAAACACATGATATCAACTTCATATATATCTATAAATATAAAGATAGAAAAAGAATGTTAAAAGAAAATATCCGTGAATAAAATATTTTAGTATGAATTAACATTGATGTATACTTAAAATTATATTAACCACAAAAGAATCAATTTAATGTACCCTGATAGAATGGTTCCATACACATGTTATGTAATTTCTATAACATTCAAAAACACAATTTAAACAATAAAAAATTACACATTGGTTTTTGCACTCTAAAATGAGTTTGCATCTAAAGAAATTGGATGCCACTTGGCGCATATTAGATCCGTGCTTAAAATGAATCTATGTTAGTGTATACTATTATGAATATTTTAAAATATTTCATGGAAGCTAACTCTCTACCATCCACGTAATAGTTAATAGTTATTGATAATTAAATTAAAATTCTATAAACCCCATTTCAAAATAAACAAACATATCAACATAATAATATTTGCAAACATAAAAATTATTTTATTTTTTAAAAACTTGTATAACATAAACTCAACCATTCCAAAAAAAATCTCTAACAAAATCTACCATTAAAAAAACCAAAAAATCCCAACCACCTTATCATTATAAAGCAATTATATTTTTAGGAAAATGTTAAATTAACTTAGAAAAATAGATATATAATATTTTTTATTGCAATATATTTTAATTAATAAATTTAATAATGTATCATAACTATAATAATTTAATAACGTATTTAAAATATTTAAATAATACAACCCCAAGGAGAGGATGCCTATATTGAAGGCGGTCTCCATTAATTGAAATGAGTGTGAAGCAATTAATGAAAAGGGGTAGAGTTGCCACCAAATGGCACCTTACATGGTAAATAGTACACCTACCACTGCGAGATAACCCACGTTGTGTGTGAGAGATTGGAGGCGATGATTTTGGACGTGTCGTAGTTCATAGAAGAACAACCCATCCTCCTCACAAACTCGAGGAGTTAATGAGAGTCATAAATGAATTTGGGTGGTCTATTTTGCAGGGTGATACTCTTGGTGAAGGTTGATGGAGAAAGGTGACCTTTGATTTATATAGCTGCTCGAGGATTTCCATTTATGTAGATCTTGTGGGAAGTTGTTATTCTTTGTAGAAAAAAGTTGTTATTCTTTGTAGAAAAACTATTCATGCGAAATGAAATTTTAGGAAATAGGTGGACCAATGTGAATTGGGGATGGAGCTAATTTTGCATGTACGATTAGTAGTATTTCTTAGTTGGAATCTAGTCAACTTGTAACACACTATGTTGGGTGCACTGTAACCAAAAAGGAAGAGTGGCAAGTTAGAAATTTTCTTCATTTCCATCCCGAATTTTTCCTCAACATTTTGGTTTTGTGCGCTGTCTCTAGGCTTGTTTATTTTAGTGGCGATTTATTGCATGGGGTTCTGAGTTGGTTTTTAATCCTTCTTACAACCTTTGTTTTCACTTGGCCTCCCTTTTTGGACTCTTGTCTCCCAAGTTTATATATGTTTTTTCTTCTTGGGTTTACGTTTCCTTTCTGTGGTCCCTCCTTGTGGTTTCTTTCTGATTCCACCATGACTCCCACCCCTCTCTGTGTCATTCAGTGTTCTAATTTCCACTCCTATGTCTCCTATCGCAAGGTTTTTTTAATAATTGGTTTTGCCTCATGGCTAAAATTTACCTTTCAGCCTCCTATCATGGAGGGAGAAGTGGTCGATTGGGTCCCTCCTCGGCTTCCAACTCCCCTCCTCCTATTGTTGGTCAAACTCATGCACAATGAGTTATCTATGCCACCATGAATCAATATAGAAGCATTATCCATAATGTAATACAAAGACCCATTTATGACGTCGAAGACAAGTTCTAGCAGGGAAACAAGTTTATTCCCAAGAGACTTGTTGAAACAAAAACTAGGATCCTTGATATAAGTAGTTTGACCAAGGCTCATTCCTCATCCTACATACAAATGATCAACCGATATTGGCACATTCAAGCTCTGAATGATACAGTACTTATCAACAGAGTTGACACACAATATGAGCTAATAATTTGTAGGTGGGCTAATATTCCCTGCTTTTTCCCAAAGAAAGATTCACCAATTTCTATTTTTCTAAAAATGAATTCGCCCAAATTTTATAGTATAAAATTATTTTACTTTAAAAATCGCCAATATTATATATTGTCTAATATAAAATAATTAGAAATCTAAACATTTTAAATTTTGGATATTAGGGACTAGTGAACTAGTGAGATTTGCTAAGGTTGCTAAACTTTAAAATAAACTTCCATCCTTAAAATTTTCCTTGATCGCAAGATTGTGGAGAAGGTTGATAAGCTTAACAAAAAAGTGACAAGGCTTGGAAAGGCATTGGGGAATTATGATATTTCCCCTTCTCGCAATGATAGTGAACAATAGTCATCTAATGATAGTGAACAATATCGATCTCTCTAGCTAGATTCTCCTCCTAAAGTGCTATGTTTTTTGAAGAGAAGCATAGGAATCATTATGTTTATATTTATTAGTTTATATTTTCTATTAGTTTATAGTTTTTATTTCACTTTAAAAAATAATATAATTATCCAGGACACTTTTAACCAAAAAAAAAAAAGAGTTTAAACTTATTTTACTAGTTTAGTTTTCCAAACAAAAAATTAGTAACCTAAATTTTATTCTTATATATTTATTTACCACTAATATTAAAAGCCTTAATTTACCCCAAAAAAAAAAAAAAAAAGAAAAGAGAAAGAAGAAAAGAAGAAAAGAAAAGAAAAAAAAAATTAATAATACAAGTTAAATAGTTGTAAATCAAATCACATAATTAAGTTAAACTAATCTCACATACCAAAATATTCTAAAGTGAGACACGATCACGTTTGATATTGTTTTTATGAATGTGGAAATACATCATTTTCTATTGTTTATTTGAGAATCTAAAAATAAAATATGCTTTATATTAATAAATTATTTTTAAAATTATAAATCAATTAAAGTAAGTTAAGATTATATTTACTTTTTATTTTTATTATCTATTGGTTAATTAATAAAATATAGGTGATAAAACATTTAATAAATTTGTTTAATTAACATCAAGATTTTATAATTATAATTTTAATCTTATATAATTAAATAATTAATAGCCAAATTATGAAACCTAAAACAATTAAAACATGTTCAGGTGTTGTTTTAATTTAGAGGTGTTGACAATGTAGATTTTACTTGCCCATTATGTTGTGAAGATTTGAGATTGCATTGTTATATTATTACACTGAGGATGAACGTTGAATTGAGACAAATAATGCGATACAAAAAAAATCCACCATATGTGCTATGTATTGCACATTTTCATTCTGTATTTATTTATTTTGGGTTGGCATATTGCAATTAAAATTACGAGGTTTTGACAGAAATGGATTTAAGAGTTAAAAAAATATATATGAAGATATTATGAAGACTTTATTTAGTAATTAAATCAATATATAGAAAAGTTGCATTAAAATAAATCCTTGTAGTCAATCGGTTAGTATGTAATTGATTAAAATGATTATATTCTTAAAATTTCTAGATACTAAAATTCAATAGTGGTTTGACATTGACCAATTTGATATAATGTGATGAATCGAGGCCTTCCAATTTATTCTTACAAGAGAATGGTTATATGGAAGTCTGTTTTTGTTGAGATAAACAGAATCTGACATTTATGTGTGTGGCATCAAATAATCCATTTTAATGTTCTTTGAAGTTGTTTCTTTCAAATTTCAGTGTGTAAGTTTGGTTGTAAGCCTTATTTACTTTTAAAATTTATTTAACAAGAAAATGATTATGTATAAAGAGTGTTTTTTAGGATAAATATATTTTGAAATTTAGGTGAGTGGCAGGAAAGTTATTTCATTTTTATTTTAATATTTAAATTTGAATTTTTTTCCAATAATAACCTAGTTTTATTTTCAATGTATTTTTTAAAAATAAATAAATTTAATATTTTTTTCTCATGCTAATGAATGATCCATTTGGATAGTATTGACAAATGCTTTTAAATTTCAATGTAAAAGATTTATAAAGTATTTACAAAAAAATTTTATGTATTAAAGAAATTTAGTTTTATATTTGGCAAGTTCTTATACTTGATATTTCATTTTCATGTGAGAGTAGTTTTTTTATATAATTTGTGTATGAGGAATGAAATAGTATTGTTTAAAGATTATAGGTTTTGAAGTTTTTGGTTTTTTTTTTTTTGTTATTTAAAATAAGTTTTTGATTACATATATAGATTCAGCCCAAAATCCCAAATACTAGAATTATAGATATTTCACAACTTAACATATGATTTGCACCAATTTCTAGCTATTTAAAAAAAATAAAAAAACAAATCATTCTAAACTAATTAGACCAAAAATAATTACATTAAAATAAAGTAATTACAGTCTTGTATAATTTCTCCCTGGCAAAAGAAATTATGGTAGTCATAATCCTTACATGTGGCCCTAAGTTCATCAATGACTTCTTGAGATATGCTTTATATTTCGAGAGTTGGCAAATATGGTGCTGAGAGTTGGTGAATCTGGTGCTTTTGTTGCGTGACACCAAATAGTATTCATGCATTGTTGGATGGTTTGCAATACTCATGTAAGTTTAAGAATTTTTCGATGAGTGTGGTGTTATAGTTATGATGGTTAACAAAGATGTATTTTGGTTAATAGGGTAGTTTAATTAAGCTTGATTGAATGTCTGATGTTAAAATAATGTGTTTTTTTGAGAGGTTTGCAATATTTTCAATAAGATTGAGGATTTTTAATTATTATTAGACCAATCTAGATCCATCTTAACCTTGGATCTATCAAGCGTTGAGAGGGATCAAATCTCTCAAGGTGAAAACCTCTTTTTTGAGTGCAAAACTTGAGAAAAGGTTTTCACCTTGAGATATTTGATCCCTCTTGATGCTTGATAGATTCGAGGTTAAGATGGATCTAGGATGGTTATATAATACTATATAATATCTATATCTGTATCTATGTGTCTCTTTCATATTCACTCTCTATATCTCAACCCCAAAACTTACACACTCTCTCTCCATATATATCTATCTCTCTCTCCCTTCATCTTCCTCTCCCTCCCTCTTCCTCTCCCTCTCTCTCTTCCTCTTCCTCCCTCTCTCTCCTCTCTCTCTTCCCTCTCACTCTCCTCTCTCCCTCACTCTCTCTCCATCTCTCCCTTATCATTCCATCTATCTCTCCACCTTTCTCCCTCAATGTCTTTCTTCCTTTGTCCATCTCTCTCCACCTTTATCCCTCCATGTATTTCTTCTTTCCTCCCTCTCTCTCCCCATCCAACTCTATCTCTCTCCCTCTCTCTCTTTCATCTCTCTTGAGTCCTCCCTCTCTCCTTCTTTCTCTCCCCTCCATCTATGTGTCTTCGTCTCTCTATCATCCCCTTCTCTCCCTATCCCTCTCCTCTCCTCTTATCTCTTTTCCCTCCTCTCCTCTCACCTCATCTCTCTCCTCCTTCCTCTCTCTCCCTCTCTCTCTCACCTCCCTCTCTCTCTCTCTCTCTCCACCCTCCAACTCTGTCAATATCTACTACCCCCACCTCCACCCCCCTCGCCCCTCTCTTAAATCTGATCCCATTGTATTATGCTTAAGAAGTATCTAAATTAAAAAACTCAATTGGTTGTAAAATATTTATTTTTTGGATCAATCATGTTAGAGAAAATACAATAATGACAAACTTAAAAGAATCATGCAATATCCTTCCTCTATTATTGTTAGTCACTTTGCTTGCTCTAATTGTTTGGATCCTTAGTGATGGTTCTTAATAAAAAAAATTATATTACATAAATTTCACATCATTATTTATATATATCTCAAAAATAATTATAACCTTTTTCCTTTTAGATTTAATTAAAAATGTTATAAAATAAAATATTTATAAAGTGTTTTGATTGTCAAATAAGTTATGGTTTTTGGGTATGTGGTGTTGATAAGCTATAATATTTGCCTATGGTATTGTAACAAAACCTATTTGCAAGTTCATAATATTAATGGGAAAGTAGGGGTGAATATCCATGGTTAATAATCTTGTCATATTGTTATAAAATATTTTGATTGTGAAATAAGTTATCATTTTTGAGCATGTGGTATTGATAAGCCATGGTATTGTAACAAAGCTTATTCACAAGTTAATAACAAAATAAATTATAACAAACTGAATTTTATTATTTTTACTACTTTAAATTTGTATTATTAATTGAGATAACATTTAAATGTTTACATTCATCCCCCATATCACTTTAAACTTTTAATTATTTTTTCATTGAACCGACATTTAAATTTTTTTACATAATTACATTACACCTACACATCTACCCTATACTGGGCTATAGAGCACCTCTAGAGAAATAATAATGTTTTTCTATCTTTTTATTATTTTCTATTTTTATTTTTTCCTATTTTTTTATTATTTTCTAATTAGGTTTCTTTTTAATTTCATGATATATGATTAGGTAAAATACATTTATAATTGTTTATTCGACTTAAAAACTTAGGTAAGAGAGCACTTGGATTTCTCCATAGTTTTATTTTTGTGATCTTTCTTTATTCACATCAATATCAAGATATTCACGATTTTCAACTTGTCTAATTTTTTTCCACAAAAGGATAACATGTCTTGGAGAATAAACCCAGGAGGAGGGGGAATTAAAAAACTAGCCACCTGGAGGGGGAATTAAACAGGTAGCTATGTCTCTGACTAACTTGTGAGGAATTAAATTCACTGTCTACCACTAGAGCTATTTTCCTTTGACAAGTTTTCCTTAAAATTATTGTAATAATATTTTAATATCATCCATATTCTCTAAAATGATTGTTTCATGTATTTCCTAATGATTTAGACAAGACTTGGCATCTATATGCTACCCTTACTTGAGCCATCAATGATTTTGGTTGTAGGTTGAAGCAATGTTAAGGAGATTATTATCATATATATTGTTTATGTTCTTATTGTACATTAAAACCTAATAACATTTGTGCTCTCAATCGAAGAAAAAAAAAGGCTTACTTTTATGAAAAAATAAAATAAGATATATACATTTATTTTTAAAATTTATTTGCAATTTTTTAAAGATGTAAAATAGCCAAAATTAAAGTCCATATATAAATTCTAATGAACAATGTTTAATAAATTTAAAAGGTAAAGATCCTGATGGGTGTGGATGACAAAAATAGTAGTGGGGTTGGGGGGCACCAGCCACCCCATGGAATCCTGAGCCTCATAAAGGTGGGGGGGAGGGGGCGTGTGGGGGTTGTGTGGAATATATTATTTGACCATGATGGAGCTTGGTTGGTGTTCTGATTTTTCTCACTATTATTGTCCATCAATTGTGGTTTGGTGCTATGAGGGATGGAAGGGTCAACTGCATGGAGACATTTCAAGTCTACTAAGGAATTTTTGGAATGACAATTTCCTATTAAATTTCCTAGTTTACATGTGCTATAGAGGAGGGAAGGGGATTACAAGTAAAACTTTGGATGTTGGTCTTTGTTATTGGGAAATCTAGTGTCCACTCAGAGCTGCTAGTCCCACTAAGACGAGTAGCTATCTTAGAAACAAACAAACTAAAGTTACTTTTGTTTCCTTTATGAGAAGTAGATGAGAGGGAAGCAAAGAGTACCAACCTCAGTCTTTCACTTGGTTCCTTGCTTGTTTCCTCTCCCTTCTGATAGATCTTTGCCGCTCCTTCCTTGCTTACCCCACTTCAAAGAGCACCTCTAAAGTCAAAGCAGCATAATACTATCGAAGTACAGAGATCTACAATCATAAAAAATATAGGACCAGATATATACTGACTACACAAATGCATATATCATCAAAAACACAAAAATGTGGAGGAAAACTTGAATAGCTTTATTAATAGAAAGAGTAGAAGAGAGGATTACAACCCATTGATCTGACCCAGCGTCATCCTCCCACCATGAAAGCCCTTCTTCACCTCATGAAAAGCTTAGATCACCCAACACTATGATATTCCACCAAGAAACTAAGAGCACTTCCTTACAAAATACAAGATTCCAGCCCCTGGATCTCTGGGATGGGGGATCCATATATAGATGCTTGTAGGGGGGTGAGTCAGCTTCTGGGATTTTGATTAGTGTCCTCTCTCTGATAGTTCTTGGTTCCACTTGGAGATTCATGATCTCTTACTCATCCCTGGGCGAATTCAGAGAGACAAGTGTCACAGGAGAAGTTTCTGGAAGATTCCATGATCATCCACCTTGAAAATTCTCTCTGTCATTTGTCTAATCTTGCCCATCGCATCCTACAGAAGGGATTTCCAGTATGCATCACACTTTTTGCATGTAGTAGGTGAGATGCATCACACCCTCAACACTGAGCAATCTGTATGGTCCAGTTTTGACCAGTTCTAAGCAGTTTTCCATGGAGAACTTCTGGGAGATGATGTAATCAGATTACCTTGTTCCTTTAGGGTATGAAACAACACTTTTAGGGACTCAGAAGCCCTTGGTTTATGGACATATATGATTGGGGTTGCAGTGCCCAAATATGTCTATAACAGTTGCCCCCTAAAGCATGAGGTCGAAAATCATTTGATGTCGGGTAAAATGCTTTATCATGAGGATTCGAGGTTTTTCGAACTAGAAGGCGAATTGTAATAAGATACAATACAATACATTATCTTCATAATATTTTCATGATCTAGCTGAGGCAGGCATTCCCATGCTCAGCTTTATAAATTCATTTTCATGTACATAGGACAGACAACCGTTTGTGTGGCAGACTGATGATTCTGATAGAGCCATCATCCTTTGATTCGAATGATCATCTATGCAGCAATGATGTACATTTGACGTCTTTATTTTCCTGAATATATTGCAGCCCGGATGGATGAAACTAAATCTGGGGTCTTCAAACTCATTCAATATTTGCTCGAAGTACAAGTCGATCCATGTGAAAAGATGTTCTGGAGTCGAACATGGAAAGACATCACCTGATTACCATCCAATGATGTAAGTTGTTAATAGGCGTGAGAGGAATCACCGATAATGATGATGACCTTCAAGGTACGATAGTACAATTCATGTGGTGTGACAAAGGGACTTGGCGTCGAACACCATGCAAAATCTTTTGGTCAAAGGCCATTGATGTAAACCTGTTGCCGGAAGTGAGAAACTTGCCATTGAGGCATGCAAGCTTCAAAATACTAAAAGGGTTGTTCCTAGGTCGACTTCTTGGATAATGAGCTATCGTCGACAAGAAGTGACCCGTTGTAGGAGGGCCTTAATGAATCCCACATCTACGACACGGAACGGATCAAATGATTTTGTGGAGGTGAAAACTATCTGATGATACAAGGTTCAGGGTGGTCGTCATGAAAGAATGGAGCGTGAATGTATTGCAGCGGATGAGACACAAGCTGGGCTGCTGAATTCTCTGAGTGACTTCTCTTGAACATATCGACGACACTGAAATGGATCAGTAGCGTTAACCCCAAAGATGGATGGTACGATGGACCAATGGTAATATGACCAGTGAACAGAATAACCCAACCCGACTCAATCATGGTGATGGAGTGAAAGTTTCATGTTCAAGAGCAACTTGCTACCAATAAAGTTTCTTCAAGTTTTCTTCCCAATTTTTCCACAGTCATTGCTGACCGGTACCTCTTTATTTTTATCAAGCTTAAGGAGGATAACATATGCTTGTTCTATAATTTTCCCTTCGGGAAAACCCATTGCTATGTTTTAACGAGCCTAGCGACAGTGAAACTCGTTCTTGTCTGCATGGACAAGTTTGTCGCTATTGGTTTTAACGAGTTTAATGACAAAGATAACTCGGTCCTTTTTCAATTTTAGAGAGTCTGAAAAGGGACGGAAAGGAAACTCCAGTAATCCTTTTTCGTCATATAATCCCTTAAGTCTGAAAAAGTATAAAATAATACGAAAGGGATGAATTTTCGATAGTTTTAACGAGCCGAACAAGACAAGCGCTCGATCTTTTTGTGTAATGATCCTTCAGGTCCAAAAAGGCTAAAATCTAGAGGAGGGATATCACTTTTGATATCTTTAACGAGCTGGAGATGCCAATTGCTGGCAATATTTTCATATTTTATGAGTCAGATGAAAAGAGCTTAAAGGAGACTCGTTTTTTGAGGAACGAGTGATATTTTCGGGTAGCAGCTGATTCCATGTAAGGTTTGGAATTTTCCAATCACGATAGTGTTAAGAGGATGGCTAATAGAATCACTTGTCGTAGTTGTTCCTCAAAAGGGTAAACAATCAAATGGAGGCGTATGATTGGCTAAAACAAAGTGGAGGTTATGGCAGGAACACGACCAAGGCTCAAAAGCTGATGATAATGCATTCACAATGGTTATTTACCAAAGATTGGTTCATTTTTAATGATCTTAGCCTCTGGTGGAACATTTTCTCATTGCTTAGGTTTAATTTTTAACCAGCTTGAACTTTGCGTAAAACTGCTCGTGCCAGTCGTATGATAAGGATGTCTCATCGATAGGTTCAATTTTTAGGGAGCTTGCACCATTCAAAACTTTGCTTCGAATCCTTTCTTTATGTAAGCTAGGAATGACCAATCCTACGAGTTTAAAGGGTTGAGAATCTACAAACTAAGAAAATAAATGGTTGCTTTTCACTTGCATGCAAGAAGGTTTGCATGCCCCCAGGTATAGTGAAATATAGTTTCCAGGCTACCATATAGAAATTCTTGCATCCACAAGATGGTTCCATCCGCATAGAAGACAAAAACACTTCCTCGGCTTAGTCCATCAGACAAAGGTGATTCTAGCTCCAATCACCTAACCTTGACGAGTGAATCTTATTCCGGTCTAATCCCATTTTCCTAAACGGACGGGTGTGTCAGACTAGTCATATATCCTTCGCGGAAACCTACCCTATACCCAAAGTTTTCCTACCGAAGAATACTAAGGTGCATTCCCCCTGGGTTTCAGTCATGGCCACCGAATTACTCGCACTCTTTAGGTGGACGGACTAGAGATTGATGAGACATTCCTTGCATGAAAAGACTAGTTAGGGATGGCATCTTACTATTAGCTATGTGTGAGCCAGGGAATGAAAGCTGGTCTATAAGCTGGACCACTCTGCCTTCATGCGGAAAACACATTACTCGAAAGAGTGAGGAGAGAATGGCTCCCATGCTATAAATACTGTCACACCCGAGGAGTAGATTATAATCTAAAGGTCCTTGGACTACCATTACGTTTAGATAAATGGTTTTCCCTCTCAAAGTTATAGGCAAATTTGGAAGGATCCCTAACGATCAACTGGTTCCTTTGTCGAAGCCTGTCAGATTTCGCATCTCAGGCAGAAGCGATAGCAAACCAATTGCTTTCCAAGCAGTTGAGGAGAGGATACTCACAGAAGCCCCTTCAACTATGATAGTACCGACCATGACCATTCTGTAAGCTTGTAAAATGATTTGGAATGGTACATTAGACGGTAGATGGGGTCTGCCTAGTAGATTCCAGTCGAAGGAAATGACTAGGTTGCTTGGACATGGGACCGAATAAACGGTCGGATACGACTCTGATGAATTTCCTTCCTACGGTAAAGGAACGGGTAGATTGCCCCCATGTTCATCGGAGTCTGTGTTTATGAAAAGAATTTGAATGGTATCATTCTCATTCTCTTCAGTGATTGTATCATCTGAAGATGGACCTTTTGAAGACAAGACTGGGTCGACTGTTGCCTCGACCTTTTTGACTTTGGTCTGGTGTGGACTCAGAGGTTTTATCTTCAATGATAGATGCTTCGACTGACCACAAAGGCGTGTCAGTTGGTTTTTCAACTAGTGATGGACTTGGAAAGACTTTCTTGTACCCAGCAGGAAGTCGTAGCGGTGAAGCAGGACAGTTATCCAAGACTCTTTTAGCTTCGTCTAGGAAGGGAAAATGGTCGACGGCATGATTGCCTTCACACAACTTACAAGGGAATTTATATTTTCCTTTCTGCCCAGAGACTTCGTTTT
The DNA here is from genome assembly GCA_031772625.1 of Pinus tabuliformis. Lineage (NCBI taxonomy): Eukaryota > Viridiplantae > Streptophyta > Pinopsida > Pinales > Pinaceae > Pinus > Pinus tabuliformis. Next base: position 783,303,733 of record CM062807.1, read on the forward strand.
CACTAGTTGACGATGTACTCTCAACATGATCGTCAAAGGTTGACGACACCGGATTGTGCAAACGAGGAGACTAGTCCCTTAAGATCTGAGGGATGTAAGGACAATCTCGATGATAGTGGTCTCCTTTGCAAATGACACATGGAGATTTAGGCTTGGACAGTGCAGTGTGTGTATCTTCACTAGACGATGCATGGTTACCCCTTTTTGCCTTTGGCTCCTTCATCTTATTCTCTTTCTCCTTCCCTTTCTTCTTCTTCTCAATTACTTGGTTTTTAGCTTTACCAGCTTCACCAAGTGAAGAGGAAGGAGGGGAGGGAGAAACAAGCGAAGCAGAAGGTTGGGGGGTAACTCTAGTATCATCTAGTTGCTGACTTGATTGCTCAGGAATCGTGGTGGTTTGAATGACAGAGGTTGAGAAGAGCCATATTGGCAAGCCGATTGTCAGTCTTGGGAGGGACAATGTGGCCATATGAGGTGCACCAACATCTCCCCAAGAGGAGAAAGGACTAGGATTTTCCCCAAGGGGAAATCCTTGGTTGGTGGACTCCATTTTTCTCAACCTAAGACCAACGAGGGAACAGTGATGTTATTCCGATTAAAATAAATTTTATGACGCTTTGACACAAGTTGCTTTTTCAATTTTTAAGAGTCGAGAAAAAGCTAAAGATGACTCTAGTCGCCTTCGATTTTTAATGAGCCTGAAGTGACAAGTGCTCAGATGGACCTTTTCCTTTAAGGAGTCTGAAAAATAATGAAAGAGACTACTCTAGAGATCTAGACAAAGGGATTACCAAACCAATTGCAAAACTGCGAAATACTTTTTATGGTACGGCAATCAATCTTCCTGAATGTTGTGTTTAGTGCATTGCGATCGATATGGCGGCAAACACAACTTCCTAAGGATAAAGGATATAGCCTATTGTGGTCTCCCAATATATACTCGACGGTACATGGGAGCACAAGTCCGTATTGGCACTTGTCATCTCAAAGAGGATGAATCACCAAACCTACGATGAAAGCGATAGTTACCAGGCTTTACAACACCGAAATACGTCTCTAGCCTAGACTTCTAAATGTTGTGTGTTAGGTTCCAAAGCGTTTTTATGTTCATTGAATTTATTTTACGGTTGATCTTTCTTAAGAAGTTTTCCTTTCAGGTTCACCGCTTGATGTAGATATACAATTCCTAAAATGAAATCTAAGATGAGAAACAGTTGTTTAATCTTCTTTTTGCAATGAAAATCCTAGCTACTAAGGAAAGAGAAAAGAGATTCTTTCAACATAGAGTAGAGAGCACACACTAGATGCACTGTCCTAAATCAAAATCAACAAGCAGTCTAAATGCAAATGCACATGCATGTATTTGTTTTCCACCTTCTTAATGTGTGAATGACAAAAAGAATGCTGAGTACAAATCTGAATTATCTTTTCTCTAACAAAAACAGTACTAACAATTTTCTCTTAAAAAAACGAAAGGAGGACAATGATGACACTTTGCAATTTTAAATTGAAAACTACTTTTGACACTTGAAAAACTATTAATTCAAATCAAATAAAAGAGTAACAGTGTAATCGACCATCAAGAACAGTAGGATTCTTTTCTTTGATTGAAAACGACACTTGCGACACTTCCAAATCAAAAGATGATAGTTTGATTAAGCTACTTCTTTGTAAAAGAGAACTGTAAATGGCGAACAATACATAAAAACATTTAGAATTCTTTGTACAATTGAGGTCGAATAATGCAAAGGAAGGGAGTTTCTACAGTGGTATATTGATCATTGACAACAAAACTCCTGAATAAAGCTGAAGAGAGTGAAGAAAAAACCAAAATCTAGAGGCAGCAATAGTCTTATTTGATCATCGCACCTGTAACACAGGGAAATAGGATGCATCTCACCTACTGCACACGGGAGGTGCGATGCATCCAGATTGCCAAGAGGAGAAGGTGCGATGGTCCAGGGACGAGACTTCAACTTGGTTTTTGGTCACAGTTTGCAGCTTAGTTTAGGGATTTAGGCCAAGCTAATGATAGTCAGTAAATACAAATCATAGGGGCTGATCTAATGAGGTTACTTGAGCCACCACCTGGGAAATTAGGATGTTTGCAAATCAATTGTTCAGTTTATAAAAAAAACTCGGAGATAGACTGAAGCAACATTGATCTACTTTTCACTTGCATAGCAAATGCAGTTCGAAGCCTAGCTGGCTTAACTTTAGGCTCCCTCTGTAGTTTATAAAGAAAACGAATATAGACAAGCAAACAAGCTATTCACTCCCCAGCAGAGTCGCCATTTTGTTATCAGGAAATCTAGTGTCCACTCAGAGCTACTAGTCCCACTAAGACAGGTAGCTATCTTAGAAACAAACAAACTAAAGTTACTTTCGTTTTCCTTTATGAGAAGTAGATGAGAGGGAAGCAAAGAGTACCAACCTCCGTCTTTTGCTTGGTTCCTTGCTTGTTTCCTCTCCCCTCTGACAAATCTTTGCCGATCCTTCCTTGCTTACCCCACTTCAAAGAGCACCTGTAAAGTCAAAGCAGCATAATACTATCGAAGTATAGAGATCTACAATCATAAACACTATAGGACCAGATATATATTGACCACACAAATGCATATATCATCAAACATGAAAAAATGTGGAGGAAAACTTGAATAGCTTTATTAATAGAAAGAGTAGAAGAGAGGATTACAACCCATTGATCTGACCCAGTGTCATCCTCCTAGCATGAAAGCCCTTCTTCACCTCGTGAAAAGCTTAGATCACCCAACACTATGATATTCCACCAAGAAACCAACAACACTTCCTTACAAAATACAAGATTCCAGCCCCTAGATCTCTGGGATGAGGGATCCATATATAGATGTTTGCAAGGGGTGAGTCAGCTTCTGTGATTTTGATTAGTGTCCTCTCTCTGATAGTTCTTGGTTCCACTTGGAGATTCATGATCTCTTACTCATCCTTGGACAAATTCAGAGAGGCAGGTGTCACAGGAGAAGTTTCTAGAAGATTCCATGATCATCCACCTTGCAAACTATCTCTGCAATTTGTCTACTCTCGCCCATCGCACCCTACAGAAGGGCTTTCCAATATGCATCGCACTTTTTTCATGTAGCAAGTGAGATGCATCGCACCCTCAACGCTGAGCAGTCTGTGGTTCAGTTTTGACCAGTTATGAGCAGTTTTCCATGGAGAACTTCTAGGAGATGATGCAATTAGTTGACCTTGTTCCTTTAGGGTATGAAACAAAACTTTTAGGGACTCAGAAGCCCTTTGTTTATGGACATATATGACAGTGCCCAAATATGTCTATAACAATCTTGTGAAAATTTCTAAGCCTAGGGAGTTGCTAAGTGAAGAGGACATGCTTTTCCCACCAAGTGGAAGGCTTGGAGTGGCGCTCCTCCCTTTAAATTTAGCTTGAACCTAGAGGTAAGTCGAACCCCCTATTTTTTCTAGCTCTCTTGCATTTTTTTATGACATGCATGTTCACTTTTTAGGCACGGTCCCTCTAGCGGTTTTCTCTTTTGTTTGGTTTTTGTGGTTGTTGAGCTTATTGCTATATGTCGTGGGGAATACTCTGTGGGTTAAGCTCGAGGTTTGTGGTCCATATCAATCTGGGTTTCTCTTACAACATTTTAATATAAGTCTAAGAAGAGAGGGTTTTTCAATCTGATGTTGGTCATGCTAGTGGCTTGAGGGCTTGCATTGTTGGTTATCTCCCTAGGTCTTCTATTTTTTTGTGGGAGCTTGTCCTTGTGGTATGTTGGGTTTTGTGCACTCCACTTTTGGTATTCGTCTGTGGCATTTGAATAGAGGTAATATCCAAAATTCCTACTTTATGGCCCTTTGGTTTCATGGTTTTGGGTTCTCTCTTCCAAGCTCTTCTTACTCTATGCTACCTCGCTCACTAGGGTTACTTTGGTGGGTTGGGCGCATCCAACATTGGGTAATTCCTAAGGACCAAGGTTCCTGTTCAATTTTGGGGACATGAAAATATTCATTGTTTACACTCTTGTAGATTTTTCAATTTCAGTTGTTATTAGGTTATGGTTAGTATTAGATTTCCACATCAACATGGTTGTCGCCATAGGGGTGTAGATGAAAGGGGCCAATCCAGTTTCCCTATTCTTGAGGCTTTGAATCCACCAAAGCATACAACTAACTAGGTATCTATTTCTCATCATCTGTAAGAAGAACATCACTACCTGGAGGGGTACACACTGTGCTAGGCACTATGGCTCAGAATCTAAATTATTAAATGAAATACTTACCATGCATATGCAACATCATATGTCAATGGAGTAGCTCTCAAAGGCAAGGAATGATGAAAGAAATGTACTCATTTCCTTCAAGAACAACCCCCAACACAATCAATGGTACATACACGATACTTTTTCCCATCTCCAAAACAATTAGTGGTGCCTACAAGAAATCTTGGATTGTCTTGGTGGCCACTTGAGCCATTTGTAAAAACATGTGCATTGTAACTTTTTACTGCGACCTCCCCCTGGGTCTCAATCCTAATGGTAATCTATTGTGCATATTAATGGTTTTCTAGTATCTTGCCCCTCTAAAATTTTGGATCTGAGTAAGCATTTTTGGAAATTTTCTATCAAGCAACAAATATAGTAATAGTGAGGATGATAGGATTTTGTCAAACAATAGAAAACAATATAATTTTTTCTTATAAAAAAAAAAAAAATCGAAAGAATATTAAAACATATATCTTTTATATTTGATCTTTACTTAATTAGTTTTTTTCATATATACAAATCATGTTTAATAAATTTAAATATATATTTTATATATTTAATTTTACTAATTTGGTATTTATGACTTATTTATGACTTGTGAGTGATTTATGTTATTGTCATATTCATATTTACTATAACTAGCAACTGCACCAAATGTTGCAAAGGAAACGTCATAAGGCATAAATTGGAGAAGAATCATGATATAAAAATCCATTATGCAGGTGCATACTTTGTCATTTATTTGTCCTCTTGGATCTCACGACCCAAATCATTGCATATTTTGGGAGCTCTGGAGGTGATATCAACATGTTGGGAACGGGATCCCCCAAGGACAGTTTTGGGGCTAAAAGCCCATGTTTCGGGTCAAATTTTGTAATAAAGATGTAAACTATCTGCATTTTGTGGTCGCAGAGCATGAAGGTGTCATGAGTCATAAAGGGTTGTCTGCACTTATTTTTGTAAAGTAAAGTTGGTTGTAAAGATCTACCCGTGGTCCGCAGACCACGGGATTGTATAAAAGGAGCTAAGTAAGTAAGCTCTAAATAATGAAAAATAAGTTTTGGAGTCAATAACAAGTCTTGAGAGATAAGGAGAAGAGTTAAAGTTTTGGGTCGTAGCGTAGGTAAAGGCTCTGCAGCTAAGTGGCCGAGGCCTAGGGTAGAAGTCCGTAATTGAGTGCGCGGACCCCTGCAACTGTGTGCGCAGGGAGGATAGAGTCTATAATCATCTAGAGATATCAATAACGAGAAGACTTCTACAAATTTTGCGTCTTTGTTTCCTGTTAATGCATCTTGTCATATTGTGTATGAACTTCATTTATAATGCTTATGTGATGCGCGGATATATGCAATTATGTTGGTTAATTGAACACAAGTGAGAATATCAGTTTGTGTGGCGCTAACTATGATTGTTTAATAAGATAAGTAAAACACTTAAGATAACTTGGGAACCTGTATAGTACGCTACCATAGCAGTGTGAAAATACCTGGACCGTAGGCTAGGGCTGCGTGAAGGTCAATCATACTCCTTCTCAAAGGTACTGAAGGGCAGAGTAAAGGGCTAGACAGATAGAGCCCTAGAACTTAGTGACCCGCAGGAAGGCAGGAATAGAGGGTATAAACCGACATCACGACCATCTAAGGGTGTGGAAACTTGGTTCCAACATCCCCCCATACTTCTTCGGGTGAGACTATGGTTCATGCTCCATGGGATGATGCTGAAAGGGCCAGTAGTGTAGGGATTTGTTTGGCTAACTAATGTTGAATCTAGGTCAGGTCCCACATAGCCAACAAATGGTTCCATTGCTAGGACTGGAATCTGCATAAGAGATGTGTGATGTCGTATCACTGGAATCTAACTAAGAAAGGGATTAAAGATTGGTTAGACAGGAAGATCCAAGAATTTGAAGTGTAGGAGAACAGAAATTCGCGACTAACAAAGGAACAGTGGCTAGACAAGTACATATATACAAAAATTCATGAGATCTTTTTATGTTCCTTTCTGATTAAGTTATATGAGTGGATTGGGAAGCTAGCGGATATCCAAGGAAGGTGGAGAGTTGACGGTCCTATTGTCTGGACCTTGGAGTTCGTACAGAGACTAGAAGCCTTTGAGGATAATATCACCTACACTGTCGATCATTGGCTCGATCGCATCATAGGAGGATTTGTGACTGAACTCGCGGTCGATACCTCAGTTAGTTATAGTGAGGCGAAGGGGCGTTTTTTCAAAGGTCCATGAGGTAAGTACTTTAAAGTCTTTGAATACCTAGATTAAGATGTTATTGTACGAAAAATGGGTTATGCACCTACCTTGATGTTTAGAACTACACGAAGTGGAAAGACTTACAGGAAGGAAGGAAGGAAGGGTCCTGAATATAGTCCACTAATTTCACCTCCATTAGGTAATGAAGAGGGAGTAGCACAGGCTTCTCCGCGAAGTGCAATTCAGTTGATAAGACAAGGATTCCCGTGACTACCACCTCCATCGACACCACCTCCAACTTCACCACCATCACCTGCGACTTCACCCATACCACCACTACATCCACCGCAATTCAGCATGGAAAATTCAATGAAGTTGCCTTTGTTTAAAGGCTTGGGAAATGAGGACCTGGACCAGTTTGGTTCATTTTGAAAGTTGTATGGGAAGCTCAGGGCGTCACATATGATCACATGAAGAAGGAAACATTGGTTAGTGCTTTGCAGGATCACTCACTAACCTGGTACATCAAGTACTCTAATGATAACCCAAATGCTGGAGTGGCAGATATTCAGACTGTGCTAAATAAGGAATTTAGTAGGCCTAAATATGAGGCACAGTCAATTGTGGGGATCAAGGAAATCGCAATGAAACCAGGCAAGACACCTTGGGAATTGGATCAGAGATTGAAGTGTAAAATCCGTGAAGTGAATATGAATTTAACAGATGGACAACACCACGAGTGGTTTGTGGCTTCTCTCCTGCCACACCTAAGGGTTGCACTATCATAACAGAAGATAACGAATCAGGAAAAGGCCTTGGAGATTGCAATGAGACTGCATGAAACACCGATGCAAGACTCGAATCTAGGGGTTCAACAGATCCATGCACAGTTGCAAAATATTTGCCTTGAAATGCAAAGTTTGAACCAGGACAGAACAACTCAACTGGAGGTGCACGAAGAAATATGGTGCCTGAAATGTAAAGGTCAGGGGCATGACAAAGACCATTGCCTGGTCTTTGTGAACTATATTGCAAGAGGAGTACCAATGCCTTTGAGGCTGGAAGCTCAAGCAGGACCAAGCGTGGGGCCTGCGTTGTGGTGTGCTATATGTCAAATAGCAGGAAAACATATGATGGATAACTGTCATTTGCTGCAAAATTTTGTACAAACACCACAACAACTGTTCTGCAACTTTTGCAAGTTAGGAGTGCATGATGAGTGCAACTGTAGAAGTTACGAATTGATGATGGACAGAACACCTGCTTATAAGGTTCAAGTAGAAACACGACCCCCTAAACAGAGTGCAGATATGGCGCGAATATACTTTTAGGGGCGCGGACGAGGCTGAGGCAGAGGAGGACCTGACAAAGGTCGGGGATAGCTAATCTTCTACAACTGTGGAGGACCAGAACACTATGCCTGTGATTGCATTAACCTAACGTGTCCATCGTGCAAATATTGCATTGTGTTTGATCATGAAATGGAGGATTGTCCAATGCTCATAGCAAGGATACATGACAAAGGGGCGCTACCACCTCAGCCAAATCAGAACTTGTAGATGATGAGGTCTGAGCCTTGCGAAGAGGATCCAAATTTGAATATAGTGCTCCAAAGTGGACTTCCAACGGGCGATGATAAGGGGAAGTAGGCCAAAGAGAACGCATGGGTTCGCAAAGTGCTAGTGAAGGAGGTTGAATTTGATTTGAAGCACGCACATGAAATTTTCACGGAAGTAAAGAAGAGATTCGTTAAGGCCTCCACCTCAGGGGGAAAGGATAAGCCTGATCAGGAGATGGACCCTTTTATACTTACGACCTTTCTAGGAACCTGCATGAAGTTGCTACGTGATAGCAAGGTTGTGAAGGGATTACAAGAGCTTATAAATAAATGCACCAGAAACACTCTCGGTGAACCGTGCGTGGTACGAAAGATTGGTAAGCATAAAACAAGGACAGGACGAGAGATAAGAATGACTGCGCAGATAGGAGAATATGAAATGGATTAGGTTATTTTATATCTAGGGTCAGATATGAACGTTCTACCAAAGCAGACTTGGGAGCGGATGGGAAGACCCGAGCTGCAGTGGTCTCTGATTTAGTTAAGGATGGGAAATCAGCAGGGGATCATCCCCATGGGGTGACTGTAAGGGGTGACTATAGATATTGAAGGTGTGAGCACGTTGGCTAACTTTGAAGTAATAGAAATTGTGGATGACAGCAACCCACCCTGCACTCCTTGTCATTGATTAGGCTATTGGCATGAACGAGGTAGTTAATCTAAAGAAGCAAAAGATGATATTTGAGAAAAAATCGCTTCGCATAATAGTACCCCTAGATCCTACTGAAGGATTTCGCTATACTGAACCAGTCCATGATTATGAGAGCGATGACGATTTGGACTGCATATACAAGATAACCACGTAAGACCAAGATTGGGTGAATCCAACAGTGGATGGATGAATTACATGGGATCGTGAGAGTTCCTGCACCTCAAACTCTGATTAAGAATTAGAGCGCTGGCAGAATTGGCTGCATGAAGTAACCACACTGAGTTGTAACATGATGACTGGTTGTTGCAGTGTGTGTCGTCGGAAGTAAGAAATCTACCCACTTATGATGTCCTGGATGATGTAGATATAATTTTGGATGCATTTGAGAGGGAGGTGCCAGAGAAGCAGTGCTTCGAGGATTTGTACTGGGCACTGCGCACTACACCTGTAAGATGGTGGGGTACGCATAACGGTAGCTTTGATGATTGGCGCAAGTGTAGGAGGATGATGAGAACATAGTTTGGGAAGCCAAATATATGAATCACGGACAAGTATGATGGGCAAGATGATCCATGTGTAGACTTGGCCAAATGGGCTAAGCCCCAACCTAAATGGGTGAACTAGTCTTGTCACACCCTGGATGTGATCCTAATGAATTGGTACTTAGAAACGGAACTCCGCCATGGTACAGGTGAATGGGATATTCTGCGCGAGGGATTCATAATGACATTCAGCTTTGAAGACAGGTTTGACTATATCAATGAGGTGCTACAAGAAGTAAAAGTAGCAATCTTTAGGATACCATCGGATCCTTTGGACTTGATTCAGCCTGATTGGACTACTCAATTGAGTCACGCGCTGGAATGTTATAGTGTGACTGTTGAGGAAGAAGATGAGGATCTGCGAAAGATTAACATCCCTGAAATAGAAAGTCACCATGAGGTTGAAGGATCGCAAATTGAGGATCCTGATATAACTGAACCAATGAAAACAAAACAGGTAAATATTGGTATAGAGGCGGAGCCCAAATTCGTGAAGATTGGATATTATTGGGACGATGCAACAGTGGATAAGGTCGGTGAATTGCTATGTGAATACTAGGATTTTTCCCTACTAAGTTTACGGATCTAAAAGAGATAATCAGGGACCTATGTGTTATGAAGATCACGGTGAAGCCCGATGTGAAGCCGGTTAAGCAAAGACCTTACCATATCAATCCAAAGTATAATGAGAAGGTCAACTTAGAGCTAAACAAGATGCTTGTTGTAGGCATCATTGAGCCTGTAGAAGAATTTGATTCAGTAAGCCCAATGGTGGTACAGGAAAATAAGAAGAAGGATGAAATAAGGATATGTGTAGATCTTAGGAAGTTGAATGACGCTTGTGTACCTGATCCTTTCCCAACTTTGTTCACTAATGAAGTGGTGGACAATGTAGGTGGCCAGGAATCATATTCCTTCACTAATGGGTTCTCTGGGTACCATTAGATCAAAATCATGTCGGAGGATAGGAGCAAGACAACCTTCGCAACTAAGTGGGGATTTTTTCAGTACACTGTAATGCCTTTTGGATTGAAGAATACGCTTGCGATTTTTTCATGCATAGTCATTGCCGTGTTCAAGGAATTTATTCACAAGTTCCTAGAAGTGTACTTTGATGACTAGACTATATTTGGGCTGGTGAAACGCCATGTAGCAAGTTTGTGCATGATGCTAGATACCTGTCGAAGATACCAGATCACACTTAATCTAAAGAAGTGCCTATTTTTTGTTCCTTTTGGGACCCTACTGGGTCATGTGGTTTGTAGATAGGGACTGATGGTAGATCTCACGAAGATTGCGGTGATACTTAACTTAGAAGCACCGAGGAGTTTGAAACAGTTGTGCACTACCCTAGGGCATACTATATATTACAGGAAGTTTGTCAAGGGCTATTCCTATATCAACACGCCTATGGAGAAGTTGTTGAAAAGGGATGTCACATTATATTGGAACGAGGATTGTAAGAAAATCTTGGATGTACTGAAGGAAAAGATGGTCACCACACCGATTTTAGTCTTCCCATATTGGAAGAAAGAGTTTCATGTACATGTCGACGCGTCATGTATAGCTCTGGGAGTAGTACTGACACAAGATAGCGAAGGAGACTTGGACCATCCTATAGCATTCGCAAGTAGAAGGTTATCCAAGGCGAAGAAGGACTATTCCACCACTGAGCATGAAGGGTTAGCCATGGTATATGTGCTCCAGAAGTTTAGACACTACTTCCTGGGTGGCCATTTTAAGATGTATAAAGATCATTCCGTGCTAGAAGACCTAGTCAATAAGCCTGTGTTGGGGGGGAGAATCTGCAGGTGGTTGTTATTGTTCCAAGAGTATGATTTTGAAGTTATTGTGAAGCTTGGACAATTGAACGCCGGACCAGACCATCTGTCACGCATCAAAACAGGGGGAGAACCCACTAATTTGGAGGAGGAATTGCCTGACATACAACTATTTGCAGTGCGCATTGTGGATGGTCATTTTGAAGATATCACACACTTCCTAAGGATAGGAACTACCCTGAAAGGATACACTGTCCAACGGAAGAAGGAGTTAGTGGTGCATGTTGTAGAATTTTCTGTCACTGCCAAGCATCTATACAAAATGGGGTCTGATGAGATATTGCAACAATATGTATCGGAGTTTGAAAGGATCAGTATCCTTGTGGATGCTCATGGGGGCGCCCTGGGAGGAAACTATGCGGGGAGAGCGACTGCGCAAGATTCTTCGCGCAAGGTTTTGGTGGCCAACCCTCTATGAGGATTCAAAAGCTTACTGCAACGCATGTGATGTGTGTCAAAGAACTGACAAGCCACGACGGAGGGATGAGCTACCTTTGAATCCACAGATGACATTACAACCCTTTGAAAAATGGGTGATAGACTTTGTGGGACCCATTCAGCCCCAAGGGAAGAAGACAAGAATGAGGTACATTATCACTGCGATGGAGTATTTGACTTGATGTGTGGAGGCACAATGTATAAAGGATTGCACATGCATGACTGCTGCAAATTTCCTCTTTGAGTATGTACTGGCGCAATTTGGGTGTTGAAATATTTTGATGAGTTATCGCAGTATGCACTTTTTGAATAAAATGATCAGCGCGCTGATGGAGGAATTTTAGGTATATCACAATAAGAGTACACCTTATCACCTGCAGGCTAATGAGATGGTGGAAGCATTCAATAAAGTGCTGGAGAACGCACTGACCAAGGTTTGAAATCCTCAGCGAATTGATTGGGACCTACGCATACCCACAATGCTATGGGCCTATCAGAGGACATGCAAGAAATTGACTGGACAAACACCGTTTAAGCTTGTATATGGTGTTGAAGTGGTGATGCCCATGGAATAAATTATGCCTAGTCTCGCATAGTGACACTCATGGGTATGATGGATCACAGAGCCCTGGAAGAGAGGCTCGCGCAGCTGGCTGAGCTTGAGGAAGAATGATTTTTAGCTGGATTTCACCAACAGGTCCAAAAGCAGCGTGAAAAAGCATGGCATCATCAGCACATTAAGTTTCGCACCTTTAAGGTAAATGACCTAGTTTTGTTATATGACAACAAGTTCGATAAATTTCCAGGAAAATTCAAAATGCACTAGATAGGGCCCTATGTCATTAAGGAGATTACCAACAGAGGAGAGGTTCAGTTGGTCAAATGAATGGAGATCCCTTCTTAGGAAAGGTGAATGACAGTCACTTGAAGCCATACACCAGTGGTCTGGCCATGTGACTACATGAAGGTAGCACAGTCTTAGCACTCTAGGCAACTGAAAGGAGGTGTGGGACTATAAAATATATTGTCGGGGTTGGGAGTTGCGCGATTGGAGAATTGAGCGAAGCAAGGAAGTGTCACAAGCTCCACGGTAGCATGAAGGGAGCTATTCTACCCAGAGAGAAATCGCACAGGTTGGCTGGAAAGTGACCGTTAAAGTCACTATTCATGATTTGACGATAGAAATGTGGCCAAATGGAGGGAGCAGCCAACATTTAAGACAAAATTTATGGGTCAGATCCTTGAAAATTTGTAGCCAATCCAGCATTAATGAATTGAATTTTGGGGGAACGGTCAGATTTGCATTCAAAATGCCCTATACTTTACACGTGGTTGTCTAGTGAAAAACACTTGGCATTTTGAGAATTGAGTTTTTGAGCTCTCAGGCGCACAGGAACTGCGAGCAATTCAAAGTTTTGGTAGCTAGTTCAGTATTTGAGACATTGTCGAAGGTGACACAGGAGTTCTTGCAGAACATCATGTCGGCACCCATAGAAGCTATAGATACCGAAGTAGAGGAGTCGATGCTGGAATTTGATATGGAGGTTGAAGAAGTTTCTCTCAAGGTTGCTGAAGTATTAGCAGAAGTCCCCAAATCACCAAGGATGCCAAAACCAAAGCCCACCCCAACCAAGGAAAGCGCGAAGGATAAGAAGGGCAAGCAGCCTGTGACACCAGTGCACACATTGTCGAGAAGAAACCCACCGAAGCCCACCATCCAAGAGAAGGCCAAAGCCATCAATCTAGAGCCGGAGGAGGAAGAAATCGAAGATATCTCGATGGACGATGAGGATGTGGGAGTAGACGTGGAGGAAGTTGAAGCTAAGGGTGTTGACCCTGTCACTCGGTTGCCTGACTATGTCCCTCCACGCAAGGGCAAGGCCAAGGTGTCGAAAGATATCGATGAGAGCAATGCCCCCTTGCAAAACCCTCAGATGTTGGATGAAATTGTTTTTGAAGGATTGCATTATGGTGGGTTCCTCTGTTAAAACTCGAAGACTGGTTCTTCGCTGACCATGAGAAGTTCTTGCACCTGGTGACTGAGTAGATGATGCATCACATTATGGATACAATCACTGGAATGACCGCATTGGAGTCGTAGAAGTGACTCAAAAAAGTAGACAAGGCAGGTTTGATCAACCTATTATGGGTGTCGCACTACAACTACACCCCGGTTACAGTATTGGTCATCAAGTAGCTGCTATGCTTGGTGTATGCTAGGTGTCTGTGGAAGTGTTACACCAATGAGGTGTTGGCGCTTGTCGTCACACTAACAGCCCAGTGCACCGAAGGAGTTCAGTTCAATTGGGCAGACTATTTATGTGGAGAGTTCCTTGCGAACTTCCGTGAAGCACAAGAGATCAACAAGAAATTCCATTATACGTGGCTCTTCCTATCGATTTTAATGGTAGCATGTGAGCTGCCAGAGGACAAATGATTTCCTTTGGATGCGTCAGACCTACCAAAAGTAGTGAAGTACGCTTTACTGTGGGCGACCAAGGATGCATAGTGAATCAAGGACAACAATATCTTCTGGATATTGATGGAGATGAACGTCCGCATGGCCATCAATTGAAAACCGTGGTTGTCAGCTACGGTGTTTTCCAACCTATAGGGCTACACAGAGTTCAAAGCAGATTTCCACCATGTGGCTATTAGAGCATGGAAGGACTCTATGAAGAAATGGTATGACTTGTCTTACCTGGCAATCGATGACGCCATTGATGTTGTACTTGATCGATGGCTAGTAGAGTGGCGCACTACAGCAGATTTGGCAATGGGAGGGAGCAAGTCCACCGCACAGAAAAGGAAGGAGGAGGCCAAGCTCAAGATTACGTAGCTTTCCGGAAGGAGAAAGAAAGAGGTCACTGATAAGGCCCAGGGAGAGTGTGATGCCGCTCAACAGACAACGAAGCAAACAAGAGGAACAAAGTGGGGCTCTGACAAAGGCGTGAGGTCGACTTCACCTGACACAGAGGAGGAGACAGACGAGTAGACCTAGAAGCATAGTACAAACCCACAGGTGACATTCGCCCGCATCAAGCGTCCAAGGGAGCAAGAGAAAGGAGGGTCCAGGAAGAAATCCAAAGCCACTAAGACATTGTTGGACCCAATCACGCTAACAGAGGGTGATTTTCATGAAATCAGTGACATGGTGCAAGATGTCACCACAAAGGCCCTACAACAATTTTAGCAATAGCAGCAACTCATATCGGGGTCTATCTAGACAAGTTTGCAAGAGCTGTAGACCCACGCGTCACAGGCTGGCACGGTGTCCAACAACATTGCTATCGGCACTTCAGAATATGTTGAGATGTTGCACGCGAAGGCCTCAAGCATGATAGTGCTGCCTAATGGAGCACTGACCATGGAGAACAAAGCTGACAGGCCCACTGTTAGCGCCCTAAAGGGAGTAGGATTGAATCTGGCAGCGCTCCCTGGTGAAGCGCTCTAGTTGTTGTAGGATGGAGTGATTGCAGAACTGAGGGCCCATGAACACTGCACCCTACAAGTGTTCAACGAGCAGTGGATTAACAATGAGCAGATGGCACTACAACGAGACTCTTCCATCGCCACTGTGACCGAGGAGACCAACCAAAATAAGCGTATAATACAGGTCATCAAGGAGGCATGTCAAATGGTCCCAGAGTTGTCCATTCCTAAAGAAGAACCAGTTGAGGTGAGCATCCACAAACTGGCTACAGGTGCCCGCGACGCTCGGACATAAATGGCAAGGGTTCAGTTGGAGTTGAGCCTACAGATAATCGAATTCTAGTCAAAGGCCTAGCCTTTAGCCCTGCTAGAAGTAAAGGATCAATGTGCAACCACTATCACAAAGGCAATAGCGGTGGTTGACAGTGCAGTAGCAGACTGCACACATCTTTTTGAGCAGTTGTTCGAGGTCCTTACAAGCTTGCAGGAGGACCCTAATGTACAATGGCTGAAGACAGAAGTGTGAAAGCTACAATAGCGGTATGATGAGGTCAAAGGCACAGTGCAAACTATCATGCTCACACAGAGATTGGCGAAGCTGCAAGAGGCCAAGCAATTGAAAGAACAGATAGATCTCATGTTGCACAAGGAAGCAGAGCTGAAGGCGCAAATGAAGCCCTAACTCAATGAGGCTTACATGGTCACAACCTCTATTGAAGGAAAGCTTGTGACTCTGCAAGCAACTCAACAAAAGCTTTAGGCCAACAGTTTAGGAGTAGTGACCAAGCAAATGGTGGAAGACACGAAGCAGGCAGTTGCCTAGTGCATTGTCGAGGTTGCCTGCCGAGTGACTCGAGGGTGAGTCATGATGTTTGCATTGGGGGCCTTTTGGGAACAAGATCCCCCAAGGACAGTTTTGGGGCTAAAAGCACATGTTTCGGGTCGAATTTTGTAATAAAGTTGTAAAGACTCCACATTTGGTGGTTTCGGAGTGCGAAGGTGTCATGAGTCGTAAAGGGTTATCAGCCCTTATTTTTGTAGAGTAAAGTCAGCTGTAAAGATCTACCCATGGTATGTGGACCATGGGATTGTATAAAAAGGGCTAAGTAAGTAATCTCTAAGTAATGAAAAGGAAGTTTTGGAGTCAATAAGAAGTCTTGAATGATAAGGAGAAGAGTCAAAGTTTTAGGTTGTAGCGTAGGTAGAGTCTTTGAAGCTGAGTGCGTAGAGGCCTAGGGTAGAACTCCACAACTGAGTCTGTTGACCCCTATAGTTGTGTGCACAGGGAGGATAGAGTCTGTAATCATCTAGAGATATCAATAAAGAGAAGAATTATACAAATTTTGCATCTTTGTTTCATGCTAATGCATCTTGTCATATTGTGTATGAACATTTATAATTCTTATGTGATGCAAGAATATATGTTATTGTGTTGGTTAATAGAAGACAAGTAAGAACATCTGTTTATGCATTTCTAACTGTGATTGTTTAATAAGATAAGTAAGATACTTAAGCTAGTTTGGGAATCTGCACAGCACGCTGCCCTAGCAACGCGAAAGCACCTGAACCCCAAGTTAGGGTTGTGCGAAGGTCAATCGTACCCCTTCACAAAGGTACTAAAGACCGGAATAAAGGGCTAGACAAACATAGCCCTAGAACTTAATGACCTGCACGAGAGCAGGAATAGAAGGAATAAACTGACATCACAACCATCTCAAGGTGTGGAAACTTGGTTCCAGCATCCCCCCATACTGCTTCGGGTGACACTTCACTCCGCAATCCATGGGCTGATGTCGAAAGGGTTAGCAGTATAGGCATTTGTTTGGCTAACTAACATTGAACCTAGGTCAGGCCCCACCAAGCCAACAAAACCTCTTTCCCATTTGCAAACTACTAGACCACTAGATCTTCCACCCTTCATCAGATAGTTGGATGATTGGTAAGCCATAACACTCAAATGTTGAAAATGGAAACTGGAAAACATAAAATGCACAACAATATTGATTCCCAAAACATTTGTATCTTATGTTTATGAGCAAATGCCTTTTATTTGATTTTACTTAAGATGAGGTTTGATTAGTTTTGACAAAGTCACCTTAACTAAGAAATTATAAAAATTAAAAATGCATAGTGCTTAAGATTAACCATGCCTTTATTATCCTATAACTAACTATTATACTAGCTATAAATTATTTCCAGAGGTGGCACATCAGTTCTTCATTGTTTTAGCAAAAATGACCCACCTTCTCAACAAGTGGCGAGAATCTATATTCAAAAGAAACCTGGGACAACTGTTTGTCCTAAGACGGAAGTTGCCATTTGTTCTAAGAAGGAATTTGGCTTTGGTGCCCACCAATACACATCATAGTCTGCTACTATAGGTCTACTAGTGTGTCTTCCTCCTATAGGTCTAGTAGTGTGTCTTCCTCTAAAAACTACTAAAAATCCAAGATTTTATCAAGTGGGTGGGAAATGTGAACTTCCTCTTCGAGCATAGGAGGTTCATAGGGCTTGAGATGATTAACATTAACCACATTGTGGAGGTAAAGCTGGCAAGACAAATCTAAATGACATGCATTCACACCATAGGGACTATAGTAGATGGGCTTGAGTTTATGATGTCACTTCCCCTTAAAAAATAATTTATCCATGAATGTATGTGTTAATTATGGTGTTTCCATACTTGTCTCTACATTATTAGATTAATTTTGTCTCTTAAATTTTATAGTATATTATAGGTTAGCTATAAATAACATGGAAAGTTATTGTCTCCTAGGTGAACATATTAAATATCCATTAACGAAATGTCCTTTTTCAAAAAAAGTGCAAAGGGATTTTCGTATAGGAAAATGCGTGGAAAATAGGATGGCCCTTTCTTCCTTGAATTCTTCAAATAGTATATGGAAGAAATTTTTTGGAAAATGTTAGATCTCTTCCATGTGTAGTATCATGAGAAACATGGATTATTATAAACACAATCTTATTTCTAGATAATTCTTTCCCTCATTAAATATGTTTTATAATATAAATCATATTTATGATGATATTCAACAACTTGCAAAATAAAAGAATGGAAAGAATAAAGAACCAATTTATACTTTGAAAATCCATTTTCTTGGAACAAAATGTTAAATATGGTACCATAACCTCTCCTTTTCGAAATAATATAACAACAAATATTCATTGTAGTAAATTCAAAACTAGACTTTTAAGTGAACTTATAGACACATAATGTTATAATGAAAATAGAGTAAAGGAGATCTAAATTTGATGATATATATTATGATAAAAATCCAGAAGGACACGAAGCATTCTCTTACTGTAATAAATTTTGTGTTATAAAAGTAGGAAAACCGAATACATGGTCCAAAGTGTTGTGAACACTTCGTCTATGATTCAAGATAGAGTAGAATAAAACTTGGTACTTTTTTATAGGTTACAAACAAAAAATAAATGCCTTTGGAAGACATGGACGGAAAGTGTTTTCCCTTATTTGCTTATATATCCTTGGCCTTGGCTATACTTGAATAAAGACTCGACTCGATCAGATGCCCAAGGCCTTAAGTCAAAATAACAAGCAAATTTCTCCCAGCACACCTGCAATAGTTGCACACAGTCTTATGTAAATAAAATTGTCAAATATAAGAAAAAAATTCTCAATTTCCTTTAAATTTTCAAAGAAAAATGAGGTGGAATCTGTTTGGTCAATTTAATGTGTCCTAAATTGCTATATTATTTATCAATCTGGGAGTCGTAAACTGATGAAGTGTGGCGCATTATATGTGCAAGACAGCCTCTTTCTTATCATTTTGTCGTTCTCAATTTTTATTTTGTTTTGGGGGGTTTTATCTTCGTTTATCTCCTAATATGAATGGAAATCCTATTACTGAGTTTTAAGAATACTCTAGAAGGCAAGTATGGATATAGATTTTTAAGGCAATTGTGTCCTCTATAATGATTTCCAGAACTTAACACTTCAAAGGCTCTTAGAACATACTAGTGATGAAATTAATACTTGAACAAGAATAAAAATGTGCTGCTATTCAAATCAAGCAAATAAAGAACTACTGCCCATGAAACTATTATCTCTGCTGCTGTCTAAATACAGAAAAATGAATTAAGCTACTGCACTCAAATAAATCAAAAATTGCAAAAAAGTAAAACTAAAATCAAATCACATCATTAATAATCCGATTCCTTGCCAGTTAGTCTAAGCTATGGCTTTCGGAGATAATCGTCAATGATATGAGAAAGTTGATGTCTAATTGCAGAAAATTAAAACTAAAATCAAATTACATCATTCATAATACGATTCCTCGCCAATTAGTCTAAGCTATGGCTTTCGGAGATAATCGTCAATGATATGAGCAAGTTGATGTCTAATTGCAAAAAAGTAAAACTAAAATCAAATCACATCATTCATAATCCGATTCCTCACCAGTTAGTCTAAGCTATGGCTTTCAGAGATAATCGTCAATCATATGAGCAAGTTGATATCTAATTGTAGAAAAGTAAAACTAAAATCAAATCACATCAATCATGGTCTGATACCTCGCCAGGTAGTCTAAGCTATGGCTTTCGGAGATAACATCAATGACATGAGCAATCTGATATCTAAACTAACTACTAAAGCAAGTGAACAAGACTGGAATCAAAGCATAACTAGAATTAAAAAAAAAACTAAGAAAAGCAAAGTCAGCAGAGAGGCTAATTCCATGTCACTAGTTATTACGAAAATTGCATGAAAAATGCCCGGGCCTACTCTGTCCTGAAACATACACACACTGATCAGCGTTAACAACAATATACAAAGCTTGTAAAATCATAAACAAGAATGAAATGTTAATATCATAACAGATGAAATATATACATAGGTGGATAACTATGAAACATGTGAAATGGAAATAAGGAAACAATACGTAAAAACTGTACAGCAAAAAGGAAACAAAACCTCAGCGTACAGGGGCCCTCTGCACAACCTCGGTCAACAGGCTATCAATCCAAAATTATGTTCACACAATCATATAGAAATAGAGTCTTCTTTATATATCAAAACAGAGGAAGAAATCCTCTCGTTACCACAGTGGAACTAGTGTCACGGCACAGTAACTTTAACAGCAAAATTACATTAACAAAGACTAAACTATGCGTTTGGAAACGCGTTATTTATAACAAAAGCTTCATAACTGTTTTCCTATGAAACTACATGAACAGAGGACATGTAAAAGACAACGTCCATGGATTTAGCATAATGGTTGCCGAGATTATTAAATCTATCAACTGTGGCTGTTGGATTCGCATCGTGGGGCAGTCTACAGCTGTCAGCATGTCCCCAGGGATCTAGGAACAACCATGAATCCTTCACGTGCTTGAAGACGGAGTCCTATTACTGTAGGATTCCTCTGTTTGACCACCACTTGACCACGTTTGACCACAACTTTCCTTGATGAATCTGGCTGAACCAATAGGACTTGATCCATGTCCATGTCATTCTTGATCTACCCACGTGTCCCGTTTTGCCTGATGACACCTGCAACCTAGAGTTTAACAAAAACAGCAGCAGAAATTTGAATCAGTTGTGGAAAGTGGCTACATTCTGTAGCTCATGAGCAAAATCTAAGTCAAACAGCAAACACAAAAACATAGTTAGAAAACCACTTAAATGCTCTTTTAGAATCAATATGCAATGATTTCTGATAGCTTATGGAGTACTGGTGAGGGGAAAAAGGTCTGGGAAAATGTGTAGGAGAGGTGTAATTTCAAAGCTCAACATACCCCCACTGTGAAGGTGTTGCATGTCCTCATGTAACCAAAGTTTTGATCATCCTCCTTTCAGTTCATGTGTTCTGAGGCCTCTGCCAATACATCCATCCTTCTTTTCTTTTTTCTTGGGACCACTATCATCCTTAGCTTCCTCATTAGACACCTGAATTTGAGGTTGATGAGAGCCCTGCTCAACCTCCTGTTCTTTTTCTTTAATTTTCTATTTTTCTTCTGCCATAGCCCAAGATGCAACATGGTGTTGTCATGAATAATCTTATCTAACCTGCCATGTTCTTTCAATGTTTCATTTTCTCCTTTTATGTGTCTATTTAAGACCTCCAACTCAAAAACTTCCTATTTTAATGATTGGATCTGAGCTTCTTGAGCTATATTAGGCTAGGAAGATGAAGTGCCTTGGTCCGTGGCTGTTTTCTCCAAGGTCTCAATATAATCATACATTTCTTTCTGGATTGGATCTATCTTAGGTGTGGTCTTCCTTGGGCTGTCCCCAAAATCTAGTTGAGAAGGACTGATCTCAAACTCTGGCCGAGAAGGACTATTTTCAAAATGTAGCTAAGGAATAGGAGTATGGTGTGGGCCACGGCTAGGAGGGATTGCTAAAGGTTGTTCCAATGTTTCTCCTCCTAAATCAATAAAGTGGGGCCCTTTCGTTTGTACCTTCCTCAATTTTCATTTAAGTCTG
This sequence comes from Pinus tabuliformis, assembly GCA_031772625.1. Lineage (NCBI taxonomy): Eukaryota > Viridiplantae > Streptophyta > Pinopsida > Pinales > Pinaceae > Pinus > Pinus tabuliformis. The sequence goes on from CM062807.1 coordinate 783,325,186, forward strand.
GAGCTCCTAAAAATTTTTGAACTAGTGTCTTCTTTCTCCACACTTTGTTTTTCTTTCCCTTTTCTCTTTGCTGCAACTAACTATTCCTAAAGGTAAACTAGTCTTTCAGACAGTATTTGGTGGTCCTCTTCTGAGGAAAGTTCTGGGGTTTGATAGACAGCCTCAATATTTCTTTTCCCTTTTGATTTTCTTGGCTTCTTACCCTCAGTTCTTTCCTTCCTACTTTCAAACAATTTTTCTTCCCTACTAGTTTCTTCAACTATGTTAGTAGGAGTATCCTAAATTCTATCACTTGTTTTCTTTCTTCTGCTTCTCCTTGATGAGCTGACTTCAAGGGTTTCTTATGGATCTTGAAAGAAATTTCTAACTAAAAAATGCTCCCAGGTGTCCATCATTTCCTTTAATTGTCTTTCAATCAAAATTTTCACAAGGCCGTGATGATACAAGTGGGGTCTACGTCCCCCAGATTCTTTTGGACAGTGATGGACATTTTCTTCAGGCTATTTAACAAGAAGTAGGGAAAATTAATAGTTTGGTTTTCTAGAAAATTCATCAGCAACCAGGTGTGGTACATGTACATTGATCCGAATCGTCCCTCACATGTGATGAATTTTTGGATTACCGATAATAGACTAGCCCATTTTTCTTCTAAAGCAGAGACATGGATTCCATGTTTAAAGATGGTTACATCCATACCTAGATTTCGTAGAATAACCCTCCATTCTATCTCGTCAAAGCTTTTATTTTTGAACCAGCATTCTCCCTCCTGTGGGAGTTCGGTTGCAGCTACTATGGACGCCTCTGTGACTGAGAATTTAAGGTCTCTTACCTCAACTTCCACGCCATCAAAATCCCTAGCAAAAGTCTTCGTAACTTCCTTGTTGCAGCCTCTAAATTTTTGACAGAATTGTAGCCATCGTGCCTTCCTTAACATGTTTTTTAATTTTGGATACCCTTCCATAAATTTGGGCCCTTCTGGCTCTGCCCTCAACAAAATACCCATTCCTTCCTCCCGTCTTAAACACATCTACGTGGGTATTAGATGAACAGAGGTGAGACATCTGGGTTAGCGGGGAATGGACAAGATTTATGGAGAAAAACCAATGACTGTAAATGGAAAACAAAGAATAAGTAGCGGGATTGAGTTCATGGAGTGGAGCAGAGGCTTATGTGAATAGGGTAGGAATGCAAACGTGACTTCAATAGAATAGTAGGGGAGTAAAGTGAGACCGATAGTGTTTTAAACTTGATGGCTACAAAGTAGACGTAAACATGCTCACAAAATGGTTGCGGAATTTTTGCGGTGGAGAAGGGTCGTGATCAAATTGACCACGTCCCCATAATTACAGGTGGAGTGTCAAAGTACAGCCAAACACGAGTTAAATCCGGAGGCTTGATCATGAGGCCGTTTGAAAAATAAATGCAAGGTTCGTGGAGGAATCATATAAAGGTCGTGGAACGGTTATGGACGCTATCAATGCCAATCATTGCATATAATGGAGCCGTGGTTTCATAACTATATAAAATGTGCTCTAAATGCTATTTGAAATAAATCTTACTCATACCTTGGAAAAAATTTCACTTTTCGTCCATTAACCTTTGATCAGCTGCTCCCCGTTGATGCTTTTAGGTGCCTCATATCTTCAAAATAGGTCCTTGGTCACACCTGCATTTGATTTTCATGATCACTTAACTAACATCTGACTGTCAGTGTTGAAAAACAGAGTGATGGCTGTGGAATCAGCTTCTAGCTGCGGAAACTGGGTTCAGCTGCAGAAACTGACACAGTGATCATATGACTGAATGGAGATGGATAAATAATGACTGAATGAATGAAAATGGTCATAAAAGGAATTTTATTGGCGGAATGAGATGATGAAATGAAAATGAAATGAAGTGAAGTGAAATGAGGTGAAATGAAGTGAAGTGAGATGTCATGAAACTATGAATACAATGAGAGAAGATTTTTTTTTTTTTGGAAAATATAGGGCATCAGGAGTTCCTGATTTTCTCCTTGTATTTTTTGTATAAGACTGCCAATCAGTGATTGGTTTTTAGGCTTATACACATTTTTTTATTTATTATAGAAACAGAAAAGAACAAAGGCTAGGATGGTGGAGAAGAAGTATTCTTCTTCACCAGCCTTATTGCAGAACTATCTTGAAATATTTTGACAAATTCCTCTTTTGAGAGTGGCTTATGATAGATCTTTAATCTGTGGCCATTCACAATAATAGGAGTTTGATGTTCATCAATGGTTTTGATTCTTACCACTCCATTGCTAAAGATTTTGTCAATCTCATATGGCCCAAGCCAATGAGTCTGAAATTTTCCTTTAAAATCTTTAAACTTGGAATCAAATAGCAATGCCCAATCTCCTTCTTGAAACTTTTTCTCCTTGATGTATTTGTTATGCCATTTAGCTCTTTGATATTGAACTAGATTAGTTCTTAGGATTGCCTCTTGTCTGATCTCATCTATCTCATTCAACTGCTCCATTCTATGCCTTTGGGCTTCTGATAGATCCATTCCCAACTGAACTGCCATCTTGAAAGTTTTGACTTGGAACTCAATGGGGAGCAGGACTTCTTTCCCATAAACAAGTTCATAGGGAGAATGTCCTGTTGTATTCCTCCATGTAATTCTGTAGTCCCATAAGGCTTCAGGAAGCCTTTCTGTCCAATCTATTCTGTGTAGATGAACAGTCTTGGTGATGATGCCTTCAATAACTTTATTTGTAGACTCCACTTGACCATTTGCTTGCGGATGGTAAGGAGTAGATTTTCTGTGCTTGATTTTGTATTCTTCCATCAGCTTTTCCACCAAGTTGGATGTAAATTGACTTCCCTGATCTGTCACAATTTATCTTGGAACACCAAAGCGAGTAAAAATATCCTCATAAAGAAAACTAACAACTGAATTCCCAGTATTAGAAAATAATGCTTTGGCTTCTACCCATTTAGTGACATAATCAGTACATACCAATATATACTTTCTTTGTTTAGATGGTGGGTTAATAGGTCCAATGAAATCTAAAGCCCATTTTTCAAAGGGTTCGATGAGTACCTGTGGCTGCAATGGCATTTCATTTGAAAGGGTAGGTTTCCCTACTCTTTGGCAGTTGTCACACATTTTGACATATTGTTTTGCATCTTTGAAAAGGGATGGTCAATAATATCCTAAAGAGAGGATTTTATAGGCTATCCTTTTGTCATAAAAGTGTCCACCGCATGGTTCATCATGACATGCTTTGAGGATATCAGGCATTTCATCTTCCCTAACACATCTTCTGATCACAAGATCTGGCCCTGTTTTAAACAATTCGTTAGAAATCCATGAATCTTTTGAACTCTCTTGAATAATCTTCCTTTTTTCACCAGGAAATAAATGTGGAGGTAGTTTACCTGTAACTAAATAGTTAGTTATATCTGCATACCAAGGGGTCTTAGTAGTTACTACAAATAAATATTCATCAGGAAACTTATCCTCTACAGGAGAATCTTCTTTAGTTTTCTGAATCCTAGACAAGAAATCAGCGACTGTATTTTGTTTCCCTGGTCTATCCAACACAGTAATATTGAATTCTTGTAAAAGTAGGATCCACCTTGTAACTCTGCCATTAGTAATAGGTTTTTTCATTAGATATCTAATTTCAGAATGATCAGTATGAATAAAAGTTTCATAGCCTGTTATATAATGTCTAAACTTATTGATTGCATGAACAATAGCTAAGAACTCTTTTTCAGTCACAGTATAGTTCAACTCAGTGGGAGTTAAATTTTTACTAGTATAGTAAAAGTCATAAGGAACTAAATCTTTTTGACCCAAAACAGTTCCTAAAGCTGTATCTAAAGCATCTGTAGAAATATGGAAAAGCAGTTTCCAATTTGGTCCTCTCAAGATAGGCGCTTCAGATATTCTTGTTTTCAAAGTTTCAAATGCTGATTGACAATCAGGATCCCACTTGAATTCACAGTCTTTTGTAAACATTTTGAAGAGTGGAGATGCTATTTTAGTGAAGTTTTCTATAAATCTTCTATAATATCTAGTAAATCGTAGAAAACTTCTAACATCTTTTTGACAATTTGGAATAGGTAATTTGGAGATGACTTCAACTTTTGATCTATCAACTTTAATCCCATCCCTTGAAATATGATTTCCTAAAACAATACCTTCAGTAAACATCATAAAGCATTTTTCATGGCTTAATGAAAGGTTTGTCTCTTTACATCTTATAAGGACTTTCTCCAAATTTTTTAATGCCTCTTCAAACGAATCACCATAAACTGTAAAATCATCCATATAAACCTCTACACAATCATGAATTAGATCAGAAAAAATTCCTAGTATTGCTCTTTGGAATGTTGCAGGTGCATTACATAATCCAAAAGGAAGCACTCGATAAGCAAAAGTTCCCCATGGATAGGTAAATGTGGTCTTATCTTGATCCTCAGGTGCTACCTGAATTTGATTATAACCACTAAAACCATCCTGAGATGACAAGTACTTTTTGCCTGCTAATGTATCTAATACTTGATCGATAAAGGGCAAGGGAAAGTGATCCTTCAAAGTTGCTTTGTTCAATTCCCTGTAATCAATGCATACCCTCCATTTACCATTCTTTTTGGGTACTATAACCAAAGGAGAAACCCATCGGCTATCTGAAATTGGATAAATGAAGTTTACATTGAGTAGTTTTTGGAGCTCTTCTTTCACTATCTCCCTAAGATTTGGATTCATCCTTCTCTGAGGTTGTCTGATTGGTATACTATTTTCCTCGATATAGATATGATGGATGCAAGTCTTAGGGTCAATACCTTTCATATCAGTATACTCCCATACAAAGGCAGTAGAATGTTTTTGCAAGATTTTGGTTAGCTCCTCCTGTTGTGATATTTCCAAATTTTTGTTGATATTCAATGTTTTACCTGGAAGAATCTCAATGGTAGAACTATCGAACTCTTCCATAGAGTAAAGAGACATTTTTCTTGATGATAAGTACTCAATATTAGAATCTCAATGAAATTGTGTGTGGTCATATTCTACAGGTGTTTCAAAATTTTCTAATGTGTTTAGAATTTGACTATCTTCACTAATTTCAGAAATGGTAAAGACAAGTTGTATATTGTCCTTATCATCGACCCATTCATTGTCTCATACTTCTATAACTGCTTTTGCTGGAGGATACAGATTGAATTTCTTTGTCAAACTACCATAAAAAATATACATATCTCCAGATCTACAACTCATGAAAGCATCAGCTGTGGCTAGCCAAGGTCTTCTTAAGATAAGTGGATGCCCTCCTAAATTACTCTTGGGAGTCAAAATCATGAAATCTACTGGATATTCCCAAGAATCTAAGGAGATTGAAATATCTTTTAATACACCATCTGGTTTGATTATTGATCTATCTGCAAGTTGCAGTAAGGTGGGTGTAAAAAGAAGATTAGGAAGTTTAAGCTGCTCCATAATCTGTCTACTCATAATGTTGATAGCAACCCCTAAGTCAATCAAAGTGTTTGGAATTTCTATCCCATTTTTATGGGTCTTGAAAATTGGACTACCTGGATCTACATATTTCAGAATGATAATTTCTCCCATCATGATATCTGCAATTTTTCCTACCAGGTGGATTCTTCTTGTATCTCTTGGTTTCCTTCCTAGTCTCTTAAGACTCAAATCCTTTATTGTTTTTGCTAGAATAGGAATCTCTCCAATGGCTTGTAGCAAGGGAATATTGATACATACATTCTTTAATTCATCTAGAAAATCATAGTCAGGCAACAAGATTTGTTTTTCCACCCCTTTGTCAATTTGTAATCTTTCAGGGAAAGGGGGTGTGGATGAAGATGTAGGTTGCTCAACTATAGGAGTTCTGGGGGTTGACTCTTTTTCTTTTTCTTTTTGAATGTTTTATTTTTGAATATATGCTTCCTCAGAACCTTTATTGACTTTAAGAGAATCCTCCTCAGAGGTATCTTGCTCTTGAACATCTATAGAAGGTTTTTCTAAAACTATACCAAACCTGAGCTGTACATCATTGAGAGGAATAATCATATAGGTAGGAAATTGTTTTCCTTCTACCATGTAAGCATTCTGAGGATTTTTGTTATTGGGATTTGGCAATGGCTGGGCTAGTAGTTGACTTGTCTTTTGTTGAAATGGAAGCAAGAGTTGAGAATTTGGATTTTGTTGAGAAGGTTGTTGTTGTGGAAATGGTAATGAAAGTTGTGGGTTTTGATTTGGAATTTGTGGATTTTGTTGATTTTGAAAAGATGGAGGATATTGATAAAATTGAGCAAATCTCCCATAAGGATTTTGCATCCCTTGTGCCCATGATTGGTATGAATTTTGAGATTGGGGCCAAGGTTGTTGCCAAGAGTTCCAATTTGGTGGGAGCTGAAAGTTCATAGGATTGTTAAATCCTTGATTTTTTGGCCCCTGCCATGGTCTTCTTGAAACAAAACAAAGGGATTCTACTGAATTTGGATCTTCCTGAAAGACAACTTTGAGCCCAGGAATTGAAGGACAATCCTTGGTCTCATGGCTTTCTTAGCAAATCACACATGTTTCTACAAATTTTGCATCCAAGGGACATTCCCTTAAAGCATGTTTCTTTCTACATTTTGGAAAAAGTATAGCTAAGGCTTCAGCTTCTACTTTCTGTTTGTTTTGTATTTTAAGGGTGTCTAGTTGTTCACTAAGGCTCCCTAGAATATCAGTTTTGAACTCATCAATCATATTGCCAATCTCTGCCCTACTTACTGATCCAGTTGCAGATTTGTTTGCTCTAATAAGAGAAGGATCTCTAGGCCCTTTTCCGGTTTTAGATTTTCCCCTTAAGATATGGACACATAGTTCTGCTATGTCATTGAGTGGAAGTTGAGAAATATCTCCCTTCCCCATCATGTTTAAAATATCTATCCATTCATATCTAATGGCTTTTAATAGAAGGGCTTTCAATGGTTCCTCATCTAAATTACTCATTTTTGCTCTCTTTAAGTTGTATTGAAATCTTTCAAGTAAATCCTCCAAGTTTTCATCTTCTTTTTGCATCGTCTTGAATACCTCATCCTTATTATTGGCAGGCATGCAATAATCCAAGTATCTATCCAAAAATGTTTGTTTCATATCATTCCAAGTCCTAATAGATTGAGTGACTAATCCCATGAACCATTTCAAAGCAGCTCCTTTCAATGTTGAAGGAAACAGTTTGAGTTTTTGAGAGTCTTCCATATAATCATAGGTTCGACATAAGACTTCAAACTCAAATAGAAATGTTTCAGGATCCTCACTTCGCAACCCATAAAAGTTTGGGAGGACAGATGGTGAAATGTTTTTCATTGTTGTATGGGTTTCCTCATCGGCTATAGGGAATCCAAATGAGTTATCTCCATCCCTATTTCCCCCATTGTTACCTCTACCTCCTCCATTGTTTCCTCTTCCTCTACCTCGACCCCCTCCTCCAAATCCATTTACTACTTCCTCTGTCATGATAGTTTCCTCAGAGTTATCAGAGTCCTCTGGTTCTTCTAGTAATGGTGAAAGAGGAAGAATTTCTCCCTCCTATTCTCTAGGTGATTCTACTTCTTTGATTACAATATATTCCCCTGTAGAATTGAAGAAAGGTTCTTCTCCTACGTCAGATTTAATGGATAGTGTGGGAGAGTCTCCTAATTCGGTTGCTTCCCCTTGAATTCCAGGAATCCTAAGGCTGGGAGTGTGAGTCGGAGATGATGGAGGTGTATCTTTTCTATGCCTTGAAGTAGTTGGAGTTTTGAAAATCAAACTTTTGGCCCTAGCTATAAACCTTCCCCTAGAATCTCTTGCTCTATGCATGCCATTTTTTTTTTTATTTTTTATTTTTCAAGTCGGGCTAATAATTCTCTTTCTGATCTTCCAGGTCACTCTAGGTGAAAGAAGAGAGCATAATCAAGAAATTATTGAACTAACAACTCTCTTTTCTGATCCTCCAGATCACACTGGTGCAAGAGGAGAGCATACTTCAAGAAGTTATCAATTTTTTCCTTCTTTTTTTCAAGAGATTTGCTACCTAGTTACACTTTCCTGGCAACAGTGCCGAAATGTTTGGTCAATTTAGTGTGTCCTAAATTTCTATATTAATTATCAATCCGAGAGTTGTAAACTAATGAAGTGTGGCGCACTATATGTGCAATACAGCCTCTTTCTTAATTTTTTGTCGTTTTCAATTATTATTTTGTTTTGGGGGTTTTTATCTTCGTTTATCTCCTAATATTAATGGAAATCCTATTCTTGAGTTTTAAGAGTACTCTAGAAGGAAAGTATGGATATAGATTTTTAAGGCAATTGTGTCCTTTATAATGATTTCCAAAACTTAACACTTCAGAGGGTCTTAGAACATACTAGTGATGGAATTAATACTTGAACAAGAATAAAAATGTGCTGCTATTCAAATCAAGCAAATAAAGAACTACTGATCATGAAACTATTATCTTTGCTACTATCTAAATACATAAAAATGAATTAAGCTACTGTACTCAAATAAATCAAAAATTGCAAAAAAGTAAAACTAAAATCAAATCACATCATTCATAATCTGATTCCTCGCTAGTTAGTCTAGGTTATGGCTTTTGGAGATAATTGTCAATGATATGAGCAAGTTGATGTCTAATTGCAGAAAAGTAAAACTAAAATCAAATCACATCATTCATAATTTGATTCCTCGCCAGTTAGTCTAAGCTATGGCTTTCGGAGATAATCGTCAATGATATGAGCAAGTTGATGTCTAATTGCAGAAAAGTAAAACTAAAATCAAATCACATCATTCATAATCCGATTCCTCACCAGTTAGTCTAAGCTATGGCTTTTGGAGATAATCGTCAATGATATGAGCAAGTTGATATCTAATTGCAGAAAAGTAAAACTAAAATCAAATCACATCAATCATGGTCTGATACCTCGCCAGGTAGTCTAAGCTATGGCTTTCGGAGATAACATCAATGACATGAGCAATCTGATATCTAAACTAACTACTAAAGCAAGTGAACAAGACTGGAATCAAAGCATAACTGGAATTAAAAAAAAACTAAGAAAAGCAAAGTCAGCAGAGAGGCTAATTCCATGTCACTAGTTATTACGAAAATTGCATGAAAAATGCCCGGGCCTACTCTATCCTGAAACATACACACACTGATCAGCGTTAACAGCAATATACAAAGCTTGTAAAATCATAAACAAGAATGAAATGTTAATATCATAACAGATGAAATATATACACAGGTGGATAACTATGAAACATGTGCAATGGAAATAAGGAAACAATACGTAAAAACTATACAGCAACAAGGAAACAAAACCTCAGCGTACAGGGACCCTCTGCACAGCCTTAGTCAACGGGCTATCAATCCAAAATTATGTTCACTCAATCATATAGAAACAAAGTCTTCTTTATATATCAAAACAGAGGAAGAAATCCTCTCGTTACCACAGTGGAACTAGTGTCACGACATAGTAACTTTAACAACAAAATTACATTAACAAAGACTAAAATATGCGTTTGGAAACACGTTATTTATAACAAAAGCTTCATAACTATTTTCCTATGAAAATACGTGAACAGAGGACACGTAAAAGACAACGTCCATGGATTTAGCATAATGGTTGCCGAGATTATTAAATCTATCAACTGTGGCTGTTGGATTCGCATTGTGGGGTAGTCTACAGCTGTTAGCATGTCCCCAGGGATCTAGGAACGACCACGAATCCTTCACGTGCTTGAAGACAGAGTCCTGTTGCTGTAGGATTCCTCTGTTTGACCACCGCTTGACCACCTTTGACCACGACTTTCCTTGATGAATCCGGCTGAACCAATAGGACCTGATCCATGTCCAGGTCATTCCTGATCTACCCATGTGTCTCGTTTTTCCTGATGACACCTGCAACCCGGAGTTTAACTAAAACAACAGTGGAAAGTGGCTGCATTCCACAGCTCATGAGAAAAATCTAAGTCAAACAGCAAACACAAAAAAATAGTTAGAAAACCACTTAAGTTCTCTTTTAGAATCAATATGCAATGATTTCTGATAGCTTATGGAGTACTGGTGAGGGGAAAAAGTCTGGGAAAATGTGTAGGAGAGGTGTAATTTCAAAGCTCAACAGAATCCTGGAGCGATCGATCCATCACCAATACACTCTACAATACTAGGTGCATTGAACATTTCTAGGTCAACAATACTTATATATTGCATATGTTCTATGTTCTACATGAAGATCACAATAGTTAATATATCTATGCTTTTCACTAAAATATGTTACAGAGGATACAATTCATTTGCACTTGTTGGTAAATACAATGTGCATTTTCTTTTCAAACGACATATTCCATACACAGCTACAATTACTCACTAATAAAAACAGAGTGAATTTTAACTAAAAAATTCTACAAAGGATACAGTTCATTTGCACTTGCTAGTAAATAAAATGTGAATTTTATTTTCAAATGATATATTCCATACACAACTACTATTACTCACTAAGAGAAACAGAGTGAATCTCCTATAGAACCAAAATTTGTCTCTTTTTTTTTTTTTTTTTTTCAAGACTAACCTAAGTACCCACGGGGGATTTGAACTGGTGACCTATCGCAAGGAGTGCCTTAATAGCGCACCCATTTACCGTCAATCCAAAGCCCCATGGGCAAATCTGTCTCTTTCTTGGTGGCTACACAAATGTCATATTCCAACAATTTCGTTGATATGTTGGCACTGATTGAGACAAATCTCGCTCCCAAAGCATAGAGGCTCTCAGGGTACTACTCTACAATTTCAGATAAATTGTTACTACTATGCAATTTCAGATAAATTTTTCCCACTTGAACCTAGGTTTCTAATTAAGACCAACTTCAAAATTCCTGCATCCCTACTACTAAACTCCCTGAAATAGTTTATCGTCTCATCTAATACTAATAGCAGCACTCATAGTCTCCAAACCTTCCACTAGAACCTCTCTGAGAGCTGGAAGACTCCCCATAGTCACTAAAACAGTGGGATCTAGAACCACCATAGCCACCTCCTCACCCACCACTATAGCTACTTCTCAATCCACTACCGTAACTGACTCCTGATCTTCCATAACTTGAACCCCCACAATCTCCTTGTGATTCACCATAGCTTGAAACACCAGATCGCCTCCCTCCTTAACCACCGTAGCTTAAAAAATGGCTCTCCCCTGAATTGCCAGAACTTCCAAACGACTCCCCCCTAAACCACCATAACTTCCAAAACCACTGCCTCGTAAATCATTAAAACCACCAAGTCTATTGTCTATTTCCTATTTCATTCGAGCTAGCTCTTTAAACTTAGAACCTATATCTTTTTCAATCGTCTTAACTTGCCTAATTTGTTGGTTGGTATGAATAAGGATAGCATTGCTGGTCCTACTAGCACGCCCTGATCTATGCACAGAAATATCTGAAGTTGTTGGGAGCTATAACGAGATCCACATTACGAATATCAAGACCAGATGTAGCGACATCGGTAGCAATCAACACATTAAAACACCCCTCACGAAAGTCAACAAGAGTCCTCTCTCGCTGATTCTGTGAGATATCATTCAAATGTAAGTACCCGACCTAGTGCCACTAACAAACTATCCGCATCTGATTTTGTTTGAGTGAAAACAATACATTTTCCCACTTTGAAATATTTGTTTATCAATGGGTTGAGAATCGAGCGTTTCCCATAGGTGGATGCAGCAATATCTGGTCAGCCTCATCCAAAACAGTAAACTATACTTTTGACAAGAATAATGCACCACGATTGATTAGATCAATAATGCAACCAGGTGTTCCAACAACTAAGAACATTGATTTGGCTCATTATAGGTACACCCCCATAACAACAAAGAGTATCTAGGCTTGGAGCAGATTCTTGGAATTCCTTGTCAACTTGGCACGAAATTTCCTGTGTTGGAGCCAAGACGAGTGCCAAGGGATATGATCTACGCCCATTCTTACGGTTGTGCTGAATGATTTTGTACAATATTGGGATTCCAAAGGCAAGATGTTTTCCAGTTCCTATCCTAGCGTGGCCAATCACGTCATGACCTTGCATTAGTGGTTCTAACACTGCTTTCTTAATGGGGAACAAACTAGTAATACCACACCTATCAAGAGAATTAATAATTTCTTCATCAATTCTATGCTTGGCAACATCAAGCCCTTCATCATCACCTCCAACTTTCTTTTTGGCTTTGACTTTTCATATCATAGTCTTCGTATTTTTTTTGAGGTGTCTTGACCACCTGATGCCCAAGAGGTGTGCCTCTCCTCCTTTGCGATTGCATATTCTGCCAACAACTGGGAACCTGCACTACAATCAAACGCTCTGACTAGAGAGTGGAAGCATATCACCTGCCTAATATCATCGTTGATGATTTTAGCTCTCCTGATGTCATACTGACTAGCGATTATAGGCTTCGGAGGATTGAAACACTTCGAGTGAAACCCTAAGAGACGAGCGAAAAAGGGTTTATCAAAATGGGATTCTTTAGAGGAAATGAACATAAGGAGAATCAAAGCCCTGTTGAACCTCCTCCATTGAGGGATTTCAATAGGGAAAAAGCTGCAATGGCTTTGGCTACCTTCGAAATCAGTTGTCTGTCTACAATGCTATTCAATTTTGGAACAATTCAAGTAGCCACGTCATACTGATTGGCGAATTGTAGGCTTCGGAGGATTGAAACCCTTCAAGTGAAACCCGAGAGTCAGGATACAAAGGGTTTGTTAGAACGAGATTCTTTAGATGAAACAAGCACGAGAAAAATCAAGGCCCTGTTGGTCCTCCTCCATTGAGGGATTTCAATAGGTGAAAAGTTGCAACGGCTTTGGCTGCCTTCTAACTCAGCTGTTTGCCTACCATGCATTTCAATTACGGAATAATTGAAGCAACCACGTCGTAGTAACTAGTGGATTTCAAGCTTCAGAGGATTGAAACCCTTCGAGTGAAACGTCGAGAAACAAGCGACAAAAGGTTTATTGAAATGGGATTCTTTAGAGAAAACGAATATGAGGAGAATCGAAGACCTATTGGTCCTCCTCCATTGAGGGATTTCAATAGGGGAAACTTCGCAATGGCTTTGGTTGCCTTCGAACTTAGTTGTCTACCTGGAACATCGATTCTTTATCCAAATCCAGATACATGAAAGCATTAACACTTTCAGATAAAGAGAGGGTCATATTTCATAGCTAGGTGAAAGAGAAGAGAGATTTGTATCATTGAGTGAGTTAGTTAGGTAGGTAAGCGTAAATTAAGGAGATAATAGATCCAATGGCCGAAAATGTTTCAATCATATAATATTTGATTTGATGGTGTAGATGGGTACACAATGCTAGTTGGGAGAATTTTCAAAGAGAAACACCTTACGGCGTAATAAATTCTACAAATATTGAATTCTAATAAGTATTTATGAGTTGGGTGTTTGATGTTATTATCATATTCATAGTTACTGTTAACTTTGTTGGTGTTTGGCCCAAAAATGGATCCAAAATACTCCCAAAGTCTTCAAAGTTTGCTTAAAATCATGCAAAGGGATCCAAAAATTCTCTTCGAATCTTCAAAAGTGCTTAAGATCATCCCAAGATCGAAACAAGCAAGGGAGAAGAGCCCTTGTAAGGGAAAAAATGCACTATCGGGAGGCTAAAACACTTCATAATCAGTCAGAAACTCTTATCGCAGGCTTAAAACCCGAGAATGATCAATGGCCTAGATCTAAGCGACAAATCGTAAATTGATGGTCCCAAGCAATGGTAATTGGAACTGGACAATGCCGATCAGCGATCGCCGATGATTGCTATCGGCGGGTCGTATCGGCGGAAGTATCGGTGGAGTATCGGCACACGTTGTGTGGAATGAGCGATAGTGATCGCCAATTCAACGTGGATCGTCGATCGCGCACATGGATCAACGACCCACATCGCATCGACGGATCACTATCGATGGAAACCAAAGGGGCGGGGCCTTTACATATACATATGGGCGACCCGATTTTGTGGACCCGACGACATTGTAAATGTTTTCTTATAAAATTTTAGGTCCGTACCAAAGCCTTGTTTTAATGCTTTTTCATTTATTTCATTATACAACAAAATACAAGGGATCCTTGAGGTAGTGCGATTGCGATGAAGCCCGGACCTAAAAGGGTTTGGGAAGTAGAATATATACATTTTCAAGTCTGCAAAAGGCTGGTTTTTATGCATTTTTTGTGTATTTTCATTATATAATGAAATACGAAGGAAGCCTGAGGCAGTGTGGTAGCGATGGAACCTAGACCCGATGGGTTTCTGGAATGAAAATATATCATATTTGAAATCCGAGTAAAGCCCATTTTCAATGTTTTTCACAGCTTTTATGTATTTACAAAATACAAAGGGAATCATAGAACAGGCCAAGAGCGACTTGCGATGGCAACAAGGCCAAGCCCAATAGAAAATTAAACCATATTTTGAGGACTTTGAGGTCTGGAATGAACGATGATGGGCAAGATTTATCAGTGTTGCAGCATTTTCGTTGTTTATAAGCAAAACAGTCATTGTTTGCAGTTTAAAGGGAAACACAAAGGCCCCAAGACTCGTTTCACCATATAACAATGCCCAGGAGATAGTTTGCCAGGAAATAGAGCCTGGAAAGGGAAAGAGAAGGGTCGCAGCACGCTGCATCTCGAAACAGAAAGATCAGGGAGCTCAAACAATGCAACAGCCACACTAACAAACATTATGGAGCATCTCTAGCACAGGAAAAGTCCGAGACAATGCAAAAAACACCAAAAATGTTTGAAAGAGTTTACTCTGCTATTAGAAGCAGAAAACTCCAATCCCATGCTTGCCTAGAGGGCATCAAATCAGTTAACAATGCAGATCAGAAAGATTAAGACTCCGACCCTCTTAGAGCTCAGGAGCATTGTAAACAGGCTATAAATAGCTGAAAGTAAGATGTAATACTGGTTCAACTCTTGGAGATTATTCCTCCTCTGTTCATTCAAGATTCTCATCTTCATTCTAGTAATATAAGCTTCTTTTGCCATTATATGTTCAATGTCTATTCTCTTTGTTGTTCTATGCTTGCACTTGAACATTTTGTTCATGTTTTCTGTGTGTCTAAGGCCAGATAATTGTCATCTTATCTCTGATTTGGTATATTAGATTTGCAAGCTTCTTTACTGCCTGTAACTAGCCATCCATATGTGGTCATATATGCATCTTCCAGTATAGTGAGTATTCTCTTTTGCTACCTGTAGCTAGCCATTGATATATGTTTATATATGCAATCTGTTGGTATAGTCAGTATTATCCATATATCCAATTAATTTATAACTTATTGAGCATTAGTGGTCTAAAGCCTTGCATTGATGAGAGCGTTCATGCATGCATTGAGTGAAAATAGAGCTAAAATGGTTATCTAACTTGATCCAAACCATCATTTATTCTAATAGTTCAGAGAATAATATTGAATATTATATATTACCAGGCATCTCTGAGCTACAACCTATGAGAGTTTCTTGGAGTGATAACATAATTGGCACCATTGACTGGGAGAAGAAACTGAAGCTCAACTTCCCTGGGAAATGACATAGATCTAGCTTTGATGATAGACAAAGTTTGGGCACTTTTTTGGTTGTAATCATCTATCTGGTGACTCTACTCGAGGCTGAACCTCTCAGCGAATCCACTTCATAGTTCTGACTCAGTTTGTGAGGCATACTCAGAGAAATCCTCAAAAGCTACAAGCTGACCCAGTGCCTGACACTGAAAAAGCCATCAAGACAGAAAGGTATTGCAGAAAGGAGAATTGGGTTCAGGTAAACCTAAACAATCTTCTATATCTCTTCAAGAGAGGCTTCTAATAGAACAAATACATGTTGAGAGTATAACATCTAATACTAGTAGTGAAGAAAAAATCTCAAATATTCATAAAGCTCCTTATTCGTTAGGTTCTCCTTTTGCTTTAAGCCGAAAGGAAACCTCACCTCCTATCCATCATACTCCTTTAGTCCTGTCAGTCACTCCTTAGCCCTCTATCATTCAGACTGCCAATACTATTTTAGCCACCACAGCTATGGCATGTCCACAAGCACCTGCCAAAATGGAAAGAATCATAGCTACTAGGTATGGACCTCTAATACTACCCACTCCTCTAAATGCCATTCCTACTGGAGAATATCAGAAGTATATGCCTAAGTTCACTGGAACTGAAGGTGTTTAAGCTGAAGAACATCTTGAGTCATTCTATAGTTGTGCTGATAATCTGGACATTAGTGAAGATGATGTCTAGATGAGAGTCTTTGTCCAAAGCTTAGATGGGGAGGCTAGAAAATGGTTCAGGGAACTGACTCCTACATCTATAACAGATATTGAGGCTTTAGATGATGCATTCCTAAAGCATTCGGGGGATAAGAAGGATCTCCTTTACTACCATACTAAATTTGGGAACATACAGAGGGAAAATGGTGAGCTGTTGTCTGATTTTAATAAGAGATTTAACCTCATGTACAGCAAGATACTAGCTGAAGTAAAACCCACCACTACCTATGCTAGACTCATCTATGCCAGTGCCTTTGATTCTAACTTCTGTTTATTGTTGAGGGAG
Organism: Pinus tabuliformis; assembly: GCA_031772625.1. Classification (NCBI taxonomy): domain Eukaryota; kingdom Viridiplantae; phylum Streptophyta; class Pinopsida; order Pinales; family Pinaceae; genus Pinus; species Pinus tabuliformis. The sequence continues at coordinate 783,341,808 of CM062807.1, forward strand.
AGGTGATGTGCTTCTTTGACTGATATGCAAGATGTATCCCTAGAAGTAGAATCAAACATCATGGCTGCAGAAAAGCTCAAAGGTAATGCTGATAGAAGGAGATAGAGGGACAAGCCTTCATCATCTTCAGATCCCAAGATTGATAAAATGGCCAAGATGACAAAGTCATTAGCCTCTGAAGTTTCCAAATCAAAGGTTGAGCAGCATTCTGGGAAATGAAGGGTTCCTAATCCTTTGCTCCTCCAAATCCAAATCCATATAGAAGAGAAAATGAGCAGTTGCAGATTTTGCAAAGAAACAAAGATGCCAATCAAGACCAGGGTGAAGACCCCTGTTCAAAATGTAGTCATGGAGGAAGAGCACTTTGAAGAGGATGATGAGATCCATTGTATGGAAGACATAGGTAGAACCACCTTTTTAACCAAAGCTACCTATGAGAAGTCATTATTCAATACCAGATCAGCCAAGAAAGGGATGGTGAAGTTGTTCTACAAACTGTAGATCAACACCAATATAATCTGAGGTCTATGATGAATAATGTCAAAGAAACTCTTGTTCATAAAGTTGTTATCCCTACATAAAAGCAAGCTAATAAACAAAAGAAACCAACAATTGATCCTATCATCCTCAAAGATCCACCCATAGAGGTAAGAGGCCTTGACAAGTCCCCTTCTTCCTTCAGTTTTCAATCATAAATTCAAAAGCCAAGAATACCTATGCATCTGATTGAACTAATGAAGAATGAATCGTTCAAGGAATCTATCCTTGAGGCTCTTTAGCCTAATGCCACCCAAGCTTCCACTAACTATGTAAAACTACAAAATGACTAACCAACTGTTATTCTCAGCCCAATAATTGAAAATTGTGAAGACAACTTCCCATCATTTTATATTTCTCTGTCTATTCATGATGAAATCCTTCACAATTTCCCTCTAGACACTAGAGCCAGCCATAATTCAATGCCCAAGGCTATTGTGGATAAGCTTAGTCTTGACATTACCAAGCCTTATCAGTTGCCCTCTACGCAACTTAAAAATTCAGTTTGCCAAATCACAGAGGAAGAAGGCCCACAGATTTGGGACATGTTCTTTGATGGGGCTTGCTCTCAAGAAGCTGTAGGAACAGGTGAAGTCCTTGTGTCCCCCACACAAGAATGCATTGATTCATCTTTCATATTAACTTTTCAGGTCACAAATGACACAACAAAGTATGAACTAGACCTTATTATTCAGCAGGTGTACAAAACCTCCCAACCAAAACATCCAAGGTTGAAAGCATGCAGAGAGGAGGGGAAATATAGACCATCTCTGCCTCATAATATCAAATGCTGGAAAGTTTTTGAGGTAGAGGATCAAATCAATAGGATTTTGCAAGTCTTTGATGAATTGGCTGATATACACATTGACCAAGAGAAAGAAACCTTTCATAGAAAGGTAAAAAGGGTCTATTTCTAGTTTGGTGATTGTTTTCTCAAAGGGAATGCATCAAAGGAAGGATGAGATGTTTTTGATGTCCCATTCAATGGGTTTTTCTTCGAAATTTATTTCAGTTAAGGATTTCAAGCCTTGGTATTGTAAATATGTTGTTTTCGAGTTTTTATTTCATTCTAAATAGATTCCATGCCCAATGCAACACTAGGAGGAAGATTTGATATTTTTTTAGAGGAAAGGCATTGATATGTAGTTCTTGAAACCTCACAGGGAGGCTTTCATCCCCAAAAGGAGCCAGTGTTAGCTTTGTTGGAATTTGGCCCAAAAATGGATCCAAAATACTCCCAAAGTCTCCAAAGTTTGCTTAAAATCATGCAAAGGGATCCAAAAATGCTCTTGGAATCTTCAAAAGTGCTTAAGATCATCCCAAGATCGAAACAAGCAAGGGAGGAGAGCCCTTGGAAGGGCAAAAATTCACTATCGGGAGGCTAAAACACTTCAAAATCAGTGAAAAACCCTTATCGCAGGCTTAAAACCCAAGAATGCACAATTTCCATTAGATTTGGCCGATCAACGGCCCAGATCTAAGTGGAAAATCGTAAATTGGTGGTCCCAAGCAGTGGAAATCGGAGATGGACACCGTCGATCAGCGATCGCCGATGATTGCTATCGGCGGGTCGCATCGACGGAAGTATCGATACAAGTTGTGCGGAATGAGCGATAGCAATCATTGATTCAATGTGGACCGTCGATCGCACGCGTGGATTGACGACCCACATTGCATCAGTGGATCGCTATCGGTGGAAACCAAAGGGGCGAGCCCTTTACATATACATACGGGTGACCCGATTTTGCAGACCCGACGGCATTATAAATGTTTTCTTATAAAATTTCAGGTCCGCGCCAAAGCCTTGTTTTAATGCTTTTTTGTGTATTTCGTTATACAATGAAATACAAGGGATCCTTTGGGCAGTGCGATTGCGATGAAGCCCAGACCTGAAAGGGTCCGGGAAGTAGAATATATACATTTTCAAGTCCGTAAAAGGCCGGTTTTTATGCATTTTTTGCGTATTTTCGTTATATAACGAAATACGAAGGAAACCTGAGGTAGTGCGGTAGCGATGGAACTCGGACCCGATGGGTTTCTGGAATGAAAATATATCATATTTGAAATCCGCATAAAGCCCATTTTCAATGTTTTTCACAGTTTTTATGTATTTACAAAATACAAAGGGAATCATAGAACAGGCCGAGAGCGACTTGCGATGGCGACAAGGCCGGACCCAATAGAAAATTAAACCATATTTTGAGGACTTTGAAGTCTGGAATGAACAGTGATGGGCGGGATTTATCAGTGTTGCAGCGTTTTCATTGTTTATAACCAAATAGTCACTGTTTGCAGTTTAAAGGGAAACACAAAGGCCCCAAGACTCATTTCACCATATAACAGTGCCCAGGAGATAGTTTTCCAGGAAACAGATCTTGGAAAGGGAAAGAGAAGGGCCACAGCATGCTGTAGCCCGAAACAAAAAGATCAGGGAGCTCAAGCAATGCAACAGCGACACTAACGAACATTATGGAGCATCTCTGGCACAGGAAAACTTCCAGACTTTGCAACAAGCCAACAAAAATATTTGAAAGAAGTTACTCTGTTGTCAGAAGCAGAACTCTAATCCCATGCTTGCCTAGAGGGCATCAAATTAGTTAACAATACAAATAAGGCAGATTAAGACTCCGAGCCTCTTAGAGCTTAGGAGCATTGTAAGCAGGCTATAAATAGTTGAAAGTAAGATGTAATACTGGTTCAACTCTTGGAGATTATTCCTCCTCTGTTCATTCAAGCTTCTCATCTTCATTCTAGTAATATAAGATTCTTTTGCCATTATACGTTCAATGTCCATTCTCTTTGTTGTTCTATGCTTGCACTTGAACAATTTGTTAATGTTTTCTATGTGTCTAAGGCCAGATAACTGTCATCTTATCTCTGCTTTGATATATTAGATTTGCAAGCTTCTTTGTTGCCTGTAACTAGCCATCCATTTGTGGTCATATATGCATTTGCCAGTACAGTCAGTAATCTCTTTTGCTGCCTGTAGCTAGCCATTGATGTATGTTTATATGCAATCTGTTGGTATAGTCAGTATTCTCCATCTATCCATTGAATTTATAACTTATTGAGCAATAGTGGTCTGAAGCATTGTATTGGTGAGAGGGTTCATGCATGCATTGAGTGAAAATAGAGCTGAAATGTGTAACTTAATCCAAACAACCATTTATTCCAATAGTTCAAAGAAAAATATTGAAGATTATATGTTACTAGGCATCTCTGAGCTACAACTTAAGAGAGTTTCTTGGAGTGATAACAGTTACTATAAAAATTCTACAAATATTGAATTTCAAATAAAATTTCCCATTAATTCTACTTGGTTTGGTTAAAAAAAATGAATAATAATTATTACACCAAAACATTATAAAATTATTTTAATAAAAAAAAAATGCATTACCTATATGAATTTAGTTACATTTAACGTAAAAAAAATTAGTTACATTTAACGTAAAAAAATTATAAGAATTCTTTGTTTATTTTTGTTTGGATTTTTTGGTGCATAAAAGTAGTTTACATATCAATAGTCTCGTTAAATAACATCAATAGTCTTGTTAAATGGTAAGTCACATGAGAATGCAACAATTAAAGTAGTAAATATCTTCATTTAAATTTATTTATTATTTTTCCATGTGTGAAAGATATGTTGTTTATATAAAATGTTTTAATTTTCTTTATATTTATAATAAAGGGCGCAAAATTATTAATTTAGATATTTTATTGTTTTATAGGGGATGGTTTTTTTTAATTGAAGTAGACGCTATTTCAATTATATTTGATAGTGTTTTTAAGACTTTTGTATGGGATTGTTGTATTTTTATTTAATTTATTTTTGGTTAGTATATTAGTGATTTGTATGATTAGTTTGTGGTTTAATAATTTACAATCAACATATATTTATGTTATCAAAATTATTTGGGGATTATATCTATTTTAGGTCGCACCAACTTTTTAACATAATTGAATTTTTTTGGTGTTTCTTTTTGGTTATTGTGAGATTTAAATTTTGGTTTTTTATGGAAGGAAAATTTAAATTCCACTTAGCCTTAGTAGGATTTAACATTCTTTTTATTTGACTTTATTTCCAAAGTTGAACATGATTATCTCTTATCCCACATATTGGGTGAACACCAACCCGACGAGACCTCAAGCATGTAGTGCAAATGTGGGCTATGATACCTAGTCCATATGCTACTTGGAAACCCTCCCTTTCACACCATATCCCAATGGTATGGGACCTAGTGGTTTTGTAGTAGTATAAATAGAGGGTACCTAGATGATGGCTTGGGACTATGCGTGGATAACAATGATGAATTGCAACATTAGTTCACATCCTGCAAGTTGTCTCCCCTTCCACTGTGAGCCAATGATGCATTTGACCAATTATTATGTTCATATTTTATCTATTGTTTCTTCCCAAACTCTATGTAATTACCATTCTTGTTCTTTGTATACTCTTTACTTTTATTTAATTATCTTCCATTTGTTAGTAATGGCTACAAGATTGAAGCGCTATGGAAAATTCCTTATGCATTCAACCAAAGTGGAGCTAGTAGCACTGTCAAATCTTTTCATAGCTCTTGGCCCCTTGATGGCAAGTAACGTCTCAACATTCTAAGCGAGGAGGCCAAGCAAGAGGGGGCATTCCAGTTTGATGTGGAAGTTGAATACATTTTTTGGGATTTAGTTAAGGACCCTAGCACCAATAGAAGTTGAGACACTAAATTCTAGAAACCATAAGGTCTATTGGCATATGGAATTGTTTCTGAATAGAAGTTGAATACATTGTTTGGGATTTAGTTAAGGACCCTAGCACCAATAGAAGTTGAGACACTAAATTCTAGAAACCATAAGGTCTATTGGCATATGGAATTGTTTCTGACTCGTGTACTCCAAGCCCATGAGGTAGTCCGCTTAGAGCTCCACCAACATCGTAATCACCCAAAGAAATAATTATCTTTTTTGGTCAATCTCTGCACCTAGTTAGCTAAAGGACATCACATAGTCCCTATCTTTGTTGCAATTGGAAATTCAAAAGAAAACATTATTGAAGTTTTGACTACCCTTTCTACATTTTCATAATTTGTTTATCATATTTATTTCTTAAGGGTCTAAATTTTCTCTTTCGATTATTATGCATTTTTATTTTATATAATAGCTTATTACATTACGTTGACATTTTACTTTTGATCGTAAGACTAACCTAGTTTCTTTGGCAATAAACATTTTAATTAAAATCTATATATATTGTCTAATTTACCTGAGACACCAAATATTTTTTTTGATTTATGATTTGTCTTTTGACCATTCTTTAACTTTCCATAATTATATTATATAAAATTATTTTAACTTCACTAAATATATTAAAATTCCAAATTTATTTAATCATGTACATAGGTATAACAACGTATTTAAGTTCCCAATTTATTTAATCATGCACATGTCTATAACTTTTAGAGAGGGACAATAGTCAATGAACATTAAAAAAAGGAAAAACCAAACATGATTGTCTCTCATAACTTCATATTTAGATCATATTATATTTCAACAACTGGAATGAGAAAGACTTAAAGAAAAATTGCGTTCGAACGACCTGAAATGGTAATAGAAAAGATTTAGGGAAAAAGAAAGTATCGAAAGAGTGAGTTTGATCATATTTTATTTCAATGGCTGAACTTAAAATGTGTGAGTAGTACACGAAATGGTAATTGAAAAGTTTTAGTAACCCAAAAAAAATATCTAAATAGTAAAAATGAAATTTGTACTAGATGATTTTAGTATAAGATTTAATATGAAAAATAATGTTAAGTAAACAACGTAATGAAATTTTTTAAATAAATATAATAAAAAAATTATATCAAATTTTTTTAATATAAATAATTATTTCAATAAAAAAATTATATCAATTTTTTTAATATAAAATAATTATTTCAGATATATGATTGGAAATTTATTAAATATTAAAAAATGTTTTAGAATTTTTATAATTACTTAATTATATTTAATTTTATTATTAATATAAAAATATAATTTTAATTTATCTCAATATTAATTAACCAAATATCAAGTTGTTACAAAGTGGTTTATTTACTTAATTATTTAATCAATGTGTGGTTAATTAGATTATAATTCAGATTATTGGTTTTAGTAAGGTTAGGTACTGTTATCAGTTTGGATATTTTTATATTTTTGTTTTTAAATCAATTAGAGGTAAATTTGTTTATATTTCTATTTTTTTTTTTAAGAAAAAATGACCATATTTTATATAATATTATATTTTTCAAAAAATTATCAATTTTTAACTTATACATCTAATAATCTAGAAAAAAACAAAAACAATATAAGTTCAATATGGTCAATGATTCAACCATCCCTATGATCCTATCTTCAAGAAATAACGTTGACATACATTATAAAACCTCAACTTCCTCCCAATCAATGAACTCATAAAAGCTTACTACACCAAATTGGAGAGGCTTTGTTCAATATGGCCAATGATTCAACCATCCCTATGATCCCATCTTCAAGAAATAATGTTGACATACATTATAAAACCTCATCTTCCTCCCAATCAATGAACTCATAAAACCTTACTGCACCAACTTGGAGGGACAAAGCCTCTCTAGAAAGAAGATATTCTTTTCTTTTCTTTTCGCATTTATTTTAGAACGATTCGATTAAAGCACAACCACTCAAAAAATAGAAGATTACTTAATTTCTTTAATCTAAGTTTCACATCACCCATAGAAGCCCTCCCTCGGTAGTCCAATGCGTCACAAGCTTAGTATCACACATGACTTGCAATTGTTTTATTGCTTCTTTGATTGTCATTTTCAACATACAGCGCTATAAACTTAGGTTTGCTATTTGAACCTCTCCATGGAGGATATTTGATAAACATAAAGTGAAAGTGGTCCAAAAAAAAACAAACATCCCTACTCCACATATAGAAGGATAATGTTGGCTTGGTTGGCCTCATAAAAAAAACCAAGGAATCTCAAAATCTAAAACTACTGTAATACGTTTCATAATGTATTTTTTACTTCATTTCAAATGTGAATTCCTTAGAAAGACAGAATTTTAACTAGCATTAAGCTATCGAGAAAATTCAATGTTTTCAAAAAAACTTGTGTTGTGAGCCCACCATAAACATCTTACTGGGAAATGAGGCATGTTTGCGAATTCTTTCACCAATCCGTTAAAAAGCCATAATTTGACACACTACGTTAGATTAGAGAAGAACCAAACGATCTTATAATTTATATCATGTCAGTGACAAAAAAAATGAAACTATGGAGAAGAGGATTGCTCTTCTCAATACTACAAATTAACTAAATAAGATTACATTGTAGACATCAACAATAAATCAAGGCGGTGAGACTGAACTAAATTAGGCTAATTGAAACTGAACTAGGATTCTTGGGTGGACAGATGTGCCACCTAACGGGTGGTTGGAATTAGATTCTCCAACACTCCCCCTTAGTTTCAACCACAAAAAAAAATTAAACTAAGATGTCTATTGGTCTATGTCGTAGCTAGCTTACAATTTTAAAAATTTGATATCATCTAGATTTCCTTTTCTTTTTCTTTTCTTATAGATCCTATAGCCTCTAAATCGTTTCATTTTTTTGTTCTTGTTGTTGTAACAGCCCCACAATAAAAACATGTAATGAATTAGATTAATCATGCGATTTATAATCAACACGCAATTTCTCAACTAATTAACATCAAATTTCAAAAATATGAGTAGAGACAATTTACTTGTGGTGATGATGTTTCTCACTTGTGATTTCAGGGTTGAATGCTAGTTGAATTCTGCTAAATGCAACAAAGTCTTGGGGATGAATCTCCACCCAACCGTAGGCTCAATTGCACAAAATCTTGCTACAACTGGCCACCCCCAAGCCCTCAATCAACGTACTACTGCCAGGGAATCCTTTGTCTCACAACACTATTCTCCCAAGAGAATGGATGATGGAATGCCTCTCATCTTCCTCACCATCTATTAAATAGAGCAAACATTGGAAGGGGAACCACATGCACACACTCCATGTGTCAACATGCAACTTTATTGCTTTCTTGTTTTATTCTTTTGTTTTTACTTTTTGATAGCTTTACTGATTTTTACTGCTTTCTTGTTTTATTTCTATTTATATTTTTTTCGAGCTTTAGTATTTTTATTTATTATTTTATTATTATCTATTACTTTCATTTATTTATTGTTTATTACTTATTTTCTTGTATTTTAATATTATATTATATTATTTATTATTTTTAGTTTTTATTATTTTTATTATTTATTATTTATTATTAAGGGACATTACATACTCCCCCACTTTAAGGAACTTCGTCCCAAAGTTAAGTTGAATTATTTAACATTTTATTTTGTTATTTATTACTTCATGTTCACCGACACCCTCAGCTGAACTAGTATAACCAACAGACATCGAAAGTTTCACAACACCCTGGAAATCCCAAGGAATCTTTGTCCTTTTTCCCACTTTTGGAACCAGGCATAAGCCTCCTTGGTTTGTATCCTAGTCCAAGGCTAGCCCCAAGGCTTGCGCCTGACTCAAACCTCATCTGCCCCAAGGCAGGCATCTGGTACAGTGCTCAATGTCTCCAGGCATCTCGCAAGGTTGGCCCACTCCCTCCACAACTCACTAAGGCACACAACCCCATGCATCGAAGTCCTTACACCCCTACAAGACTTTGGCATCCCAATACAATACTAGGCACCTAGCCTTCAATATCAGGCACTTGGCCTCCTCAAGATGGTCCCATAGCCTTCAAGAGCTGTCCATCAAGAGCTATACAAGACAAAGGAACCACTAGCATATGTAGTGTTGATTGATTTTGTTCTCAACCCATATGGTGTTACTTAAATAAACTAGCCCTCTCGGCCCATTTGTGGAGTCCTGTCAATCATCACACCTCAACATGAAACTAGTGCATTAGCTATACCATCATAGTATCATATAAAATAATCCACATGCTAAGTCTTGCATGTCATCATGAGAACATTCATCATTGTTAATCGCAACATTATGAATAATAATGAACTGCATGCTCATGCATGTCATAAATTTGTATGCAACTATCACATGCTTCACCTCATGAAATACCATCATAAGTTATAACATCAACATATTTGCATCAAAAACATATCATGACTTCACATAATAAATGAACCACATGTCAATAAACCTCATATTATAACATCATAATTCCTATACCACATTATGCATGTCATGTCCATCATAAGTATTCAACATTAAATACCTATCATCACATAGTAAATGAATATGTCAATATACCTCAATATAACATCATAACACCTATGCATATCATCATCATCATAAGGATACATCATCACTATAAGAATCACATGTGCATCATTATCCTCCTACCATTATATCACGAAACCTCATGTAACATTATACTCAACATCATATCAGTTAATTAGACTAAACTGAAACCATATTGTACGATTTAGATGTATCATAAAGTTTAAAGTAGTTTTAGAGGGTCTAGATCTACAATATTTTTATAGAGTTTGACAATAGTTTTAGCTTCCCTTGTCTTAAAAATATAAGGAAAATAAAACGGCTGTAGAGCGACCAAAATAGGTTGTTTGTCTTTTGTATTTAGAGAGATCATACAATGATTGTTTTAATGAGTAATTTAATGAGCTGCAGTGAGATCAAATGACGTTGAATCCCTTGCACCCATAAGCTCAAGAATGTGGTGGTAATTTGAACCAATCTAATATCATGAATCTTCTTTAATTGATTAAAAATAATTTGTTCATTTGGATGAGATTAAGCTTGTTTTATCTCAGATTCATCAACTTATAACTTTAAGTTTTTTTTTAATTAGATTATATTCATTTGATCCAAGGTTTAATAACTTATAATTCTGGTTATTGGGATAAAGTTAGAATTTTTTTGTTATATGTTTGCTCCATCAAACCATCCAAGTAAAACAAACAAACAAAAAAATTCAAACAAAAATGGCGTTCTGTTTAACATATTTAAAAAGAATAATTCAAAAATCTTTAGAGATACATATTTAAAAAGAATAATTCAAAAAGATTTATTATCTCTATCATTTTTTTGTGATGATTGATTTTAAAGTTTGGATATTTCGTGTTTATCCTGGAATATCCAATTAAAAACCAAGTTAAAAATCCTTAAACATCTCCTAAGATCAATTTTAAAAATGAAGTGCATTCCCATCCCAGGATTTCTTTAACGAGCAACACCGATTTTCTCCCATCCCAGGATTTCTTTAACGGGCACATTGATTTTTTTGGTTAATTGTTGTTGTGACATAGGAGGCCGATATCGAAACGTTGTAGAAATGTAATCAAGAATGACTGGATGAAATCAAGAACAACCAGCTGAAATGTAATCAGTATAGAGAAAAACGAATTCAAATGAAGAAATGTTTGTAATCATGAGTGCAGATCACTTATCTCGAATCAACAATTGACTGCTGCATTTAGATATTAACAGTTGATAAACAACTTAAATCAATAGTATGATGTTTCACTTTATATGCTATAGCTTCTAATTGATTTTCTTATTATAGCGTTCATTATCCCTAGATCCTAGCATCTAAATAGTTAAAACTTGAATATATATTTTTATTATTACTGTTATAATGACACGTATGAAAAAGGTTTCCAAAGCTAGATCAGGTTTGAACACATGATAACCAGCAATTGCTAGAATGTAATGACACACGAATAATGCCAACACAGAATCATAAATATGAGATCCATACATGCCAAGTCCAAATTTTCCATAGAACTCGTCATTTTTAATCTTCGTTGCCATGAGAAGTGATATAAAACCATTTGTGTCAAGAGAATTCTCACAAAAGAATCAAAAGTTTGACATAAATTGAATAGCTCGTATAAGCATAAAAACAATGAAAACCTACTCATCCAACCCATCATATTAATCCAATCTCCCAACATTCTCTAACTGGAAGAAAAACTTTACTTGCTGGAAGCTTAATACTTCTGAAGTTTAAACATAGAATATCTATTCTCATTTTTCATTCGTTATTGGCACAGGCAAAGAGTAGCTAAGAATGGTATGCCTAAGATCTTGCAGAGCCCGACAAAACCCCAAATAAAATACCTAAAGTGTTATCCATAACAACAAAGGGATAGCACACACTGTGGTACGCTTTGGTATGCCTAAAATGTTAATTGGACAATTTAACAACAATGTTGCAGGGTGTATTCTCTGTAACTTAAACTTCAGTTTACTGATCCTAAAAAGACATCTTCCCTAACTATTGAAACATAATTTTTAAGCTTACTATTTTCAAGCACATGCAATCAAATGTGACACACCACTGTCTGTGGCAGAGTTCTTGGCTGCAATAGATATTGAAAATTTTTCAAGCCACTGATCATAATGAAACAAAGCCAACAGATGAAGCATGGGAGGTAAAACATGCACCTATGGAATGATCAAAAAAATTTAAGCAATGTAAAGTGGCAAACCATTTTACAATGTTTATTGGCATGTCAATCATCTATAACTGCATAACTGGGCTCTGTTAAGGACTCGTCAAGGTAGGAGCGTAAGAATATCACTCGAAATTTACTTTATAAAATGTGACTGTAATATTCCCTTTTAAGTGGATAGAATCATTAGGATGTTACTGTAATTTTTTTTTTCGTTGAATCATTTAGATCGAAGTTTTCTACATTAAAATGTCTATAGGTCCTAAGATTTGAACCTATGCTTTTATACCATATGTAACAACCCCAAAATAAAAACATGTAATTAATTAGATTAATCATGCGATTTATAATCAACACACAATCTATCAACTAATTAACATCAAATTTCAAAAATATTAGTAGAGACAGCTTACCTGTGGCGATGATGTTTCTCACTTGTGATTTCATGGTTGAATGCTAGTTGAATTCTTCTAACTGCAACAAATTCTTGGGGACGACTCTCCACCCAACCATAGGCTCAATTGCACAAAATCTTTCTACAACTGGCCACCCCCGAGCCCTCAATCAATGTACTATTGCCAGGGAATCCTTTGTCTCACAACGCCATTCTCCGAAGAGAATGGATGATGGAATCATGGAATGATGGAATGGCTCTCATCTTCCTCACCATCTATTAAATAGAACAAACATTGGAAGGGGAACCACAATCATACACTCCATGTGTCAACATGCAACTTTACTGCTTTCTTTTTTTATTTCTATTTATATTTATTTAGAGCTTTAGTATTGTTATTTATTATTTTATTATTATCTATTACTATTTTTTATTTATTGTTTATTATTTATTTTCTTGTATTTTAATATTATATTATATTATTTATTATTAAGGGACATTACAATTTTATCCTTCAAACCTTAGTTCCTTCAATTGTTCTTGCATGTATTCCATTGTTCTAGGTTGTCGAACCATGTGCCAAACCTCTTCAAAAATCGTCTTGTATGTGGACTACTTCCACATGCCATCTTTTCTAGTGTGATTTTCATCATCGATTTCTTGAACATCAATTCACTGCAACATCAAATGAGAATACAATTTTATTTCTTCAGGCCTCCAATATCTGAAAAATTCATTGATGTTTTCATCATCCAAGTCATCTTCAACATTTATTTCTGCAACTTCTATGTAGAATTTATCAAGGCATGGTGTTGCAAGCCATGCTTCAAGGAACTTTAACTCTTCTTCATAATCGTTCTATATACTTGAACACTAGAAATATATGTTAGAATTAAAAATATTTGCAGAACTATATTGGTTCTATTATTTCCTCTGTAATAAAAGATTTCTCTTGTTGTGCTTCCTTCTCTGGCTATGATTTTGTCTCTGTCTCTTCGACTTCTTTACTAACCCGTGCTGCTGCAAACAAGTTGTCTTCCACTTGGTTTTTAGACTCAAGTGGGCTTCTCTCGTCGAATAGCATCATGTTGATATGATGTTTTTGTTGCATCATCTATATCCATTCATCTTTAGCCAACAATTATTTACCAAATTTTAAATTAGCAATATTAATTATTGGATTCATCGTATCATTGATTGCTCCAATGGCAGCTTCACTATCATCAGCAAGCATTGTTGTTGGAATCACTAAATTGCCATCAGCCATCTCTGTTGCTAGATTCAGCAAATTGTCATCAACAAGCTCTGTTGCTGGAATCACCGAGTTGTCATCAGCAGGCTTTGTTGCTATATTTATGAAATAATCGTCCACTTGCCCCTGTGCATAGTTGGATTCACGAGCATATTTGTGCTCTCTCTCTACTTCTTCTGCAAATTCTTCACACTCATCATCCGCTTGTGGATGAGGACAATGGGATTCAACAAACTTTTCATCTCGTTGCAGATCTGTTGTTATAGCTCCATGATTCATCACAAGGGATTCAACAAAATTTTCATGTCGTTGTAGATTTGTTGCTATAAATCTAGCTTCACCTTCAACTTCAATGTCCCCACTTACACCAAAACTCCTCTCAAAGGTAGTCTAAAACAAAAACATATTTATGATTGCTTCATTGATGCTCAACTTCAAAATGCTAGTCGAAAATTTTTCTACAAAAGCAATACTTTCCCAATATCTTTCATAAATCTCTTCAAAAAAATATTGCAACACCTTTTTTTTTTAATCATTGTCCTTCAGATATGAACAATGCCCTTACATAAGCCTTTATCAAAATAATATCAACACACTAAAAAAATACATTTTCCCTTTTTTAACACATGCATATTACATGAGCTTTTTTTAATTACATAAGGCTTTTGAAAAAGGCTTTGTCCTTTGTAAAATAAATTTGCTTGACTTTAAAGAATTTTGAACTAAGGAATTTAAAAAATAACATGCACCCTCATCATACAATTTGAGCCCAAATTACATAAACGAAACATTTTTGAAAAATGAAACCGTTCAAAGGTGATGCCTTTTATGGATAGGTTGGAAAGCTTATGAATACACTAGTGAAGATCTTTGACTTTTCATGCCGCTTTATCCCTTTTTTCGTTAATCATTATAACAAATTGTCAGTGATTAATCACTATAAATCAAGGTTGTATAAGACTCTCTAAGAGAGCAACAACATCAGCGAAATGAGAGCAACAATGAGGAGAGAAAAGGAAAGCCCGCATTAGACTCCATGAGAGTAGGAGAGATCAAGAAGGAGAAGGAGGAAGTTCTAAAGAAGACGCTCCTGTCAAGAAGCAAGTTGTTTTGTAGCCAATAAAGGAAGGTCAGGATGAGAGGGATTTTTTCCTTTGGCTCAAAGAGAAGGCAGAGATTTAAAAAAAAAATCGAACTGTAATTTTTGTATTATTAGTTTTTTTTCCTGCTACTTTTAAGGAGCCATAGGCAGCCTAAGTTCTGATACCATGACAAAATATGAAAACTATGGAGCAAAGGATTGCTCTTCTCAATATTATGAATTAGTTACATAAAGAGCATCTACTTAGCCCAATCCAGTCTTTTTTAAGGCCAACCTTCCAAGTTAAAATATTGCCATTTAAAGGCAATCCAAAAGTAATTCTAGATTTGAGAGATTCAATAATATTCTGAATAAGACTCTATCACCTGATTTATTTTAGCCTTCAATTTATGGTGTTAGGGTCCTATAATAATAGGGTTCATAGTTTTGAATAGACTATGCTTAGTCTTGTAATATTGTACATACTTTTGCTTCTGTAAAACTTTTTCCATATTAAAAATTTAAAAATGTAAAGAGGGTATGTCATAAAAGAATAATCAAAGGACAAAAAGAAAGAAAAAGATAAAAAAAGTGAAAAATATGAACCCCAAAATGAAACAAAAATAGATCATGAAAGTTTGCAAATTCAAATGCCACTACTTTTTACTTTACTATGCAAAATAAGATTGTGTGCAACTTGTCAAAAATGCCACAATCCATGATGATCAAGTAGCTTAATCTTGACTCATTCACGCTTTAAATTTCATGTTGATAGATAGAGAACAAAGATCTAGCCGAACTATTTAACCTTGGTATATTAGTAGTTAGGTAGAGAATAAAAATGAGCTCATCAATTTAGTCTAAGCCATTGGAAGTTATAAGGTTAGAATTAGATAGTTTTCTTATCAAAAGAAAAGGAAATAAAGGGTCAGAAAGCTAAATGCACCCAATAAATGAAGAGAAAATGTTACGGTAAATAAAGGGTAGGTAGAAGAATTGTGGCAAATGCACAAGGTTACTAAGTCAACAACACATTTATCATGCTTAATCCTATGTTTCATGTGCAGTTGGAATTGTGAGAAAAAAAGGATATTCACCAAGCTTGTTTACTAATTTCCCCTCATTTCATTACACCCCCACATGCTTATTTTCTAATTTCCCCATTATCCCTTCATTACTTATAAATACCTGTTTCCCCTCATTTTGACCTTTACTCCTTAGTTTCACACATTCCCCTAGAAATTACCCTTCAAAAATCATGCCCCTTCCCAAAAAACCCTTTCCCTAGTGTGAAACCCATTCTCCATTACAGATATCACCTTTCCCCCTTGATTAATTTTCCTTTTTCCCCCTTGGAAACCCACAAAACTCCCCTCTCATAAGTTTTCATGCCCCCGCATTATGTAATTAACGTCCCCGCTTCATATTTCCTTGATACCATTTTTAACCCACCAACCCTTGGTGCAGTTAAAGAAAACCCCGCCATACAACCCATGGTCCCACCTTAATTAACCATTCGTTTATATTGAAAATCCCGACATTATTGGTTGATTAATTACAATTATTTGTAATTAAATCCCGGTCCCCGCCAAATCACTTTCTTGATTCCATCCATGCAACTCAACTGCCTGATATCCCTCCAATCTCCTACCCCCAGATCTGACGGTGTACAACCATATCACGCATATTCATTGTCCGACTATTAACAACCCGAGAGCATGCGAGGTTTGCGGTTTTGGCCAAGCGCTCTTTGTCTACGTGGCAGCACTAGGTTACATCGCATGCTCGCAAAAAATACCGCACACCCTCCAAAAGCGGTGCGATGGTGCACAAAACCACCTCCTCGCCTAAACCGAAAACTTCCCTCTGTTCATTTAATTATTTCCATGCCAAAATGTGACCGTTACCCATTAAATGACCAAAAAAGCCCCAAATTTCTCTTTTCACTTGTTTTTCACTGCAAATTGTTGCTAAGCCATTTGCAACACCCTGAACCTTTGAGCGACCAATTCAGCCATTTTTACCACCCAAAGATCCTGCAGATACCCAACTTGAAGCAGACAATTGACATTTAAAGCCTCAATACCTTCTACAGTTACCACAGAACCTAGTCTGCACGCCAAATCACCAATTTCCAGGTATTCTTGGAAGAAACCAAAATGGCCCTAGATTTCGAAAACGCACAGTTGTAATTAAGTGGTTAATTAATTGAATTAATTAAGAAACCTTCTAGAAAATTGAAGAGAAACTTATTTGTATATCCCAAACCCTTTTCATAGACTGTAATTACCAACCCACTGTTCTAGAACTCCTAAACCTCACTCCTGAAACCACTGAAAGCTTAATTCAAATATGTAAACCCAATTATGGCTTCCCAAACCTCTCTGGATGTGAGACCTCTGCAAACCCCTCACCTGGACATTGACCACCTTCCCTTAGCAGATCGAGACTTTCAAATTAAGGACATTGCTTCCCCTACCTACCTACTAAAGCTCCACTGTTGGAGTAAAGACAAATTTTTGAACCAGAATGATGACATTCACCTTTGGGAGTCTAATTTGCCCAAGTATTTGTTTCTAGAAGTACACCCATTCCTAGAAATCATTCACTTCTATCATGCTTGCTACATTCCTAGCCAAAGAGCCATTATTACCCCTGACCAACAAGTTTTATTTACCATCATTGCAAAATCCATTAACCAAATGTTGTAAGTCCAACCAAGCCAAAATGAGACCCCACTTTCTATTGAAGGCTTGCTGGACCTCTATACCAAGTTAGACCTTCCCAGAATAGCCCAAATTTTCCAAACTTTCATCATATAGGAGTGTCATACTCCTATAGAAAGTCCTCCATATGCTGCCACCATTTTTTCTGAGAGAGGCAGACAAATCATAACCATGCTCTCCTGCATTTTAGGCTACACCTCTGATGAACATGTGGATGAGGTTGTTCTTGCCTTCCTTTCCATCTTTAGCCTAGGCAAGCCTCTTGCTACAATGTATAACTATGCTCAGTTCATAGTAGACAAAATGCATCAACAATTCATCAGACTACCAACTGAGAGAGTTTTCAAGTACTCATCTGTATTGTTTCATATGTTTTTATATTATCAATCAAACAAGTTTCCAATCAACATTTAGAAGTTAGATACCAAAGGAAACCCAAGATTAGTCATCTACTGGACACCATTGATCTAGAAATTCTCCACCATTTTTTCCTATAAAGACTTCATTGATTCATTTTTCCATCCAATTATGAATATGCTAACCAGTAGCCATCAGCCCAGGATTAGTCACGAAATCAAAAGGGTTTTACAGTTTTCCAAGAACAGTAAAGTGGGAGACTAGTATCTGTACCAGAACCACACAAAAATAAGGATATATGGATGCCAACTTGCCCCCTACAAACTGCCCAAATACCTCCCCATGAGTATATTTACACTAGAATACTTTAGGTAGATAATAAACTTTGATGAAGTAAATTTCCTATCATCTAGGAAGAAGACCCAGTTCAAAATGAAAAATCAATTGGGCCCCTTCATTTGTAATACTAGGAAAGTTGGACCAAAGGCAGATAAGATTTTGTAGCAAATGAAATTCAAGAACAGTTTTATGTGGCAATATGACCCTCATGGAGCCATAAATAAGCTAAGGATAAAGGTCAAATTGGGCCCTTTCATTTATCATCCCAAGCCAGAGATAGAGAGATTTTCCAACTAATCAGAATGGTTGGAAAACACTTTGATAGACATGGACCGTACTGAAGTTGATGTAGAGAATACATTAATTGATGTATAAAAACAGATTGATACAAGTTCCTTCCTGCAGGTTCCATGTTGGGTCCCTATAATACTAGTGATTACCCCATTACTATTGTATTTATACCCACTTATTATATTGATGTACCCATGTAGTGCCCATATTGTTACTATTGTGCCCCATAGAAGCCCACTATTGTTATTATTGTGCCCTTACATTATTATTGTTATGCCGGCTCTGATTATGTTATGACCCCTTAGACTCCTATATATAGAAAGGAGGTCTTTTCATTTGTATCATCCAATAATTGTTCATTTATGTAATGTAAAGGAGGTTGCCCCCTCGAAGAGGCTGAATTCTAAGGCGTTGATCTATCTATTCTATCTTTTCTTGAGCTGGTTTCATAACATTTGGTGTCAGAGCTTTGGATTCTAGGGTTTCGTTGCTCCAAACAGGTCATCGTGGAATTTTCACTATAACTTTTTTTCTGCAATGTTTCAGAAGTTCCAAAAAGAACCCATTTGAGAAGAAATCGCGCTGAACCTTGGGTCCAAATTTCATAGCTTTTTGCGCTATATTTGCGGAGATATGATCTGAGGAAGTTGGTCTTTTTGCAGACTCCTGATTTACATTCCAAACAGGTGACCTGGGGAAAATCGTCATAACTTTCTCTCTGGGAATCGGATTGAAATTTCTTAAGAAGATACAGAAAGAGGACGAACTGTAGTTTCTTGTATGTATTTTTCAGATCCAAACGTCAAAACAGTGACACGTGGCACTTCATGCAATTTCTCTCTTCTGGAAAGGTCTATAATCAGGTCATCTTGGGAGATTGTGCATAACTCTTTCTTAGAGAATCCAATTTGGATAAGACTAGTGGCATTGGAAAGAGGACACAAAGGGCTACTATACGTCACAATTTCAGAACTTAAAGATTTGAAAGTACACAGTTACAGTCGTTTCAAGGTCGAGCTCCTAAAATCAACAAAAAGCAAGATGAAGAAATTTGATGGCAAGGATCTAGTAAATTGGTTACTTCAGATGGAGCAATATTTTGATCTACATGGTGTACAACTATTCCAAAAGCTATATATTGCATCTTCATATTTACAACCAGATCAATTTTTATGGTACGAAGGGCTTTGTTCTTGTAAACAACTTGTTACGTGGTCAATTTTCACGGAGGAAATGATAGCACATTATGAGGATACAAAGAGCAACACCTTCTTTAGAGCAACACCAAAACAATTGGAAAGAGTAAAAGGGCTTTGTGACATAGTGGAAAGCAAAATTATGGAAACCAGGAAGCGTACCCCTCACAACTATAAAGATGGAAGTGTTGTTTCTCCTAGCCTTCCACAACCTACAAGGGTTACACTAGTAGTATAGGGGCCTAACATGCCCCTCTCCTTCAGATCAACATCGCAGTGAAAGAAGTTTTGATGTAGGTGATTGGGTATTCCTACAGCTACAACCATATAAGCAAATGTACCTAAAGCAAGCTAAGAAGGATAATAAATTACCACCAAAGTATTATGGTCCGTACAAGGTGTTGCAAAAGATTGGTACTATGGCATACAAATTGGAGCTTCCTGCAGCTTCTCGATTGCACCCAGTTTTCCATGTTTCATGTTTAAAGAAGGTTATAGGCAACAAGCTCCCAATTCAAACAATATTGCCAGAAATTGAAGAGGAAGGAAAAATCGTATTGGAACCTGGAGAAGTCACAGAAACAAGAATCCGACAGCTACGAAATCGATCAATTTCAGAGTATCTTAACAAGTGGAAGAACTTATCCGATGAAGATTCCACATGGGAGGATGAGAATTTTATGCAGAAGTATCCAGAACTACTCAAGCGTTGAGGACAACACTTTTTTGAAGGAGAGGGGCATGTTGGGTCCCTATAATACTAGTGATTACCCCATTACTATTGTAGTTATACCCACTTATTATATTGATGTACCCATGTAGTGTCCATATTGTTACTATTGTGCCCCATAGAAGCCCACTATTGTTATTATTGTGCCCTTACATTATTATTGTTATGTCGGCTCTGATTATGTTATGACCCCTTAGACTCCTATATATAGAAAGGAGGTCTTTTCATTTGTATCATCCAATAATTGTTCATTTATGTAATGTAAAAGAGGTTTCCCGCTCGAAGAGGCTGAATTCTAAGGTGTTGATCTATCTTTTCTATCTTTTCTTGAGCTGGTTTCATAACATTCCATAACTAGGAGAACCAATTAATATTCCTCCTATTTTACAAACTCCAGCCAATGAAGATAGAAATGCAAAGAGAACCAAGGAAGAAGGTTCTAGTTCAGCTATGGAAACCACAGATGAATAGTTTGATATCAGTTATAGGAATAGGCCCAAGCTTAATCCTGTAACTGAACAGGAAGACACCATTGACTTAGTGGAAATCACTGACACTGATACAATGGTGGAAAGGAGCAAAGGCCCAACAACTTCAGGAGAAACAAACTAGCCCTCAACATCAAACACTCAACTTATTGAGAGACAGTTCAGCATTGAGGTCTCTTCATTCACCAGGCCTGTGGATAAAGAGAAGGTTATCAAAGATAGGTACAAAGAAATTAAGTCAAGAAATGAGAAATTGAAGGCTGAGACTTATGCCCAATATTTAAAGAAGGCACCTGCAAATCAAAACAGATTAATGTTAGCCTTCGACATCAAAATAGGGAAAATTCAGATGACATTTATGCAACCTACAATCCAGCAGCCAAAAACATCAACAGACTATAGGAAAATAGATTTTGAGGTTTTGGCCAGGGAAGTTCATCCCATTGACCAAATTGAGTTTCACAAGTAGGCAAGTGAGATGATCTATTCCACCTTGACAGGTAAAGTTATGACTGCACACAAACTACAAAGTTCATTAGATAATATCACTGCACAGTACAAGCTAGAAAAGTCCTCCTCACAGGCCAAAGATAACAGAATCAAGTCACTAGAAGACTTGGTGATTGAGATGGGACATGATCCCAATCAGGGAAAATTTTAAGAACCCCCCCCAAATTTATAAATATAATAATTGGGCGAATCTCCATGGTATATAGGAAAAATGGAAGGCGATTTTATCAATAATATAATATGTATATATAATTTTCTGGTGAATCTCTCACGAGGCATGGCGAATATTTTACTCAATTATAACATGAGCAACATCAAGCATGAACACATATAACTCATAAGACAGAATCAATCACACATAACACAAAATATGTCACAGGGGAAAGCACCAGCATAAAACCCCAACTCTGTATTATCAATCAAGTGGAAATCTTCAACAACTTACAAAAAGAATCAGCTCAAAAGCTATACTACTCTCTCTGTACTATGATGATGAATATCATAGACTACCTAGGCCTCAATATATAGGCCACAAATCCTCCAGTCTCCTATAATACATATTTCTCTTGGAAATAGATCCTTCTCCATGCAAGGAATACTTACTAGAAATATCCAAGCATCTGATAGTACACTATCCCTCATCTGATCTCAACTGGGTCTCTGTCTGAACTGACATGCATCAGTGATCCATGAGGGAATGCTCAATTATCTGAAATATTAGTTGTCACATGCATGCAAGCATTAACATACTATATTTCATTATTTTAACAACTTGTTCAAATAATCTAACTGGACTTGACTAAGTTAAACTAAGTCAACTGATCCTCTCAATATAGAACTGAACCTTATCTGCTTTAATCAAGGGATAAATTCCTAAATCAAGGGAGAAATTCCTTTAATCAAGGGATAAATTCCTAAATCAAGGGATAAATTCCTAATTGCATGATCTCACAAAGACTTCAAGTTTAATTTTCCATAACTAATTAACTCATGGAGATTAATTAATTAATATTTTAATCTGCTGTTAAGACTAAATTTGTTTTTACTTCCTATAGTTAGACCAGGGGTTGCTAAAAATAGGAAGGGACCCAGAAATGCTATTTTTAGAAGATTCTGTTTTTAGCAGTTTCACCTTTCACCCAAGGTGGCCAAAATGCTCAATCGCCAAATTGCTATTTTTAGAAGTGTTATTTTTAGGAGTTCTATTTTTAGCACTTTCTAAATTTAGCATTTCCTGTTGAACACTTTTCAACATGAACTGGACATGAGCTGAATCTGCTTGAGTAACTGCAAATGGTATGGTCACATCACTGAGACATAGTGGTTGGAATCTCAACCCCACCTTAAGGGGCTATGGCAAGTTGAGCTATGGAGAGCTCTATTGTAGCTATGCAGGACATAGGGGAGATTTTCATCCCATGTGCATGGATGCTTCGAGTTGTACAAGCTCAAAATATTCACAATCATCCTATTGATGACCTATGTTTGGCCATCAGTTTGGGGGTGGAAGGTTGTGGACTTAGTGAGCGTGGTATCCAACATCGACCAGAGGCTTGACCAAAACGTACTCATAAACCTATTGTCTTGATCTAAGATAATGGACGTTGGGATCCAAAAATGTACCCACACTCATTCAAAGAAGAGCTTAACAATGGCTTGTGCTATGATACTCTTCTTGTAGGTCGCTAGAATGACCATCTTAGAAAATTTGTTGATGACCACGGACATGTAGTCATTGTCATGCTTAGTAGAAGGAAGGCCGGACATGTAATCCATGGAGATGGATTCCTAAGGCCTACTAGGATTAGGCAGGGGTGTATATAGGCCTTGCTTCTTGATTGTTGGTTTGACAATGGTGTAGGCAGTGCTTGATATTGTGTACTTCCCAACATCCCGTCAAAGTTTCGGCCAATAAAAATACTTCTGCAACACTGCCACTATTTTCTCTACTCTGAAATGTCCAACGACCCAAATGTAGTGCACCTCCAAAATCATCTTGGAATGCTCACTTGTAGGAACATAAAAGGTGTGCAAGGTGGCATAACATGTGCCTTGGAGGTGAAAATCTCGAACTTGTTTGCCTTCCAAGAGCATTTGGTATGTGTTGCCGAATTTTGGGTCACTCTTGTAAAGATGCGGCCACTTCGAAGTCTCGTGTCCACAAGAGTCGAGCACAATGGTCAGCGCCATAATCGGTGGTCAGCTGAGACAGTCTGCAACATTATTAGTGTTTCCCTTCTTATACTTGATGTTCAAATGGAACTGTTGTAGATATGTGGACCATTTTTAATGGCAATCGTTCTCTAACTTCCCGTGTGTCTGTATGAATTGCAGGGATCGGTGGTGTGTGAGGATGACTATTTTGTTCTCCATAATGTAATGCTTCCATTGTCGGCAAACCTGAACAATAGAATACATCTCTTTGTCATACTGGGATACTTTCAGACTGTATCTGAAAGTACCTCGTTGTGATATTCCCCTGCTGGGTAAGAATTGCACCAATAACATGGTTAGAGGAGTATGTCTCAATTTCAAATGGTTGTTATAGATCTGGGCGCAGTGGGAGGGTTCCAAGGGGGTTTGTAGGGGGGCAGTAACCCCCTTGCCTCGGGTTCTGGGGTAGCGCCCCGAGATTTTTTTATGCAAACCCAATAATAGTTGGGGGACCCAAGGATGGTGGGCGAACCCAAAGATGGTGGGCAGACCTAGCCATAGTTTTGTGCATGGATTTTACACATGGTTTTGTGCATATATTCTACACATGATTTTGAGCATGATGGTTTTCTTCCCATGGTATTTTGTATATCTGGTCAAGGAAACTACAATTATGTTCTAATCTAAGGTTAATGGATTGGGGTTTATGAATGCTTCGGCATGTATATATGTATTGTGACATTAAAACGAATATAATGAAAAATCAATCTGATAGTCCTGGTTTTGGGATCGAGCGGAAAATCTTTGTGTATATATTTTTATGTTCTGGCCATTGTATATTTTTTGTTTTAAGAATTTGTTTGCAGGTAATTTTTGTGCAGGGTTAAAAACCTACAAAACATTAGGTATTTTTTGGTTTTCACCTTTACCAAGGACTATAGCCTACATGGATTGATAGGGTACTTCGTCTCTTAGGCAATTAATTTCTTGGGAACATTACAAACTAGATGTATGATGTGCATTAATTTCAAAGTAATAAAATTAATAGTGTGCATTGAATTTAGTGTAAGCACAAAAAAATTATTGACGACATGCTTTGGTTTCCGTGTTACATTTTCAATCCATAAATAAAATACTTCAATTTTCATCTTAAATAAAATGTTCACTTACCTTAAATGTTTTCTTCTTGAAACTATAAACTATTGTAATTTACTACATTTTTATTATTCCCATTCTTTATCATTCAACATTGTTAGTTACTTTGCATTCAAACTAGGCAATAGAAAACAACTAACATTGATTTGGTGTTTGAAACTCCATAAGTCACAATGATTGACTTTGGAGAAGACTACTATTAATATTGGAGAACAACAAAGACAAGGTATGGTGTTTACTATAATAGCTCAAGTTAAAGGTTTGATTGGCCTATGATTTCAAACACCATTTTTATATGATTGATATGAAAAGATGGAAAACCTATCATATATGGCAATAAGAACACAAGAACAAAATAGTTTGAGGTTTATCACAATGAAAACTATTTATAACTAACTACATCCTTATTATTCACATTTTCTATCATTCAACGTTGTTACATTATCACTTTTCATTCAAAAATTTTATTTCATCATTCAAGTTATAATAGTCTCCATCAGCTCGACAAACTGAGGTAACTGAGCAAATTTAAAACTAAAATGGTCAGATCTATAATACACATATTTAGCATATTTAAATGATCAGAATAATTAAATGTTTAACAAATTTTGTGTGATCCTGCATCACTAAAACCACTCTAGATCCATCTTAATTCTGGATCTATAAAGCAATGAGAGACATCAAATCACTCGAGGTGCAAACATTTCCTAATTTTGCATTAAAAAAATGTTTTGCACCAAAAAAAAATGAATCCCATAGCCTTTAATAGATTTAAAGTTAAAATAAATTTAAATTAATAAATAATTTAAGTAATTAATAATTAATAAGTAACCTATAAATTTTTAGTGAATTTAAAATTTTGAATCAAAACTGGTACGGTTTTTATGATTATGTTTTATCATATCTTTTATGATTATGATTTATCAGGTATAATAATATATTTTAAACGTAAATATGTTAGTAAAATTAAAATAAAATGAAAAAAAATGAAGAGAATGAAACATTCTCAATTGTTACTTATATCGAACAACAGCATTTAAAACTGACATCGCTCTGAAAACAAAAGCCTATGAATTTAGAAAGTATTCTTATTTGAAATTAATATGATACGTACATACAATCAAGAAAAATTTCCGTTAAGATATATATGCTATGAAAATCAATGAAAATCCTGTAGCTCGTAATACTTCATTAAAAAAAAATGGTAATTAGGAAAAACTCTATCTCCTCATTTATCTCAGAGTTCCTGAATTTTTTTGATATTTTAATATGTTGTACTCGCACCTGTAGGTGGTTTTATATGCCTCCAGCTTTCATAGTACCTGTGAATGAACATTTACTTGACCAACCTCCCAATTTTTTAGTGAAATTTGGGCCAGCCATTCAAAAGATAGTAATACCTGTGAATAAGCATACACTTTGAAAGTGATACTTTGTGAATAAACATCTCCCAGACATTTTAAAAGGGAAATATTTTTCCTTCCACTCCAATCTCCAACCATCTCAAATATTATTGATTCTCGTGAAAGTTGATGGTTCACTGTTCCTCTTACTGCCGTTTGTTGCCTGCTACTCATGGGGAAGAAAGTTAGAATGGAAGCTAATGTGACGAATAATTGGTTGTTGCTAAAGCATTATTACTTCTATGCAACAATCAATATATTGACATCAGCATTATGCTCTGATTTTAAATCAACTGAGCTGTGTTTGAGGGACTCAACTACACCACCACCCCATAACTTGATACGATTCTCGGCAGCAGAGGCCTGCATTTCCACGGAGATCAAGAACTGAAGTGTTCAACATATAAACAAATACAAAATAAATACAACAATTCCATCAGTTCATCTCCAGCTTTCATAAGATCATTTCGTAGTTCATACCTCTTTGTTCCACTTTGTGAAATATACAATCAATAACAAAATCAAGGTTTGCAGTGCAGTTCCACCAATCATCCCACTCCAAATACCCTGCTCACTCATTTCAACATCAAATATACACAAAAAGTTAGATGGCTGAACAAACTTTTGCTTTCACTGAAGGCAATGCTTACACCAAGATCAATTTTTAAAGCTTGGAATAGAGAGACCAGAGAAGGCCTACTAGTCTTGCCTTCTACTCCAATAATGGTTGCAATGCTGAAATCAGTGTGTTGGAATCATAACGAACAAAGCATAAAAAACAAAACATGGGAATGCCTAGTGCACCTTTACTCCTAAGTCAAACTTGTAGCCCAAAAGTAGACCAATAGGTACACCAAAAACATAATAGCATCCTAAGTTTATGTAGGCTATCAAACCTTGCCACCCTCCACCAACAACCACACCTGATAACATTTCCAAGAGAAAAACATGAGTATCTTGAAAACATTACACCTTGAAACCATTAGGGTTGACTGCTAATTGTTTGGTTTGACTTCAAATCACTAATCTACTTTCTTTGAGCGTTATGAGGAGAGTGCTCTGGATCAGAGGGACCATTATGATTGAAAAAATGTGATGATTGAAAATTTATAAGCAAAGGTGAAAACCTCCCAAGCATGTAGGTGGTAATAAGCACAGAATTATGTTGGAGATATGAGCTTTGCCCACTCAAATCAAAATCAAATATAAGAGGATTGAATGCAACTCACATACAAAATATTACCTGATAGAACTGGCTATACACTATTTAGAAGCATTGTTACTGCAAGAAAGATTACTAATTTAGACACTGCTCTCATGATCACCTCGCTGTCAGTAAATAGTACGGCAAATTTGTTCTTCACGAGAAGAACTATAACCATGCAAATAATGCCAATCAATAGTGATTGTGCAACCACAACCATAACACAGAATTTTGTAGCTCTTGGATGGCCAGCACCTAGTTCATTGGAAACTCTCACGCTGCAGAAGATGTGTTGAATAGAGTAAACTTAAAATTGAAGTTTGAAATAGAGAAAAGCAGGATACAACATCAAAACTACAGATAAAAATAAACAATTTGTTAGCAATGTGCTTCCAAGACATGGGAAAGGCCATCATTTCTTTGTAGCTTAGAACGTTCTGTTGTCCCATCTACATAAGGTCTGACATGCCATATTTCAACATGTTTCAGACAAAAACAGAAAAAATAATTGTAAAATAATATTGTTGAAATAAAGAGG
The DNA here is from genome assembly GCA_031772625.1 of Pinus tabuliformis. Classification (NCBI taxonomy): domain Eukaryota; kingdom Viridiplantae; phylum Streptophyta; class Pinopsida; order Pinales; family Pinaceae; genus Pinus; species Pinus tabuliformis. The sequence goes on from CM062807.1 coordinate 783,369,645, forward strand.
GTATGTGGAACTAAAATAGCTAGCTTACTTGATGGCGGCATTAATTCCAAAGAAAATCATGGCTTCCCATTCAGTCAAATTCATGCTGAAAGAAGATTAGTTAGAAATACTTAAATGTAGTAATCACATTCAAATTCATGCTGAAAGAAGAATGGTTATAACTTATTCAATGAAAATCATGTCTTTCCATCTATTCAAATTCATGCTTAAAAATACTCAAAAGGGGAGATCGCATTCAAATTCATGTTGAAAGAAAGAATGGTTAGAAATACTTAAAAAGGAAAATCACATTGAAATTCATGCTGGAAGAAGTAATGGTTTTTCCAATGAAAATCATGGCTTCCTTCCATTCAAATCCATGCTGAAAGAAGAATGGTTAGAAATACTTAAAAGGGGATATTACATCCAAATTCATGCTCAATGAAGAATGGTTATAAATACTTAAGAGGTGAAACAACGGTCAAACTTGAGAACAATCGCTTGAAACTATAACAAGGTTACCAGAGAGAATCCTATATCATTTGGAAAAAGGTGCTAAAGAACCCATACATGGCCTATGGCTTAGCTTCTGTTGAGACACAAAGGTTAGACTAATTGGCTTCTGGTGGCCATATGCACTTCCCACTGCTTTGTTCTATATCTCTTGTTGCAGAGTAATTCCACATCTTATGGAGATCTTCCTCTTCTAGAGTGGCTCTATAAGGGAAGAAAATGCGCATATTCCTCAAAGCCATGCCAGAACCTGGGCCAGTAAAGAAGTGCAGGTAGTGTATTTGAATGTCGATCCTTACGGAGAATAGCCATCTCAATTGTCCTTTGAACCTCCTTCCAAGCCTGTTGACCTTGCAAATTTCCAGTGCTGTTTCTATATGGTGATCAATTTTGGACATAACATCAGCTTGAGTGAGTATGACATTGCCAGGGTCTTGATAGTTTCTTGAGCTAGGTGTCTTCACCTATTTTCACATTCAATCCATTTCCTATTCTCCACATTGCCAATTTCCCAGCAGAGGAAAAGATTGAACAAGAGCCTTTTAACGATTGAGACATTTGTAATAATTTTATTTGGAAGTCTAATCCATTCCTCCAAAGATCATAGGTCCACATATTTTTTCCCTATGACTTGATGCCACAAACTTGCCCCTGTATTACTTTCCATATGCTCTTGGAAACTACAGCCTTGCCATAATAATGTGTATTTTTTTAAACTCTCAAACTACAGCCTTGCCTTATTTTGGAAACTACAGCCTTGCCTTATTTTGGTTTGGCTATTTCTTTCCATTTTATGAGGGAGCATCCTTGATTTTAATTATGTAACTTACACACACATAAGCTATAAATGATAAACTTGAATTTTATTAGGACAATAAGTAATATAACTTTAGATCGTTGAAAGTTGCAGTTTGAATAATGAAGGCATTTCATCCATTGATGAATGAAGGAATTCCTCCATTGGTTGTTGGAGTATATGTGATTTGGTTCATAGTTCTTTTGATGTTTTAAGCCCACAAACTAAGGTTCATCATCAGGACTTTAGTGTCAAGATATTTGATCTTTCCTCGATATATATATTTACATGCTTCCTTAATTTGTTAATGAACTAATTTGTTAATGAAAGATCAGGCCAAGCAGTTAGACCGGATTTTAATCAAAGTCAGATATACAACCAAGAAACCCATCAAGAACCTTGCTGATATCTAGTGTTGTTTCTGCATGGTGGTCAAATTTGGATCCACAATATCAGCTTGAGTGTGTGCCATTGTTATGCAGGGTCTCAATAGTTTCTTCATTAATCTCCTGGAGCCTTTTAAACCTCACCTAGGGATCTTCACCTATTCTCACTTTCTCTCCATTTCCTATTCTCCACATTGTACTTAGTTGTAATATGTTAGCATAGCCATCTCGATTGTCCTTTGAACCTCCTTCCAAGCCTGTTGACCTTGCAAATTTCCAGTGTTGTTTCTATATGGTGATCAATTTTGGACATAACATCAGCTTGAGTGAGTATGCCATTGCCAGGGTCTTGATAGTTTCTTCATTAATCTTGTGGAGCTAGGTGTCTTCACCTATTTTCACATTCAATCCATTTCCTATTCTCCACATTGCCAATTGCCCAGCAGAGGAAAAGATTGAACAAGAGCCTTTTAACCATTGAGACATTTGTAACAATTTTATTTGGAAGTCTAATCCATTCCTCCAAAGATCATAGGTCCACATATTTTTGCCCTATGACTTGATGCCACAAACTTGCCCCTGTATTACTTTCGATATGCTCTTGGAAACTACAGCCTTGCCATAATAGTGTGTATTTTTTTAAACTCTCAAACTACAGCCTTGCCTTATTTTGGAAACTACAGCCTTGCCTTATTTTGGTTTGGCTATTTCTTTCCATTTTATGAGAAAGCATCCTTGATTTTAATTATGTAACTTACAAACACGTAAGCCATAAATGATAAACTTGAATTTTATTAGGACAATAAGTAATATAACTTTAGATCGTTGAAAGTTGCAGTTTGAGTAATGAAGGCATTTCATCCATTGATGAATGAAGGAATTCCTCCATTGGTTGTTGGAGTATATGTGATTTGGTTCATAGTTCTTTTGATGTTTTAAGCCCATAAACTAATGTTCATCATCAGGAATTTAGTGTCAAGATATTTCATCTTCCCTCGGTATATATATTTACATGCTTCCTTAATTTGTTAATGAACTAATTGTATAACCGGCTGAACATGAATTATAATAGACTTTTGTTATCATTATTAAGCCACAGTAAAAGGGGTAAGCTGATTATGCTTGTCATGATATAAAATATTCTAAGATGCAAGTGTGAGAACCCAACCTACAACCTAGACTACTGAGCACAGGGAAAAACTTCAGTTGTTCCTTTGCACTTCATTATTCCTAAGAGATGAAAGCCAACTACAAGTCTACAACTAATCTTTAATCCATCATCTTGCTAAAGACAACTTGTATTAGTTTCTATTTTGATGGCCTCTTTGATCCTTCTTTCATAGTAGTTGTTCCATCAACTAGTGAATGTGTGAACATCTTTGAACCAAAAAAGCCCAGCAATAATTTCTTTGTATTGTATGTAGATCCAGTAAACAATGGCTTCATGCATGGTTCTGAAGGACATAATCCAGGGCCTGGTTTCACAGCTACTGAAGCTAGCCTGTCCACTGTGTCATACCTGAATGAAAATACCTACAAAGGTACAAACACATTACCCTATCAGAATCCTCAAGAGGTGGCTTCAAACTATGGTTACAACTCAGATCCAAATGATTGGGAAAGATCAGGCCAAGCAGTTAGACCAGATTTTAATCAAAGTCAGATATACAGCCAAGCAACCCATCAAGAACCTTGGGCATCCCATTATTACACAACTGGTCAAAACTCTGAAAGGGAGGAGGAACCTGGTAGTTCAAGTTACATGCAGAATCTGCCATATCCATAAGGCACCGCCATTTTTAACTTTTTCCAGAAGGCATGATTACCACGCAGATGGAAGATAAGGGTTTAGACAGAATGGTGTTTCAATTTCAATAATCAAAAAACGGAGATGATGATTTAGATGGGATGGAGGGTAAGAATTATTATTATGCTCAGGGGTCTGGTTATGCTGGGTAATACAATAAGCCTGACAAATAAGGGAGGGAAATCTGAAGGTTATTATTGCGTTGCCTGCATGGTAGCATTCTTATCTTTTCACTCATTATACATTTTACCGGAAATTTTTTTCTTGGTTTGATCCGGTGTTTCTTCTTCTCATTGCCTTAGTGGAGTGTAAGATATCCGGTCAATATTAGAGTTGTTCCTGTCCTCTATTCAAGCAAAATCCTACATATTAAGTGGGTGTCTTTTTTCCCAAACTCAAAACATAGTTCTTCATAGTGTAGGCACTCCCATAGGTTACCAGGTTCTTAATTCTTTATTGGTGCAATCTTGCATCTTATGTAACTGGAAATAGCTACATGCAACTCTTATCTTTGGGTCCTAGTATTTTGGGTTAACCAAACCTGAAAGTGGACCATTTTAGAGTGCACTATACAAAATGCATGGGCAGGCATGCTTGGATCATTCCTCGAATGGTTCAACAATGTAGGCCACTTTGCTTGTTAAAAACGTGTTGTCAGTGGTTTATCAAAGTCCAAATGACCGGGGTAAATGGCAAGATAATGTTAAATATGAAAAATCCATTGCATGCTCTGAAAAACATAGCAGAATAAGTGGAAGCAGAGATTCAGCCATGGGTAAAATTAAGCGAAAAGCAAATTTTTACAATGCTCGACATGGTCTAGTCAAATATTATGCATACTACGAGCAACTCCAGTGTTGTATATAAAAACAGTCACCATGGATAAACTTGGCAGCAAAATAAAGCAACATTCAATACAGTTCAGCATACCTTATAAAGTTCTCATATGTTGAAACGCACTCACGTGTTGAAAACTATGATCTCTGTTCAACTTTTCTATCAGATGTAAAAAGGTCATTATCAATCATCACTTCCTCAATACTTCCACCACGGTACAAGGCCTCGGCCACAATCAGAATGGACCATTTCCTGAAAAGTCAATATACGATTCAGGTTAATTTTGAAGTGAAATCTTCTTTCCAAAATATGAAATCCAAATCAGCATAATGATACTTCTACATGTTTTTTCAGCTTTAGTTATTTTCTTTTGCTTCTGGGTAACAGGCAGATGGAGAGAATCTTTAACAAAATTTGATATCCAACCATTAAAAAAAAATCATGGTCTCTTGCAACCACGGTTATATTTGCTTCCAAACCAACGGAAGCGTTCACTGGCAAAGTGATTATCACCGAACAACTGCAGGAGGCATGAATCCACCTAATTTGGCCTTCCAGAACAACTGATAATCTGTATCATACTCAGCAACTATCTTCTCCTGTACTTCAAACTTGAAGAAAAACAAGACATATGAAGCCAACTTACCCTGACTCAAAAGCTGGCTACAGATGGGCAGGACCTGCATAAAGGGGCCTAATTTCTCGCGCTCAGCCAAAAATTCTGTCAAGTACCGACTGTTGTTGTTGCTGCTGTAGTGACATGAGCCGTTCAAATCCAAGAAACCATGGATACCAAAACAAGAGAAGAATAAGCAGATTGAACAATGAAAATGCAAGAATATCGCACTGAAACTGCTGCTGCTAACTAGAACATTTAGATTTGTGAACTATGATGAAAAAACCTATTTCAAAACCATTTTTATACAGGACCAGGGAGCCATATACACCCTGAATCCGGAATTCATGAAAACAATGGACTGAATCCGTGAAAACAGGGAGCCGCCCTCCATTTGAAAAGAAATTAAGCTCCGCCCTCCATTTCAAAACAAATCTAACTTCCCAGGACCAAATCGACCCTCACAAACCACTGCCAGGACCAAATCGACCCTCAAAAACCACTCCCAAACCAGAAAACCCGAACTGTAAATCAGAAATGGTGATTTTGATCTGCCAAACTGGGAGCAAATATCAAAATGGGGCGATTTTAAGAAAATACGATTCGGTTAGTTTATCCACCCTGGGCTAAAATAAAAAAATAAATTAATTTTTAAATAAAATGAGGGCTAATTATATAAAAAAAAAATTATTATTTTAATTAAAAATTCGCCCCATTAAAATATAAAAAGCCTTAAATTTCGCCTTTGGGCTATTATTCACCCCTAAAATTAACCTTGATCCCAATGATATCAAGGTTTCTGAGAAGTTGATAAAGAAAAAGAATGAGGACATTGTTTCTCTCAAAAAACAACTCAAATTGACTCATTTAGAGAATCCACAGACAAAAGAGGTCTTAGAAAGGCAAACACATCAGGAGGAAATGATGGACCTTGTTTTACAACTTAATGACCAATTAAAAGAGATGGAGAAGGAGTTGGATAGCTTGATACAAATGAAACAGGCCAGCCTTGAGATTGCCACTGCCACTGTCATTCCAACAGTCACCATAGCAGTACCATCCACCTTGGTAGTTTCATTGGCTCCTACAGCTCCGATGGCTACAACACTATCAGTGACCACAACATCTACATCAGTAATAGGTTCGACAATAGTAGTAGCTTAGCCAGGTTTTGAGGCAAGTAAATTGGTCAAGGCAATCGAAGACATGTCCATTCAGACCACAAAAATAAACAAGCATAAGGTAAAGATAAAAACTCTATAGAACGATAATAAGCTTGCCTAGATTATGCACAAAAAGGAAGTACAAAAGTCAACCAGGATGAATGAAAGGATAAAAAACTTGGAGAAAGAGATAACATTAAAGGAGCCACTTGGCCAAGCTAAGGAACAATTATGGGCCAATATAATTAACTCTTTGAATTATATTTAGCCATCCACTCAAGTCATCTTTGAACAGAATGACTTAGTCAAAGAAGCTACAGAAGCCATTCAGAGAGTTAAGGCTGAACTGGGAGACATGCCAGAAGAATCCACTAGACTAATCCATTTCCTGAACTCCAAAAACAAATATGAATTGTAGGAATTGGACATAGTTGACAGGACAGGCACAATATTGGAGGTGAAAAAGGTCCTCACCAAGAGGAATTTGATGTTAAACCTTGAGGAAAAATGCCAAACCATGCAACTGGCTATAGATAGGTTCATGGTAAAGTTTGATGTTTTGAGGCAGAAGGGTCTGCCCAATCCCTTGGTGATAAATGATAAATTAATGCCACAAGAGGACTACAACAGGAGAATAAGAGAGGTGGAAAAGGATCAGGTAAATACTTCCTCTATGAAGGGGATGCCTACTGGAAAGGTTCTATATCAGACCTTTGAGAACTTGTTTTACCTCCAACATGAGGTAAAACACCTTTTTGTAAATAAACCCACTTTTGCCAAATACACTGAAGTAGATGAAATCTACAAGAAGATGGTAAATATTCAATTACCAGATGCAGACACATGGGAGAAGTTGAATGACTTGCTATAAAAATGCACAGTCAAAATGTAAAAATACACAATAAAGGTGAAAACAACACAGTGAAAGGAAAATGACAGATCAACCAGGTGAAAGAGTATCAGGTAAAGTGTATCAGTTGAGAAAGGGAAAAGTAAAAGGAACAGTCAGTGTGAAGACCAACAACAAGGCAGAGAATAAACAACAAAATATCAAAGCATAAAGACAACACAACCAAATAAACAAGGACAACATACAACAGTTGAATATCTGTCTCTATCTTCTTGCATGAAGATATTTCTTTCTCCTAGATTAATTCCCAAGACAATTTGAGATATTTTGTAAACTATTTTTGCATAAATACTTCATAATTCAAAGTATTGAGGGTGGATTGCTATACATTTGTAGAGTTATATTGATCAGAAACCTGAGGGTTATTGTACCAATTTTTTCAAAGTCAGCAGACTGGACTAAGTAATAAAGAGATTGCATTATAGGATTCATGTGTTGAGCTATTACAGTGAAGTATTTTCTTTGTCAAATTTGTTATTTTCTTATGTATCTCACAAACTTACATGTTATCTAAAGTGAATGAATTAACTGGAAATTTATTTCAGAATTTGTTTAAGTACACTCTGTCTTGAATAGTTAATCATTTCTATGTTTTCTTCTGATATCCGAATCTGAGAATCCTTAATTTCTCTCCCATCTTGGTTGAGCTCTTTCACTTATTTCATAATCCAGCCTAAGGAATCCTTAATTGCTCATTTGATCCAATTGAAAACCACTTCACCATTCTAGCCTTAAGATCTGAAATAACTCATCTACCTTGCCCTGTAGACACTATTTTTAGAACTTGATCCAATCATGTTTGCTTGACATTTGGCCCCATAGCCCAATGGTAAAATACATCCCTCTATCCATCTAAGTAAGTGATCCCACCACCAAATCCAAATCAAAACCCAAGTACAATCATAACTAGCCTAAAATCAATTAACTAAACAAAGTTAAATCATAAAGAGAGATCCCTCTCTGACATTAGGTTGGCTAGATCCTAATCTCCAAAGTAGGTTTGTGGTTACCTCTATCATTTATTTCCTAACAACTCAAGAGAAATTTTAGAGTGATAACATATGGTATATAAAGATAATGAGAACTTTGAGAAGTGAATTAATATTCCAAATAAGAATCTACCACGATTTCTTTTAGCCTTGAAAAGATGGTATATAAGGATAATGAGAATATCTATATATATATATATATATATATATATATATATATATATATATATATATATATATATATATAGATATATATATATATATATATATAAGAGAGTAAATTAACATTAGAATAGTGAAGTGAAATGTTTTAAATTAAAAATTATTGGATTAAATATCATAAGAATAGTAACAAATGTGTTTATGTTATTCCAAAATATTGATGTTCAATCTATTACACCCGAATTTAATTTGATTGCAAGTTATACCCATTAAAAAATCTACGGTTGAGATAAAAATACCCTTACACCACTAAGATTACATTTGAAACCACCACAATCCACTCATCTGATTAATTCAACTGGTGTTTTGGCAATTTCTCGAAAGACTAATCATACAATGTTGACTTCACATATCCCATTTGAGGACTAATTTGAAAGTTTGTTTGTAGCTCCATATTTTATTATCTCCATCGACTAGAGTCTAACTTTCAATGGGAAATCATTATTCCCTTGAGAGAAATATTGTGGGATTCACATTTTAAAAGGGAAATCGAGAGCATCATAGAATCGAACTTGCAGGTGCTAGTTTCAGCTGAGTCTATAAGATTCCAAACAACAAAATTTTTAATAGATCTAATACATTTGAGTGTTCTAATTAAAATAAAATTTCAATAGGAACTAGAACACAAATTCATTTGAAAATGCAACCTCTTATTTATATTAATAACTAAAAAGAAAGATACATGTTCATACAAGTCATATTGAAGCTCCTACAAATGACATGTATGGATGCTCAACAACGACTAATCTAAGACACTTAAGCCTACTTGTGAATCCTAGAGGGATCCACCACACAAATGACACTGCACGGTTTTCGTTCCGAGATCAAGCTAGAACTAGCCATGCCAAGTTGTCAACAAACACACAATAATATAAACAAACTCTAGATGATCCAAAGGCCTAGACTATATCCCCTTTAATAGGCTTTATGTACTCTCTAGAAATCTTATTTTATTATTTTCCCACGAAAAATGAAGGCAAATACCATGAGTAGATACCATGGGTAAGTTCCATCCATTTTGACTATATCAAGAAAAGGGAATATTACAAATCCTCCTGCCCAAATATTGCTTTCCCTCAAGAAATCCACTTCTATCCATAACAAAAGTATTTGTATATTGATGCTATATTTCCTGTAGGTTTTAACCTTTTACATAAATTACTTGCAAACTAATTAAAACATAAAATATACAATGGCGAGAGACACAAAACAAATAGACAAATATTTTCCCTTATATCCCAAGATCGGGACTACCAGAATGATTTTTCATTATATTCCTTTCAATGTTACTACACATATATATACATGTCGAAGCATTCAAAAACCCCAATCCATTAACCCTGGATTAGAACATAACCATATTTCCCTTGACCATATCTACAAAATACCATGGGCAGAAAACTATCATGCCCAAAACCATGTGCAAAACCCATGCAAAAAACCATAGGTAGGTCCACCCACCGAATATAAGGTCCAAAAAAAAACTCGGGGTGTTGCCCTAGACCCTATAGAGGGGGGCTACTACCCCTCAAACCCCCTGACAAGGGGGGTTGTTCCCCCCCCCATGACCCCACCGCTATGCCTAGTGCAATGAAGGGGGTGCCCTTGCGCCCCCCCTAACGCCCCACTCTGCATGTGTGACTAGTATTGGGAAGAATATAACACTCAACCAACAATCCCATACAAACCAGTGTGTTATTCCATGCCTCCATGCTAAATGATCTTGAGTGGATCCCAAACAATCCTCCAGCCAATCCTACCCTCAATAGTTTCACCTAGATCCTAATGCCACATAATTTCTGGGGCCTGTGAGTTATAATACCCTCTCAACCCTCCATCACTTCCCATGCCTAAGGGCCCAAAATGCAATATGACCTTGGCTAAGGGTATCCTCCTAGGAATCGTCCCATCAATAGAGTTCCAACTCATAATATCTCGCCAACCCATCCTGCGGGAAGGATCTCATGCATGAATTCTTGCATATGGAATAAGTCTACTATGTTGATGTTGCTTAGATGCTCAACTCATGCTGCTCCACTCAGTCATGCAACATGATCAATTTGGAGAAATCTACCCTGTTCTACCCAATGTATAAAGCTAGATTGGTAGTGTTGCAAGCCTTATCTATGTACTCCTATAGAGGGTCGCTCTGGAACTCCCAATTGTACTTCTTTTTCTACCTTGTGAGGGACTTGAGTTGTTCCTCAACACTAGACAACTTGGTTGTTGACTCACCACATACCCCTATCAGCGCCTCAATTTTCCTTTTCTCCTGTAAGACAATGTCTTAGAATGTCCAGACTCTCTGCTTCAACATCATAATATTTTTCTTGAAATGCATGATCTTTTCCTAAAAGTCCTTTACTGGAAATTCTCGTGTCCTGCTAAATTCTTCTGTATCTGTTTGCACCGGATGCTCAATTACCATAGCTCTAGCTTAAACCTTTGATCGACTCTCTATAAATGGCTTATCCTACATACTATATTTTTCATGATGCCTCTTATGATCATGCTCATCATGCCAGTTTACCATTACTGGCTCCTCACATAAGGCTCCTTGAATGTCTTCTTCCTGACCTTATCCACCTATGGGGACAATTTTTATTTCATCCTCTCTAGTTGTCAAACATGGGGGGACTAGTGGACTCTTATTTAACTTGATTTCACATACTCTTCATGGATGTCCTCGTGGAGATCTATGGACTCAATTCTATAAGAGTCTACCAGATTGTTAGGAAGAATTACATCCTTCCTTTCCCCATGTACTTACTCAAGCTGGACAATTATCACAAGGTTGTCCTACAACTCTCTCTGAATAACATTATGTTGTTTCTCACAATCTATACTTGACTTCTCAGATCTTTCAAATGAATCTTCATGATCTGAAGGAATCTCCTTCTATTCTATCCTTGTTGCCTTCTTCCTTTCACTGTGACATGAATGGTTAAGTTCCCAAGGTCCCTTGCAGATAAAGCATAATACTCTCCTTCTTAGTTTATTCTTGCTACATTCTTTATTTTCTTTTTCTTGCTTTCTCCATCAATACTCTTTAGCTCCTTCCTATTCAACACTCTTCTGAGAAATTTTATGTTTTGCATGACCAACTTTTCAACTAGATCATAGGCAACTAGTGATACAACTAGTTCCTTTCTCCAAATGATCAACAGTTTGGATATTAGTATCTTGCAGATGTCTACATCTCCTAAAAATAATGACAATATTTTGCATTCTTGTGTTGACACGGTCTGGATGAGCTGATGTAATGTTGGTTTAAAATTCCTAGAACACCTGAAAGATTAAGTCCTCGCATCCTAGATTCAGCATGAATGTGCTAAAGCTGAACTCTGCCATGAGTTATAATATTTTGTGTTGCTTCTAAAAGGTAGGAAGCATGATGTTGTTCAACCCTTGAAGGGCTTCTACTATCAACTGTAATATCTCCCTCATGATATCGTTATTGTAAGGTGATAGAGGTGATGTTAAAGCTATGATCCTGCTGAGACAAGAGGCAACTATGAGCCTCAATTATTCACGAGTATGCTTCAATAGTTTGGGTTGTATTAGCCAAGAATCGATGACTTGAAACACCAACTAAGTTTCTTCCATTCTTACTACCCCACCTTGGACAATTCACTTTGTTTGTTACAATTCATATCCAAGTGTGAAGGGACACTTTCCTTTCACATCTTCCTTCCAGATACCCTTTGATTCCTCAAGGATAACATGGACCTTATGAGAGAAAGGCTTGTTGTTATGTGCTTGCTTATGATGTGTAATTTTTTGCCCTTTTTTATCAACAAAAGTATTGCAGCCCTAAGAAATTATTGATGTATTACTATGTTGATTCATGTGGCATTTCCAAAAGTAAAATGATGACATTATGGTTTGGTATCAATGGATCTCAATACTTAGGATTCCTTCTCTCTCCTCAGTTTTCTTCAATAGAATCAAATTACACCCATTTGAGAAAATAAAATAAATGATAAATCTTTGGCCTCCATAAGGAAATTGAACACTTGCAACTAGAGGAGAAAATAATAACCAAATACAACAATAACTAGTGTAGAAGAAATTCTCCTGCAAATAGTTAAAGCCTCAAAATCAACCTTGTGCAATAAAGGTTAGGAATATTTTTTAAAGATTTCCACAAATAATAAATTCTTGAATCATCCTCCTTCTGTAATAAATCCTTGCAATAAAAATATTCTCCTAATAACTTTGTTTCAACTATAAAATACTTTAAGCTAATGATTAAAAGAAAAGAAAAAATATCTCAAGCACCACCACTGCTTCCATTAACCAATACATAAATGACATAGATATTAATCAAAATTTATTAGCCAAACATGAGCCATTTTTTTATTTAAATGACAGAGTGTCAATAATTTAGGAGCACATGTGAATGGACCCAAAATTACAATTATACTATGCCAATAATCACAACCAAATGAACGACTCAGTGAATATTATAAGTGGGAAAATCAGAAAAATAAATTATAGTCATGCCCATTATATACTCCCTTTCAAGCACAATAAATAGCCCTGCCATGGGTTTAGCTTTCTCCAAATGCTAGGTCTCGACAAAACTGCAATATGAATAATCTTGGCTCTGCTTTTATTAAAGAGCACCACCTGTACTTATTTTGTTGCTACCTGGCACACGGTGCAATGAACTGTCATGAGCCTAGCCACTATTCTAATTCGCTAGAGAGGCAATTGACTTGGTTCTACGTTGGTTGACCCAAAAGGAATCAGTCTAGGCTAGTCGATGTGGAAAATCTCATGACTCAAGTTTCATGGTAACACCAAAAATAACTAAATGACCTCACGACCTTGCAACATGATCCCACAACCTCAACATTTTGACCTCCTGGATATTTGTTTGATGACTCCCCTTGATCTAAAGGCTTTAGTTCACTATTTATTGTTCAGACCCCATGCACACCGTATCCGCTATGATTCCCCAACTTTGTGTTTAAAAGGGATTCATGATCTTTTAAAGAGTGTGATTTCTATTGCATACAACTCAACCATCCCATAAGTATGGCTCCATGGAGTACTCTATTGTGCGATGATACGTGTCTCTAATCGTCAAACTAGGATTGGCTTTGGTGATCTTTGTTGGCTCCATGGCCTATGGTCCTTGGTGTTGAGAAGAGAGACCTTACGACCTCCACGTGACAGTTATGAAATTTATCAACCCCTTTCCCCAAGCTGCAGAGCTAAGTCTTGGGTTTGTCAGCTCTTACAATCCCTAAAGCATTGCCAGTTGCTATTGTAGGCATGTCAGTCCTCCCACGATCGTCCCTAATTCCCACTCTCAAGCGTATGGTTTTTGGCCTTGAGATCTGGTGGATGTGCACAGGTTAATGTCTAATACACCGAGAACCATGCCACATCAATGCATTCAAATGACCAGTAATATCTAGATTGATTCTCAACATTGAATCGACCATTCAAATATCACATAATCCACGAGCATTTAGTTTTCAGTTGGTCGACTCATTACGCCACATACCATTCACACAGGAAAACGAACTCAATTCAAGCTAAGACAAATTAAATTTGATTTCCCCAACCATAGACAGATTGTCGATGATCACACCCAGACACAACTCACACGCACATATTTTTCCATTGCCCCAAATCTCATCACACATGCGTAGCTTGATATGTCATGATATTGTTGACCTCCAACTTGTTGACTCAACCCATCTATTAGACATGGTGTATCCAAAATCAACCTAATATAATTAAACGGAGTAGTCTAGCGAAGTGGAGGAATTTCCCGATTTCCATTCTTGCTCGAAAAGAATTCCTACTCCGGTCGACAATCCTCCGACCCCGAACACTGATGCGACTGCGAGATTCTGTTAGGCTTAGAATCTATCGTGATTCGATTAGGTCACATCTCTCCTATCCAATGGGCTACTTCGCTCACTCGTTAATGCAGCAATGAGGGTGGCGGGTCTCCTTATGTTATGCTCTTAACCTGCAAAGCAAAACCCAAGCGAAGAAAAGATACCGAGAACACAGAATATGCGAAGAAAATATACCCAGAACACATAATAGCAATGATTTTATTATTCAGAGAGAAATGTTCACAGGCCTCTTCGAGGGGGAAACCTCCAATAGAGCAGAGCTCGATTACAAAACAAGACACAATGCTCCTCGCAGGGAGTCTCTATCCTTTATATATGACTCATACATGCAATACCACGAGCCAATATCGTGGGTTTTATTAATACCATCTATCTAATACTACCGCCTATTTACCATCTATCTAATACTTCCGCCCATTTGCAACTAACTGTGGTCCCGTCATTAATTGCGGGTTAACCACTTACAAATATTAATATGGGCTTTATTGACTCTTGACTATGACGTGATCCCAAGACATAAATAAGGGGGTTATGGTGGGACCCTAACATGCCCTCCCCCTTAAGACTAGCCTTGTCCTCAAGGCTGAAGCTGCGGAAACTGCAGAAGAATAGTGGCTGGTTCCCAAGTTGCATCTTCCGGAGAGGTGTCTTTCCATTTGACGAGGACCTCCTTAAACATGCAGCCGCGCAGGTGCTTGTCTCGTGTGTCTAGAACCTGTTCAGGTTGAAGCCAGATTGACCCTTCTTCATCCAATTCAGGTAGACTGGTTTGAACTCGGCAATTGTTCCCAATCACTTTCTTGAGGCACGATACATGGAAAACTGGGTGGATTTTTGCTGTAGGTGGCAATGCCAACTTGTAAGCCACTTCTCCAATGCGCTGAAGTACTTGGTATGGTCCATAGAATTTTGGGGAGAGCTTTTGACAACCCTTGTCTTTGAGTGATGTTTGCTTATGCCTCAAAAAGACCTGATCCCCTTCTTGAAATTGGCGCTCTGAGCGATGTTGGTCAGCCTGTTGCTTCATACGGTTCTGAGCTTGATGAAGATTCTCGCGCAGATGGGCAAGCATGGTTGCGCGGTGTTGTAGGAGTTGATCCACGGCTTGTACTTTGGAGCACCCCGTGAGAGAAGAAGTAGGGGAAGGCGGAAGTTGTCCATAGACTGCTTCATAGGGAGTCATTTTGGTGGTGGCATGATAGTTGGTGTTATACCACCACTCCGCCAGAGGTAACCACTGTACCAAAGGTGTTGCTTTTCTGAAGTGAAACACCTAAGGTAGGTTTCTAGACATTTGTTGACGGCTTCGGTTTGACCATCTGTTTGCGGATGATATGAAGTACTAAGTTTGAGTTGAGTGCCTTGTATTCTGAAGAGCTCCTGCCAAAAATTACTGGTGAAGATTGGGTCACGGTTGGATACAATAGAAGTGGGCATGCCATGCAATTTGAAGATCTGATCCATGAAAGTTTGAGCAACCAAGGTTGGTGTAAATGGGTGGGGTAGGGCACAGAAATGAGCATACTTCGACAGTCGGTCCACAACCACCATGATGACTGACTTGTTCCCAGACTTTGGAAGACCTGTAATGAAATCCATGGAAACCTCTGTCCAAATTGACGCCGGAATGGGCAATGGTTGTAATGTGCCTGGTGTGTTGACAGTTTCCCCTTTGTGGCGTTGACAGATGTCACATTCAGCTACGAAAGTAAGGATGTCCTGTTTCATGCCGGTCCAAAAAAATGATCTTCTGGTGCGAGTATACGTCTTCTGAAAGCGCGAATGTCCTGCAATGGGAGATGAGTGCACAATTCTGCCAAAATGCGACTTTTGAGGGTGGATGTTGGCGATATTACGACTCTGTCCTTGTAGCGAAGAATATCATTCTGCCACGAGTAGCCCTTGCTGGAATGAGGATCTACCTGCAATTGAGAAATGAGTTGGGAGAGCCCTGGATGTGAAAACCATTCCCTGCGAGCCTCTTCAATCCAGTCTGGAATGGGGAGGGAAATTGCGAGCAGAGTACTTTCCTCCTCAAATTGGCGTGACAATGCATCTGCTACCCTGTTGTCTTTCCCTTTCTTGTAAATGATCTCATAATCATATCCCAACATTTTGGCTAACCATTTATTCTGTTGAGGGGAAGATAGGCGTTTCTCCAAAAAATATTTAAGACTGTGATGATCTGTGCGGATTTGGAAACGTCGCCCCAACAAGTAAGGTCTCCAGGTCTCGACTGCATGTAAGATGGCCATCATTTCCTTCTCGTAGGTAGATTGGCCCAGATTCTTCCCACTTAGTTGTTGGCTGGTGAAGGCCAATGGTCGCCCTTCCTGCATTAAGACCGCTCCAATACCTGTTCCCGAAGCATCACATTCAATGACAAATGATTTGGTGAAGTCCGGTAGTGCTAAGACAGGAGTGGAACACATGGCGGTTTTTAGAGCGGTAAATGCCTGTTATGCTTCCTCATTCCAGAAGAAAGAATTTTTCTTTAGGAGTTACGTTAGGGGCTTTGCTATGCGGCCATAGTTGCAGACAAATTTACGATAATAGCCTGTGAGACCCAAAAATCCTCTCAAGCTTTTCAAGGTCTTAGGTTGAGGCCATTCTTGCATTGCCTGGATCTTTTTGGGGTCCACCTTGACACCTTCGCACCCCACAATGTGGCCCAAATACTCAACTTCTTCCATGCCAAACGAACACTTAGACATCTTGACAAATAATTTATGTGTTCGGATCAGTTGCAAGAGTAGATCTATGTTAGGATATTCCGACACATAGGATATAGTTAAGTTCAACTTGGTCTAGTATAGAGTTAGGTTAGAGTTAGGTAAAGTGTGTTTCTTTACCGTTGTACATTTTGTAACTTACAATCCGACGGTCACGATATGTAGTGATCCGACGGTTCACTCTCACCTCGGTATTACCGACACTTGATCCGTGGCTTGACACCCGATTGGTCCATGAGTTCTATTTAAAGCGCATGGAGGGTCATTGTTCGGGTAATCCGTGCATGAGAGAAGCTTATGTAAATTTTCATTCTTTGATTAATAAATTGTCTGTACCCACGTTGGGACAGGCCGTGGACTGTTTCCCTCCTTGCACTCTGAGGGTTTTAACCACGTCAAAAATACTGGTGTATTGATTTGAGATCTGGTTGTGAGCGGTGTCCTTTTGGTATTCTTTCTGAGGAACTTACCCTGTAAATTCCTACATGGTATCAGAGCTATTTGAGGGCCGCGTCCGTTGGTGATCCAAATCTGAAGCCGGTAGAACTGCATGCGGCTGTCGTTTCCTAGATCTGCTGTTTCTGACTGCTTTCGGGCCGAGAGGACTGCTCTGTTGCGTTCGGAGCATCTGTTTCAGTGAGGAACCCCTTTCGTTTCACGCGAAAAGGTTTCCGGTAGCCCTAGCTGCGTCATTTTTCAGATCGGGAGGTATACAGTGTTTTTTTTTGCAGTTTACTGTCATTTTCTCTCTGCTTATTTCGGTTTCGGTTTATTTAGCCTTTTTTTTTCCCGGATCTATACCTTTCATTTCTGCGTATGCTCTTTGCCCTGCGACTCTGTGCGATCTGGGCAAATCAGAAACAGAAAGAAAGGATTTTTCTCATGCGTATGCTCTTTTCCCTGCACCTTAGTGTGATCTCGGAAAATCAGAAACATTGAGAAAAATATTTAGTTTTTCGGCTAAAGCTAACTTTGAGATTTTTTTTAAAATTTCTAGTTTTTTGGCTAAAGCTAACTTCGAGCCGTAAGGTTCGTTTTTCTTTGGATATTCGTGTTGGGTTTTGTGTTTTGTGTTTTGTAGGGGAAAAGAGTCTTCCCAAGGCAAGCACGCAAATCGAGGCCCCCCCCTCTCTCTCTCTCTCTCTCTCTCTCTCTCTCTCTCAAATATTTTGTATAGATCAATTGGTTCAAAGACCTTTTAAGAGAGTAGAGGTCTTGGGTTCAAGTCTCCATTTTGTGGGGGCGGATTTTTTCATTCCCGCACATTCGCGCACTTTGCCGGCAACGTCAACAATTTTTTTTCAAAAAGCCATAACTTCTTCATCCGGAAGCCTTTTTCAGAGCCGTTTTTTTTAAAACCGCCTATTTTTTCGAGATCTATCCATTGGACCACTTACTTTCAGCATCTTCAGCTTCAGTTGTTTTTCAAAAAATGGAAAGTCCATGCCAAGTCATTCTTGACAGCACTAACTACTTCCAATGGGTAGCCTACATGGGAGATTTACTTAGAAGTAAAGGTCTCTTCAGAATAGCCACAGACCAAGAGAAGAAACCCAAAGATGAAGACAAGGCCGAAAAATGGGAAAATAGACAAGATCAAGCACGTGGTTTGATAGGAATGTCTGTTTCTCCTGATCTTAGATTCCACATTGCAGAAATTGAAACTCCTCATGAAGCATTAGAAAAACTTGCTAAAGTTTTTGGGATTAAAAATGAAATTAGAGCCCATCAACTTGAGAATGAGTTGCTTACTTTGGATCCTAATAATTTTTCTTGCATTGAAGATTTCTTGTCCAAATTCAAGACCCTTAGATATCTCTTGGAAGGTGTTAAAGTTAAGAAAGAAGATGGTAACCTTATTTATTCCATCCTTACTAAGTTGGGACCAGCCTACTCTGTATTTGTTTCCACTTTCCATTCTACCAGGGAAGCTTTCATTTGTCAAGGCAAAGACTACAAGCCCCTTCCTTTGACTCCTTTTGTGATTCCTTAATAAGAGAACAAGAAAAACTCTTACACCTTGGTCTTCTTAATCTTGGAAACTCTTCCTCGAAAGCGTTAGCCGCCCAGCAGCAACCAAATTCAAAGAATCCTAAGAAGTCTTATCCTCAAAGGAATGGTCCTAAACCAACTCAGCCTCAAGATGAAAGATCATTTCAGCAAAATGATAAGACCAATAAAAACAAATGGAAGAAGACTGACAGACATTGTAACTTTTGTAATCGAGATGGCCACTTAGAATCTAAATGCTTTAAGAAGATGGAAGCCTTGGAAGCCGCAATGAAGAAACATAACATCCATCTGGAGCCTACTTCAACTTCAACTTCCGGAACGGCATTTTCTGCATGTCATCGTCAATCATCTCAGTCTGGTTATGCATTAAATGTATCTTCTTCTTCTTCTCATTCTCATGAGTGGCTCATTGATTCTGGAGCCTCTTGTCACATGGCCAAAAACCAAGCCATGTTTTCTTCTTTAAATGATTGTAACACCAAAAATATATATGTTGGTGATGATAGATCTCTTAATGTTGTAGGGACTGGAACTGTTCATCTAGACAATGGTCAGTTCAATGATGTATTATGTGTTCCAAACTTATCCTGCAACCTTCTATCTGTCTATCAGATAACTCATTCAGGTGAAGGTAAAATTGTTGAATTTTCACCTCATGATGTTGTAATCAAGGATCTAAAAGATCCTAAACAGATTCTAGCTACTGGTCTTGCTGATGATTCCAAAAGGTTGTATAAGTTTCACAACTTTGGGTCATCCCATCTTCCCTCAGTATTTGTTGCTCATAATGATGAAGTGAGCAAACTTTGGCATGAGCGGTTTGGTCACTTAAACTATCGCTCCCTTCAGCATCTATGTAAAGAAAATATGGTGACAGGTCTTCCTATGGTATCTTGCAAAGATGGTGTTTGTTCCGGATGTGTACTCGGAAAACATCATCGGGACAGTTTTGACAAACGTGCCTCTTGGCACGCCTCAGCCCCTTTACAGCTTGTGCACAGTGATTTATGTGGTCCTCTTCCTGTTGCTTCATTCTCTGGCTGCAAGTACTTCTTAACTTTCATTGATGATTTCTCCAGACGCACTTGGGTATACTTCTTAAAACTCAAGAGCGAAGTATTTACCACCTTTTTGGCCTTCAAAGCATTTTGAAAAACAATCTGGACATCAAATTCTTAAGCTAAGAACTGATAATGGTGGAGAATATGTTAAAAATGCATTCATCAACTTTTGCACCGAAAATGGAATTCAAATGCAACATACTGTTCCATACACTCCACAACAAAATGGTGTAGCTGAAAGGAAAAATCGCACCTTAAAGGAAATGGCTAATTGTATGCTGCAATCTAAAGGACTCAGTCTTAGTTTTTGGGCCGAAGCAATTAATTGTGCAAATTATATAATCAATCGCACTCCTACTAAGGTTCTAGAGAATATCACTCCAGAAGAAGCTTGGAGTTCCATTAAACCAGATGTAAGTCACTTTCGTGTGTTTGGAAGTGAAGCATGGGCCCATATTCCAGATGAAAAGCATAAAGCTTTAGAACCTAAGAGTGAGAAATGTACTTTTGTTGGATATTCTGAAGATGTAAAAGGTTATAGACTTATTCCATTTAAGTCCAAAAATGTTATCATTAGAAGAGATGTAAAATTTGATGAAAATAAATCGGCCTGCGAGCCTAGTCCGGCGGATGTGCCACCTCTTCCTATCTCTTCTATCTTTGAAAACATTTCTTCTTCTGATGATGAAAGCGAGGATGATAATCCTCCCCCACCTTCTCAGGATCCTCAACTTCCAAGATGGGTCCGTGCTACTCGGGATGCAGCAGGTGATCTTGCCGGTGATCCTACAGATCAGCGACGTACACGTTCTCAGTTTGAAAGAGCCTCTTCTTTACTGGCTCAAGCTCCAGTAAATCATGATCCTGACACTTTTGCAGAAGCTTCAGGCCATCCACATTGGGAAGCAGCTATGAATGAAGAATATCATTCATTGATGACAAATGATACATGGGATCTTGTTCCTCTACCAAAGGGACGCAAACTTGTTAGATGCAAATGGGTTTACAGAACCAAGTATGGACCAGATGGGAAAGTTGATAAACATAAAGCTCGTCTAGTTGCTAAGGGCTTTTCACAGGTTGAAGGCATTGACTACACTGAAACCTTCTCTCCAGTTGCCAAAATGAACTCTATCCGCCTTGTTCTTTCCCTTGCTGCCTCTTTAAAATGGGAAGTCCATCAAATGGATGTTAAATCTGCCTTCTTGCATGGGGACTTGCAGGAAGAAATCTATATGGAACAACCCATTGGCTTCATACAAACAGACTCCAGCCTCGTTTGTCGACTTAAGAAATCCCTTTATGGCCTCAAGCAAGCTCCTCGAGCTTGGTATGCCAAAATGGATAGCTTTCTTTTAGAATCTGGCTTTTCTAGGTGTCATTCTGACAATACTGTCTACACCAAGAAAGTGGGCAACTCTCTTATCATCCTTGTTCTTTATGTTGATGATCTTATTCTTACTGGTAGTGATCCCAACCTTATAAACCATGTGAAGTCCAGCCTTAAAAAGAAATTTGAAATGACAGACTTAGGACACTTACACTATTTTCTCGGTCTTCAAGTCTTGCAATCCCAAGAGGGTATTTTCCTTTCCCAGTCCAAGTATGCTTGTGATATTCTTCGTCATTTTCACATGGAAGACTGTAAGCCAGCCCCTTCTCCCTTTCAGTCTGGAGTCAAACTTTCAGTCTCTTGTACTTCTCCTGAAGTTGATGCTACCTTATACCGTCAACTTGTCGGAAAACTCTTGTATTTAACCCATACTCGTCCTGATCTTTCCTTTGCTGTTGGCCTTGTTGCTCGTTTTATGCAAAACCCCCGTGAAAGTCATTGGAAAGCAGCTAAAAGAATACTTCGTTATGTTCGAGGTACAGTACAGTTTGGGATTCATTACAGTGCCAAAGCAGCTCCTCTGTTAGTTGGTTTCACTGATTCTGATTGGGCTGGTGACCTTGATGATCGGAAGTCTACTGCCGGTTATGTCTTCACTCTTGGTTCAGGACCTATTACATGGGCTTGTAAGAAACAGGCTGCCATTTCTCTTTCGTCAGCAGAAGCAGAGTATCGTGGTGCCGTGGAAGCTAGTAAGGAAGCCTTGTGGCTTCGTCAGATCCTATCAGAGTTTGGCTTTGAGCAGCAGCATCCAACCACACTTTGGTGTGATAATCAAAGTGCCATTCAGCTATGCAAAGATCCAGTCCAGCATCAGCGCAGCAAACACATTGAACTACACATGCACTTCATCAGAAAGCTCATTCATGACCATGTTCTTGAAGTGCAATATTGTCCAACAGATGATCAGGTTGCAGACATCTTCACAAAGGCTCTCACAGAGGCGAAGTTCACTAAACTTCGATATATGCTTGGAGTTCAGGAAGTTGTCACTAAGGGGGGATAGGCTCTAGTGCCTCCTTCCTTCTCCTATTGTGTCATATTTGTAAATCCTTCAATCCTATCCCAAGTTGTTCTTAAGGGGGGATGTTAGGATATTCCGACACATAGGATATAGTTAAGTTCAACTTGGTCTAGTATAGAGTTAGGTTAGAGTTAGGTAAAGTGTGTTTCTTTACCGTTGTACATTTTGTAACTTACAATCCGACGGTCACGATATGTAGTGATCCGACGGTTCACTCTCACCTCGGTATTACCGACACTTGATCCGTGGCTTGACACCCGATTGGTCCATGAGTTCTATTTAAAGCGCATGGAGGGTCATTGTTCGGGTAATCCGTGCATGAGAGAAGCTTATGTAAATTTTCATTCTTTGATTAATAAATTGTCTGTACCCACGTTGGGACAGGCCGTGGACTGTTTCCCTCCTTGCACTCTGAGGGTTTTAACCACGTCAAAAATACTGGTGTATTGATTTGAGATCTGGTTGTGAGCGGTGTCCTCTTGGTATTCTTTCTGAGGAACTTACCCTGTAAATTCCTACAATCTACATGCTGAAGATGTGCCGCCCAAGTGCCACTATAGATGAGGATGTCATTGAAGAAGACAAGGACAAATTTTCTGAGATATGGTTTGAGGAGGTGATTCATAAGGCTCTGAAAAGTAGAGGGGGCATTACAGAGACCAAATGGCATGACGAGGAACTCATAATGGCCTTCATGAGTTCTGAAAGCTTTCTTGGGAATGTCGACTTCCTTCATGCGAATTTGGTGATAGCCTGAGCGAAGATCCAACTTACTGAAGAATTGAGCCCCATTGAGTTCGTCCAGCAAATCGTCAACCACTGGGATGGGAAATTTATCTTTGACTGTTAACTTATTGAGGGCCCTGAAGTCGGGACACATCCGCCACTCCCCATCTTTCTTGAGGACCATGACCACTGGGGATGAAGAAGGACTAATGCTGGGACGAATGACACCTGCTTCCAACAATTCCTTGATGATTTTTTCTATTTCATTCTTTTGGGTGAACGGATATTTGTATGGCCGCACATTTGGGGGTTGGGCCCCTGGAACCAATGTGATGCTATGATCATGTTCCCCTCGCGAGGGTGGAAGCTCATGAGGCTTGTCAAAGACCGTTCGATGTTTATTTAAAATCTGTTGCATCTTAGGATGAACTGGCGGAGACATGGTGTCTACTACCTGGATGGCATTAAATTGAGCTACCACTCCATGATGGCCCTTTTTTAACAATTTTTCCATCCTATGCGAGCTTATGATAGAGGGGGCTCCTGCCTGAAGTCCACAGAGGGTATGTGTGGAGTTGTTCTGCTTAAAACTCATATATAACTCCTGGAAATCCATTGCGATTGGCCCAAGGGTGCGGAGCCATTCAGCACCTAGGACAATGTCGCATCCCCCCATGTGTATGGCAAACATGTGGGTTTTCAACTGATAATCCCCCATTTGAAGTTTGACATTTTCACAGCGGCATTCACATTTCATTGTGCCCCCATCTGCAATTTGGACCTGGAAGTTAGAGACTGCCCGTACATAACAATGCGCTGCTTCGACGATTTTTTGATGGATGAAATTATGGGTACTTCCACTATCAATCAAGACTATTACTGGGCGATGTTTAAGAAAACCCCTGATTTTGAGAGTTTGAGGGGAAGAGATTCTTGCCAGCGCATTGAGCGAAATAACTGGGTCATCAGATACAATCTCCTTTTGGTTGTCTTCTTCGATTGCCTCCGGTTCCTCAAGAGGTGGATCTTCCTCGGTGGAGCTGTAGTCAGTGGCATCTATTTGAAAAAACTTGGGCTCCTTGCATTTATGCCCAGGGGAATATTTTTCATCACAGTAGTAACATAGTCCTTGCTTCCTTCTCTCGGCCATTTCCTGAGGTGACACCTTTTGGACCTTAAGTGTCTGAGTCATGGTATGAGCTTGTGGAGGACGACCTTTAGTGGGGAAATTGGGGCGGCTGTATTGGGTTGTTATGGCACGCTCCACCTTACGGGCTACCTGGCAAGCCTCCGTCCATGTGGGAGGGTGGTGGAGTAGAACTTGAGCTTTGATGGCTTCTTTAAGACCACTGATAAAACATTCCGTGTAGAACTCATCTGAGAGATGCTGAGTGCGGAAGGCCAAGGCTTCAAAAGCGGTGATATATTCATCCATTGTACTCGTCTGTCGGAGCTTAGTGAGACGGCCCAAAAAGGACTCTCCCTGTTCAAAGCGATCTCAAAGAGCTTTGGAAAATTGGGCCCAACTCGAAAAAGGTGCATTGCGACGTTGATGCCATTCCGCCCATTGCCATCGTTCATTGTCCAAGTACATGGTCCCCACTCCAATCTTAGTCCAATCATCTTGGCGACGATTCAATTTGAAATACTGTTCCATTTGTGCTAGCCATGCGGACGGGTTAGAACCATCAAATTTCTGCATATCCAACTTGGGAGGTCGCTCACTATCCAACTTGGGAGGTGGTGGATGGGTGTGCCAGATGTGAGGAGAGTGGCTAGACTCACCCTCATGGTGTATATGGTCATTATAGGGTACCTCAAGAGCTGGCTCCTTGCCCTTATCGAGTGCTTGTCGTACCAGGCTCGATAGGTCATCAAGCGTATTTTTGAGCTCGTTCATATCTGTTTCAAGTTTGTCTAGTCTTTCATTGGCCATTGCTTGAGCTCTAGTTTCTACCATACACCAACTTGATGAAAAATTGGGACCGCCAAATTTTTTTTTCTAAGAAATTGAATGGTACCACCGTGCTCAGCTCGTTGTCCTGATGCTGATGGGCTAGGTCACAAATAAGCACTTCGGAAGATCTCAGACAACCCTTCACAACTACTCCGATATGGTGGATCTGAGATATCTGAATGGTGGAACAACTGCTGCTGCTGATCTGGAATATCCGATCTGGTGGATCTGAGAGGTCTGAATGGTGGAACAACTGTTGCTGTTGATCTGGAATAGATGATGTGTGATCCCTCGATAGAAAGGGAACTATGGTCTTGGGGAGTGTCAGGTGCTACAGATCGCAATATACATAAGGGTCTGACAGTAGTACTCGGCCCAATGTTTCAGGGCTCTAACTAAGGAGGATCGACCATGCCCTTAGCCGTACAACCCGACTACCCTATCGTACGGGCGAGTAATCTCTCCGAGTATTGTTCTCGGTGTACTGTAGCCACAAGACGGCCGAAGGTTTATCTATGGCGAGGTTTCAAGGGAGCTAGGGGGCTTCCTATATACCCAGAGGGTACGTGGAAGACAGTCCGTGCACGGTTCTGTCTAATGAGCTACTACTCGAAGGGGTACCCACAGGGGTTACAAGGGAGTCCAATAGACGTGACCACCTCTTGTATTTCCTGTGTGCATGCCTCCCCAAATCTGCAGGTTTATGCGCTTAACGACAGATCCCGTGGTTTAAAGACGCCGGAACACGTCTCTAGCCAAAAAAAAATTTGCTAAAATTTGGAGATCCCACCGAGCCCTGGAAAGTGCTCTGATACCACTTGTTATGATCTTAACCTGCAAAGCAAAACCCAAGTGAAGAAAAGATACCGAGAACACAGAATATGCGAAGAAAATATACCCAGAACACAGAATAGCAATGATTTTATTATTCAGAGAGAAATTTTCACAAGCCTCTTCGAGGGGGCAACCTCCAATAGAGAAGAGCTCGATTACAAAACAAGACACAATGCTCCTCGCAGGGAGTCTCTATCCCTTATATATGACTCATACATGCAATACCACGAGCCAATATCGTGGGTTTTATTAATGCCATCTATCTAATACTACCGCCTATTTACCATCTATCTAATACTTCCACCCATTTGCAACTAACTGTGGTCCCGTCATTAATTGTGGGTTAACCACTTACAAATATTAATATGGGCTTTATTGACTCTTGACTATGACGTGATCCCAAGACATAAATAAGGGGGTTAGGGTGGGACCCTAACACCTTACCATTTGAATTCAAAACTACTCCAAAAATTGAACCATGCCCTTGCTTCTAAAACTCATCACGCTCCAGAGCTGCTCGAGCTCCCTATGCCTCCAAAACTGACTACTTAAGCTACCCTCACCTTTAAGTCCTGTAAGTATTTCATCTCCATGAAACCTGCCTTCTCTGTCCTGTTGAAAAAAATAATGAGATACAAAGAACGAGATCTTGTTGAAACCAGTGACAAGATTAACTCGAATCTAGTGAGGTTGACTATCCCCAAATTATACACCGGTACCCATGATTACTACAGGCTCAGGAGAACGAGACCATTTCATTAAATCATTTTCACTTTCCAGCTTGAGAGATTCATTTTGAAGAATTTTTCTCCTGGTTTGACATTTTGACAACCTCCCAGTTCATCCTGGGCATATGGATATCCTTGTTTTCCCTATTTTTTAATGTTGCCTGTCTAGTGACATCTTTCACAAGCACCCTAATCTTCAAGACTTCATCTAAGTTATGCCCTTCCCTTTGTAGCTTAGCTCGAAGACTCCTTCGATGTTTCCTCCATAATTTGACTGGGTCACTGTTGGTAAATATTGTAAACATCATTTTTCTTGCCTGCACTGCATACTTGCGATCTCTCCCTAGGCCTCTCTTTACATCCTTGAATATAAGATTTTCAAATCCCCATTCCCTATACCCCAGAATTATCACCTTGAATTTCAAACCCAATAATGAAGAACTGATCAAACAATAATAATGGGTAATTAGAATTTTTATAATAACTAATAACATCATTAACAATAATGAGATCCATAAAATGAAACAGTAATGAGATCAATTGTTATAGTAGTTGTTTTTGGCAAACACTAGGGAAAACAAACTGGGATACACATTACAAGTTGTAGCATTGCTTGAGTATCTGGGGCATCTTTTGCAAAATATGCCTTGTAAATTGTTTCGAAAGGTCTTCTGTTGAGGTGTTGTTGAATAATGGATGGCAACAAAATTAGTCTCTTGTAGTCAGCATCCTAGGGAAGTATCTAATTTGTTGGTTTGTATGGAGTTATTTTGAATATGGGTTTCTCCTGTCAAAGTCTATTTTCTATAGTGTTTTTGAATAGGCCTGAGAAGATCTATGAAAGGAACAACTGAATGAAATTTAGTATTTTCTCTGTAATTTACCATAGCCCAAATTGGCATCAATTAGTGCTTTTTATCCTTCGTGATGATGTGTTTTGCTTTCCTTGCAGGGGACCAAATGTCTGCAAAATTACAGTGACCTTTAATTAACCCATGCATAAGTTCTTCTTGTTTGGGCAAATATAAACAATTAAAATATGAGTGTTCTCTTCATGGGGATTTGGTAATGTACAGGTGCTATAATGTGCTTCAATGTTATTTTTGCAGTGCTTAGTGAAGGTTAGATTTTTCAGCCAACCGTCTGCCAAGTGATAGTAAATTTCTTGTTGTACGAGAGTACTAGCATGTATTTTGATACTATGTGTTCTGTAGTTCAATGTAGATCAACATGAATACCACTCTTTTTAATTTCAAGGGAAATTATATTGATAGTTCTAAGATGTACATAATGAATCATCATAAATACTTAAGAACTAGGTAGGAGAGGGGTCAGTCAATAGAGCTATAACTCACATGTAGTATCTCATAACTTCTAAAGAAATCTCAACTTCATCTTCATGCAAACAATGTTACTTGCTTTCTTCCTTAACGTTTTTGACATGTGCCTATGGTTGATTACCCTGCCCATGCTTTGACATAAAAATTTGAATATTCATTAGAAAATGTTGGAAGTTGGAATTGAAAATTAGATTTTTATAATATTTACTAGATTGGATCATTCATTTTATTGGATATATATTTGAATATTTTTTGTTGGAAAAAATGGAGATATTATCTTGTAAGATCTATTGGACATGTTTTGGTAATTTGGAGTTTAGAACTTTTTGAAGTTTTTTTGTAGTTTTGGGAGTGAATAGAAAAATTATCCACCATTTCTCTTGTTGGCTTTTGCTACCACTACTTCTTGATTAGGGCATAATCTGTGAGACTTCCCATGTCATGCTAAAGCTTGAAGCTTTATTTACTATAGCGAGTCGAAAATAAATAAGCTAGCTAAGGAAAGACTAATCTCACTATATCATTTTCTATCTATTTGATTTTGTCATTTTTCTTTAGAACGGATAACTTTGATGCTAACTTGTTTCTATATAGGCTATTTCTCTGATGTCCTTGCATATTTTTTTACCAAACCAGTTCAAAATTGGCAAGCGAAGAAAATGACAACAAATCGTAGATCTTGAGATGCAAGACCTCAAGGGAAAAATGACCTTCTCTAGTAAAGACTTGGTTTGGATGGAAATAAATCGAAAAAGAAATAGTATTGATTGAGTTTCCTTAATCCCATTAGGATGTGTTTTTGACTTTATCAAAGGAGAGGAATAAAATCATATTACTCCATGTAAATTAATACGAAAAACAAACAAAGAGCTACCGTTGCATTGTAATATGAAATGTGAGTATTTAAAAAAAATATTGTTTAGATCTTTTAAAACCATTTTTATCACTTTTTGTATGTAGTAACCTTTGAAATTTTTGGTGTTCTTATCATTGTTCATTTGGTCCAGAGGACAAAAGAGTAGATCCTCTAACTAAAAGAAGGACCTCATTTGAGCAGAAGAGGGTTGCCAATGCCATTTTATTGTGAAAGTTATGCATGAAATTCCTGATAGAGAAATACTAGCTTTCAATATGTATGAACATGAAGAAGGGGACGGTTGGGATTGTCATGGTCAACATGACACTTCAGGTGAGACCAAGACCTTTTATAGTCCAAAGCTTTCAAGGGACATTGTTGCATATGTAGAGAGTTGTTTCTTTTTGGGAGTGCCTGTTGATATAGTGCATAGAACCCACATTAACAGACATGTTTACATGGATGTGGCAGCTCGAGATAGAGATTTATTATTATGCAGGAAATATATTGTAAATATCTATAATAGGTTGGCGAAGGGAAATTATCAACTTCACAAAAAGGATGAAATGAGTGTAAACCTTTGGTATCAAAAGCATCATGAATATTTTTCCTTTTACCAAAATCCCAATGGTGTGGAGGTCCCTTTTATATTAAGGATTCAAACAAAGTGGATGTTGGAGACAATGGTCAAGCTATTGCATAATAGCTTAATAACCACGGATTCAACATTTAATACAAATAAATATGGGGTAAGTCAGATGCTAATGATTGGTTGAATATATTTATTTAAGTTGTAGACATTCAAAATGATTAATAACTTGTATTTGACTTTATGTAATGTTGAATATGACAGTATCAATTGTATACACTCGTGGCATTTGATGAACAATAAAGCGAGGTGCCATTTGCATGGGTTGTGGCATCACGAAACACATCAGATGATATTGCAATATGGTTGGAGCAGATCATTCACAAGTGTTTCCAAACCCGTCCTCATTGGAAAGTCAATGCTTTCATCATTGATGATGCATTGGTTGAAATCACTGCCTTGAGGTAACTTTAACATTGTCATGATATAGCCAAACTTGCATTTTTTTTTCTAAAAATAGCATACTAAAATGCATTGAATATGGCAGGAGGATCACAGGTTTTGATGTGATCTTATGTGTTTGGCATGTACGGAGGGCTTGGTTAAAAAATGTCAATCGGTTGGCCACTAGTTCCATAAAATCCAATGATATGTTCAGTGAGTTAGGTTTCATCATGAAACACACTCTCAGTTATGAAGTGAAAGATGTAATAAATCAGTTTTTTATGAAATTTTCAGATGAAAAAAAGTTCTTAGACTATTTCCACAAGAATTGGGTCACTGGAGATAAGATTCGTAAGTAACCAAATTTTTCGTATTATATGCATTTTTCTCTTCTATAAAGGTGACATAGTGAGATTGACATGGTTTTATTTTCAATTAGGGATGTGGGTGAAAGGTTGTCGAGAGTTTCCTTATGCAAATCAAGAGACCAATAATATTGTTGTGTCATACCTTTGTTACCTAAAAACAACATTTCTATCTGATAGAAGGAAAAATTGTGCTCGGAGGATGAATTGGTTATTGCATATGCTACTAACAATAATTGAACTTTGTTATCGGTTCAAGGAAATCTTAAAAGAAGAAGGATTTCTAAACAACTACAAGAGAGAAAAGAAGCTAGAATCATTAATGGAATGAGCAAGAAAAATTTGGGATATTGTTTGTTGTCCTCATGAGAGCATAACCCGTGATCACTGGGTGAGAAGTCAGAGAGAACGAGGTAAGAAATACTTTGTCACATAGTATCGTATGGATTTTATAACATGTGAATGACCATGGTCTATATGTGGAAACATTTGGAAGCATGTCATAAAGGTTAATTGGTTGTATTTCTACTCGGATAATTCAAATCCATTGCTTCATTAGCATGCGGAGGATAACATATACAATGACCCACCTGAGATCAATATAGAGCCTCAAAACCATAATGTAGATGTTGATGCTACTCTTATGGCCACAAATATTGTTGATGCAGATGTTGAGGCACTTCATTTGGCAAGGGAGGAGTTGTTTAGCCATGTACATCTCATTTTAGATAACCCTCCTACTACTTTGGTGAAGACAAACCAGCTGATTTGTATGCTTAAAAAAATGTTGGATGAAGCCAATAATTTTCACATTATGGATTTTGACTTCACACCTGGGTTGGGTTCTCTTGATTCATCTTTGAAGAGGAAGAAGAGTTTCCTTAGCCCTACAAAGAAATGAAGAAGAAACAGAAAAAACAATGGTTTGGAAATTGATTTAAATGTTGAACCATCAAAATATGAACCATTTGAGTTTCAACACCTCAATAAGTGTGGACATCATCAATCAAATAATGCCCTGTCTATGGTTCCAAGTTAGTTTCATGTGTTGAATAGAGTCATGGTTTTATATTTAAGTATTTAATCATCACCATTCTTTAACATGTGGTATGTTTATTTTTATGGCAATGCAACAATCCAAAACCATGGCAATAACCCAAGACCAAAGGGAGATGCATGACCATCCAACCTTATTTGCCATGCCAGGTACATTTGACACGTTATTTCATTGCGCTAACATATGACACTTTGCTAGGTAACTGTAAAACAAGTGAAGAATGATCAGCTTCTACCATTACTGATCATCCATGGAAGGGTTTCAACTCTAGTGGGAATCAATGAGGTATGCACAAATAATAGATAAGTACTCTCCAAAATGTATTCAAAAACAAAACAAAATAAAAAATGAAAAATAAGAATTCTTAGGCATCACAACTTCTATGTCACTAGACCCAATTCTGAGTTTTGAAAAATCATATAAAAAATAAATACAATTAATGTGATTCTCAGTATTTTCTTGCGCTCATTTGTTGAGTGTAGACTTCTTGTAGTTTTGTTGCTATTGTGTCATCTTCTTATGTGCAACATTATGCCTGGAACATCTTCAAACTATGGGATTGTGATGGAGAGCCAGCTAGTTCCTGTAGTCCTGAAAATAAGTATTATGGGCACTCATGATGCAAGTAGCTCAAAACAAAAGAGGAGAACTTGCACATGACCAAGGACTCTATTACACAACCAATATTATCATACTCGTAGCATTATCCTTATGTGATATTCAAATTCACTTTGTTAAAAACAAAATACTTATGCCATGACTAAGATAACTTATGTGA
This sequence comes from Pinus tabuliformis, assembly GCA_031772625.1. NCBI lineage: Eukaryota > Viridiplantae > Streptophyta > Pinopsida > Pinales > Pinaceae > Pinus > Pinus tabuliformis. The sequence goes on from CM062807.1 coordinate 783,401,642, forward strand.
AAGCATGGCATAATCATATTTTTATTTCCAAGTTCATACATTTAAGATCATTGTATCATTGTATATTGGAAAATACATATGCTAGCCAAATTTCACACTTTTTCATGCAAGCTTATGTATCGGTATCCTCTAAATGGATTGAAATTTACTATTGATAAGTATTTGAATGGTTTTTTAATTCCATATGTGAGCAACAAATTTGGTTCCTTCTTTTGACATTGATAAAATTGTAGATGAAATCAGATTTTATTTTTTCTGCAAGCAGTATTTTGCTTTTCAATCTATGGGTTTCTAATATATGTACTGTATTGCTCTCTTTCCAACATATGATTTTCAGAATTTATGTTATTTTCTTTCATTTTTTTTGTTTTGAAAATTACATATGGTTAATGGATTTATATTGATGTTACAATTTTATGGATAATTAATAAAGATTGCACCACATATATAATATTATCATCTTGAAAAATCTTGAATCCACAAGATCTATTAATAAGTATGTTCTCTCATTAACACTATGACATTCTGTTGTTTGACATTCTACATTTGATCATTCTCTGATGAGTTATATAAAAATTGGAAAAAAAAAATCCACTTTAATCTAAGCCACCATTTGGGTTCACTTTCCCTCTTGAGAATCTTTCTCATCACGAAACTTGGACCAGCAGAATGAATAAGAAAATGGAATGGGATAATGCTGGTTCATGAAAGTAGAACGAATAAGAAAACAGAGATGTGGATTTTAGCTTTAGCCATCCTTTTGAAAGTTGGGTGTAGGTTTGTCTTTGAGAGCCAAACCATCTCCTTGTCTACTTTTTTCTGTCTCTAGCAAGGTGAGATACACCATCAACTCCTGATTATTCAAGGCTTGCATGCCAATTCTGCTCTCTCTAGCAAGGTGAGATACACCATCAACTCCTATCTACTCAAGGCTTGCATGCCAATTTTGAGCAAATATTTGGGTTCCTGGTAGAAAAGTGAATCTGATGAGGCTGCTTTCATCCACATGCAACAAGTTGCTATCATTCATAGTGCAACTCTAGATTTGATATATTTGGATATGGTCACATAAACATCACCTTCATTTTCAATCTTTCCCACTTTTTTGGTTTTTTAAATCTATATTATTTTTTCAAGTATGTATATATTAATAAGCATCTATTTGTAGTAGGTAAAGTTTTTCATGCAATGGTTTAAAGTGTCCAATGATGTAGTGGTTCAAGGATTTCGTTGTCAAATTTGTGCATATCATTCCCCAGTTTGTTGTACTACCCAACAAACTTCCTTTTAAGGGACTGGAGAGAATACATAAGTTCTTATCTTCCTTTTACACCATTTGGATGAGGTCACAAACTATGTGACATGATTTTCAATTATATATTTTTGATGAATTGATAATGGTCTTACAAAAATTACATTTTCCTTGGGTGATGATATTTATAAGGGTCAACAAGAGAATCAATGGAACCTCTAGTTCTAGTACCTAGAGTTTGTCACGAGATTTGGTTGTTTATATTTTTAATATTCATTCACCATATACATAGTGTAGTTAGAATACCATGATCTTTTAATAACTTCAACTATCTCCTCATGTCCTAGAACCTAGAGTTTTTCAAGGTGTTTTCATGTTTATCTTTTTAATCTCAATTCAAAATATACAGTGCAGTTAGTATGTCACCATCTTTCATTAACAACTTCAACTATTAATCATTTGGGCCCACAATAGTTGTGAATTCTATTCATGAACCTAATAAACCCCCAATATTTGAATATAAGGGGCTATGACAAGTAGGTATTACAACCATAATTTAATTTATGCAATGAACATGCAGCTTCCAAAGCCCCATATTGTAAATACCACTACATATAAGTCACTACCCCCTTGTTGTCACTTAGTCTAGTAATTTCTTTGTAGGGTACCCCTCCCCAAGTCTTGCTATATTTTGCGCCAACAATTCCCAACGTTTGGCTAGAGTTTTTATCAAGAATTTTGTTTATTATTTGCGAAAACTAGACATGTGTTTGCATTTCCAAGAAAATGTACAAGAGCTGAAATTTCAACTTGGATTAAGATATAATCAGATTTACTTGTCCTCATGTCAAAGAAATCCAAATCACCTGATCCAGTTCTTACAAATATTGTATAGCCATTCAGATATTCTTTGATAACGTTAATTGGATATTCACGGAAATCAAAAGAGTGTGGATTTTCCCTGTGCAACAATATCATAGAGGCACACATGTTGACATAGCACAAATTGTCAAAGGAAAATCATTGCAATGTCTATGAAATGAGGAGAGGTAATATGGACCATAAATATATTTTCTTTGCAATGAAGCCTACATAAATCCATTCCATTTTAAATATTTACCACAGTCATATCAAATTGTATGTGCATGAAAAGTCATTTAATTTTTTTAAAGCGTTGAACTTTTTTATAAAGAAATATGCAACTGGTAATTATATATCACCACCATAGATCCTAGAAGAAAAAAAATGATCAACTAGTAATTATATATCACCACCATATATTCTAGAATCAATCTTGCAGAACTCCTCACCTTTAACCCATTTGTGGGAATTGTCAAGAAAAGTAAACTAATAACTCCTTTGAACACATGAAAACATGAATTTTATAATACTACAGTCTCAACCATCATGAAAAAGTTGACATTTGTGCTCCCTATAAAATAATTTTCAATTGCAAAGACTAAGTGAGGAATGTCCACGCAACCCTGCCTTGAATTTGTCTCACATAAAATTTATAAAGTGAAAATATTATTGTGTGACTAAGTCTTTGACTTTAGGTAGGCTAGCTTCCACCATCTCAAACATGACCAACGATGATGCTAAGTCCTGGGATTAGACAGATTCCTACGTGAATTCTATAGTGCTACCTAGAACTTTGTCAATCTGGACGTTTTGCAGAGGTTTTCAAAGAATCCATCATAAAGCAATCATTGAGAATGAATTTCAACAAAGGTATTATCAATTATATACCCAAGGCCACTGATTCCAAAGTGACTATGAGATGGAACCCTATCACTATGTTGAGTGTCTCATGTAATAGTCTTACCAAATCTCAATACTCATAATCAAGCATATTCTCATTATTATTATCAAACCCGGGCATAATTGTTTCATGAAAGGGATATTCATCATCGACTTGTTGCAGTCTGTGATGGCCTGGAATGGCCTAGTCATTGTAGCCATAACATCCTATTCATCAAAACCAACTTCGAATAAAAGTTACAATATAGTGGGGTATCCCTTTATTCTACCTCTTACATTTGATCCAATTTCTTTAAATACTATTAAGATATTATTCACCAAGACCTAACCTTGTCTCTCTCTTAATGGGTGTAAACTAGAGTTAATGTTTTTTTTCTTTAATTTTTCAAATGGAATCCAGTGTATGTCTGATAGCTCATAGGGTCAATAAAAGTCTAATTAAAGTGGATTCATCTACACAAATCGTATCCAAAGCAATTTATGAATGGGATAAAACTCAATGTTTTATAACAAGATCCAATGGATAATGTGTTATGGATTACTTAGGCATTTTATGCAAGGCCCTAAGCTCTAAACATTCAATGAGTGAAAATATATTGCTACAAGTAGAGCTCACAGAAGATTCCAGATTGAATTAAAACACAAGGTTGGGCTTGGGTCAAGTCATGCTAGATTTTCAAATTCCTAGGCATTCCTCTCTCTTTTCAAGCAAAACTTGAGGAACAATGGGACATGCTTATCCAAATTAGGAAAATAATTTTTCTAAATGGAGTTATAATCCAAAGACCTTAGAAACACAGTTTCATATATTCACTAAGTGTTGGCTCCCATACATGTTATTATTTATTGTAGGTGCCCTTGGTTACTTCTTTGAGCCAACTTTGAAGGAAGGGATGGTTTTCAATTTTTGATAGATTCAAGAACATTTCATACACATGGAAGGAATGGAGTGGCTTGGGTATCCCTAGAACTCCCACTCCAACCCTTCCCTGTATGCTAAGTGGATTGTTTGTGCTCTGGAAGGAAAAGAAGGAAATTACATTAACACAGTAAAAATTTCTATTGGGGATTGAACCTTCAATCATTTATCAACATGCATTACCCAAAAAAAATTTAAGATTAAATGTACCATTATGGCCCATATTATATGGAAATATTTTAAGGTTATAAATAAAACCTCCATATAATCCACCTTTGCATCCCCCATAGTAAATGACTTTTGATAATCAACTTGAGCCTTGAAAAAATATATTCTGATTATACCAATTCCCCAACTTTCCATAGTCATAGGTATTGATCTGGTGTAGTCACTTTCTGCACATCCACATCCCATAAAAGGAATCCCTTCATCGGAGATCAATTACCCTAAACTGTGGATTTCCACTAAACTTGGTAGGTTATGCGAACTCAAAAATTTTATTCATCTAGAAAAATAGGAAATAACACATTGTTTAATCAAGCTCTTGTCATTAGTGACTTTTGTTGGGTTGTAGATCATTGTCTAGACCTAGAATCATCATAGGTGGCCTCATCCTCTAGCATATGCTCCAAATGATAAGCTAAACAAATCTCCATCAATAATTTCTAACAGTGAGAAGCAACAAGAGAATAATCATTGTGATTTTGGTGCCCCAAAGACTCTGCCAAAAAAAAAATCAATGGAGAAGCCATCACCATAATGACAAGGATGGGATGGCCACCTCAAGATCTAATACCAATTGTTATGATGTACTATTGGTTAGGGCCTTTAATTATGTACTTTCCTTGACCTTGGTTTTGGCGTGTCACATGGAACTTTACCAGCTAGGTGTATTAAGGGCAGGTTTGAGACTTTATATGGTTTTATTCCAAACCCGTTTTGTTTCCCTTATTAACACCATTTTTTGGTTGAAAAGCACCATGCATGTATTGTCATCATTAATAATAAAAAGAAGCATTATCCACCAAAAGAAAAAACAAAAAGAGATCTCAAGCTTTCATTCCTAAACTTGAATGCATTTTTCAACTCAACGTTTTACCAAATAAACACAAGTCTTCAATCACACACAAAATAATTGACAGGTCCAAAAGGGTTCCTTCACAATGGTAGAAAACAAATCAAATAAAAAAATATCATAAAAAAATCACTTGAACTCAAGTATAAGTCAAAAAATCTACATAACTCCCAAAAAATTTTAAACTCAACAAAAACTTGGTTGAAAAAAACAACGTTATAAAAGCAATAAGTTCCAATTGACTCAAGAGACACTCAAAAGAAGACATTTTCACATCAAAATGTGAGTAGTGGAAAATAAATTTCGATAATTTTTGCAGAAGTTAATGTGCCCAAAAAGCATGCATTCATGATTCAATTCATTGTTTCTTGATTGTGGCCAACCCTATTATCATTATAAAGGGCATAACAAAAACTTGAATCAGTTTCAAGAGGGAAGAAGATGCCATACCTGATATTGGATGTTATTAACTATTTTTGAAATTAAGTATGGGGGATTTACGCAGTGCATTATATTAGATATCATTTTTGGGATTCAACTGCGTTAAGTAAGTCATTCAAAAAGAGTCAAGGGATCTCTACTTGAATGGTTCATGAGGCACAATACTTGCTAAGGTTTTGCAAATGGGGTAGCAAGCTAAGTGGGCTTGATTGTGGGGAGAAACTCCACAGTTAAGCGCGCTTGAGCCAGAGGAGTTCTGGGATGGGTGACCTCCTGGGAAGTCCTGGTTACCGGGTGCAAGCCCCGGAAGTGATGATTGATGCTATGTGATTCGTTCTCCACATTTCACTAGTTTCAATCCCACTTCTTCACCCCTGTGAGCATCACCCGATGCAATGAGTGCTAAGTGAACTATTCAAAAATCATGAGAAATTAGTCAGTTACGACTACCTCTCATGGAAATGGTCATACGTTTGAATGACTTACTTAACGCAGTTGAATCCCAAAAATGATATCTATTTTTGAAATATGAATAGATTAAAAAGTATCCATGGAGATACAGGGGAAATCTACGAACAATATTTGTATATTTTGAGACAAATACAAATCAAATAATGGTTTGACTTCAACAATAAATCGCAATATTTCAACCAAAAATATAAAAGAAAAAATTCAATTAGACAACACCATAATGTATTAATAATATTCACAAAACAATGAACCAGTTACGTTTCTCAAAATAAATTTGTCCATATACATGGAATATATTACATTTGTCCATAAATGTTTCTCCCATACAAAAAACTGTAATCATTGCAAGTTGGGAAAAAATAAAACATTAATAAGTTCTTCTTTACTGAAAGAACCATGCAATGACAGATCCACGAAAAATGATAACAACAACCCATTCACATACTGGGGATCTATATTGATAGTGATCAATGATTTCTATTTCAGTGGATGGTGATCCTATGTCATATTTGACATCTACATATGTGCTTAACAATTCTCTTGGCATTATATCACTAGACATATTTTCAATGTATGTAGAGTGATTGATGGTAAAATATTGAAATTGACAACTCCAATTTATTGCTTCCTTATAAAGGAGTTTTAAATTGTACTTCCGAACCTGATAGATGCCTTTCATCTCATTACATATCAGCTTCGAGTTGGTGAAGACTTCAATATCATTGACATCATGTTGTTTTGCCACTTTTAGTCCTTCAACAAGGGCAATGTAGTATGCCTCATTGTTTTTCGTCATTCCACACACTTCTCTCTTTCCATGAAATAAATGATTTGTTGTCATATTGTAAAGGACAAATTTAACAACTGTTCGACTTGGATTTGGAAAGCAGGACCCTTCAATGCATAAACGCCACTTTTGCACCATTTATTACACTTCAAAGACCTAGAAAATAAGATAACAATAACTTCATGTTAAACAAGTAGAAAATTATCTATTTCTTAATACTCAACATGTTTTTCAGTGATATATAATTGAAAAAATTAGTTATCTATTCCTAATCTATTCCATTAATTGCTAATCAATTGAATAGTCATAAATCATTCCATTCTTCTTTCCTTTCATGCCTTTCAAATGTCACCTGAATTTGACGGTGTTTCATATGGAACATTCATTCCAAAAATGTTACTTCTTTGTATATTAGTAGCCATAAATCCCAACAACATTATGAATCTAAATAAAACAATAGGGGCCAAAGACATCAAAAATCAGAACATCCATGCTTGAGATGATGCCAATTAACATAATGAGTCTGCTTATATATGTGTGACTATGAGGCTATAGCTTTATCACAGTCCATGTATTCCTGTCTTGTTAGGAAATTTCATTCATTCAATGTATTTGGCTAGGAATGTGGTCCCTGCCAATGCTGTCTTGAGGTTGTGCTTGTTGTCTCAAGTCACCACCCATCATGGAGTGGCAAGTAGTTTTTAGAAAGGTGTGATTTCTAAGCAGCAACAACATCTATGAATGATGAAATTCATAAAAAGAAGATCGAAAATGGCAGTAGTAGAAGCAAAGGAAAAAGGTGCTGCTTCCTGTCTCTCACTAGCTCTCCAACAATTGGCCAAAGAGGCTAAAGTGGCTAAGAAAGAGGCTGAAGTTCCTAACTGATTTTTTTGTTTGTTGTGATAATTAAGGAAAAAAATTGATTCTATCTTAGAAGATACTTCCAATAATAAATTCTCAAGTATGATTTTCCATGGCTTTGGTAAGCTTTAGCAGCACTAAATAGTGATTCCTGGAATACTCTTTCTCATCTTCTCTTAAGATAGTAGACAAGTCCAAGACTGCTGAATAAAGCACAAGAGAAATTGAAGCAAACGCAAAATCACGAGCATGGTTATGTCCTCCTTAAAAGAAGGAAAATACTAAAGAGGAAATCATAACTAGTGTTAGTAATGCTGAAAGTAACTATATTACCAATAAAGGTGAATGAAGTTGGCTAAATTTCAGAGAACAAGATGGTATTATCAAGGAAGGGGACACCGTAAGGCAACAACTTGTTGTACCAAGCAGTGAAAACTCTCTAAAGTTGGCTGGTAAAGATGTTGGGCCCCACATATTGAACAATTCTAGCATCCCAATCTATACTAGTGTTGTCTGTGATGCTTATGGAAAAGACGGTGAACCTATTGCCTATTTCCTACTTTGGAAATGTAACAAATGGGAAAATTCATGGAAAATATCTTCCTCTAGATGCAGACAAAAGTGTATGCAAATTGCACATTATTCATAGTACATTGGCCCACAAGGGTATTCTAGATAGGCATTGCTATGAATTTATTATGCCATCTGTCTCAAACCAGTGGTATAAGCTTGATGATGCAAATGATACAGGGAGCGGAAATTCTAAGAAATGTACTATGATTTTAACAAAGAGAGAGTCATCTAAGGCCCTTGTGATGCCAAGGTTGGTTGTTGTTGGTCAAAACCATTATGGTGTGTTAACTTCCAGAGGTAATTTGCTGAATGTAAGGGAAACCAACAATAATCAAATCATGGAAAATGTTGAGGTTCAACATATCAAGCAAATCCTTATTTTGCAGCATGAAAAGGAATACGGTAGTATCAAATCTCTAAGATATGACCATCTTATGATTATGGAAGATCAAGATCATGATGGTTCACACATCAAATGATTGTTGATCAACCTCATACACTCTTTCTGGCCATCCCTATTCAATACTCCCTCATTTATTATTGAATTCATTACTCCTATTGTCAAGGCAACCCATAAAGATCAGCATGTATTGTATTTCTATACCATGCATGAATATGAATCATGGAGAATTTTTTTGGATTGATAAGCATCAAGATGGACCATAAAGTGGCTGACATTTTGGGCTGGGAACTTATTTGGACCAGATTGACAAGCTTATCAAGTACAACAACTTTGTAAATAAGGAACTGTTACAATTTTCCATGGATGGTTTGCAAAGCTCCATCCCATCCATGGTTGATGTTTTGAAATGAGGACAAAGGATAATATTTTTTTGTTCTTTCAAAATAAATTTTGTTACGCAAGTGAAGGTGACTCAATTCTTGGGTTATGTCTTAGATCATTCTGCTTACCATCACGATGAGCAGGGTCTTGCTAGCACAATTATTGTAATAAAACTTCTTGTTCCACTTGGACAATTAAATAATTCAAAATTTAAGGTCCCTTTACCTCTTCCTGGGTGCTTATTTTTACAAGCTATCCTTGATTCTCAATTTTTGATCCTAGGGACAATCAAATTTTGGTTGCCTGAATTTTCATTGCCTATTTAGGACAAATTGATAGTAAATAATGGTGGTGGATGTACACTTTGGTTGTCATGGCTTCCCTTAAATAACCTACTAAATGGAGCTCTCTCTAGCTCAGACCATTGGATGGATCTGCCCACTTCTTACAATACACTTACAAATAAAAACTAGGTCTCAAGGACTCATATTCTAGTGCCACTTTCTTGCCCGTTACTATGCTTATCTACAACAACATCATCAAATAAATGCATTAGAAACATTCATATTGGTGTCAAAATTGATGAAATAAAATTTCTTAAAAATTTGCTTTGGAGGAAGCCCTTGAAGCAAATGATATTTATTGTTGTCAATCATTTTGGACTCTTTTCACTGGTTCATAAGTTGTGTTCTCCATGTCTGATTCAAATTGTTTTTCAATACAAGAAAACAAGCTTTGGAGAATATAGCTCCATTGGCTTACCCCTCTCGTGCCTGGTTCTTAAGTATTTATGATGATTCATTATGTACATCTTAGAACTATCAATATAATTTACCTTGAAAAATCTAACCTTCTCTAAGCACTACAAAAGTAACAACACACCACATTATAGCACCTGTACGTTACCAAATCCCCATGAAGAGAACACTGGTACTTTAATTGTTTACATTTTAACAAATAAGAAGAATTTATGCAAGGGTTAATTAAAGGTCACTATATTTTTCTATACATTTGGTCCCCTGCGAGGAAAGAAAATCACATCATCACGAAGGATAAAAAAGCACTAATTGATGCCAATTTGGTCTATCGTTGATTGCAAACAAAATATTAAGCTGCATTCAGTAGATCCTTTCATAGATCTTTTCAGACCTATCGAAAAACACTATAGAATATAGAATTTGACCAGAGAAACCCATGTTCAAAATAACTCCATACAAACCAGCAAATTAGATGCTTCCCTGGGACGTTGATTGCAAGAGACTAATTTTTTTGTTATCCATTATTCAGTAGCACCTCAACAGAAGACCTTTCGAAACAATTTACAAGGCATATTTTGCAAAAGAAGCCCCAGATACTCAAGCAACGCTATAACCTGTAATGTGTGTCCTAGTTTCTTTTCCCTAGTGCTTACCAGAAACAACTATTATAGTAATTGATCTCATTATTGTTTCATTTTATGGGTCTCATTATTGTTAATAATGTTATTATTCTTATAAAAATTATAATTACCCATTATTATTGTTTGATCAGTTATTCATTACTGGGTTTGAAATTCAAGGTGATAATTCTAGTGTGTAGGGAATGGCGATTTGAAAAGCTGCTATTCAGGGATGTTAAGGGAGGCATAGTGAGAGATCGCAAGTATGCTGTGCAGGCAATAAAAATGATGTTTACAGTCTTTACCAATAGGGAACCAGTCAAATTATGGAGGACACATCGAAAGAGTCTTCAAGCTAAGCTACAGAGGGAAAGGGAATAACTTAGATGAATTCTTGAAGAGTAGGGTGCTTGTGAAGGCTGTCACTAGACATGAAACATTACAAAATAGGGAAAAAAGGATATCCATATGCCTAGGATGAACTGGGAGGTTGTCAAAATGAAAAAATAGGAGAAAACTTCTTCAAAGTGAATCTCTCAAGCTGACAAGTGAAAATGATCTAATGGAATGGTCTCATCCTCCTGAGCCTACAGTAATCATGGGTACCAGTGTAGAATTTGGGGATAATCAACTTCACTAGATTCGAGTTAATCTTGTCGTTGGTTTCAACAGGATCTCGTTCTTTTTTCCAACATGACAGAGAAGGCAGGTTTCATGGAGATTAAGGACTTACAGGACTTAGAGGCGCGGGGAGCTCGAACAGTCAGTTTTGGAGGCACAGGGAGCTTCTGTAGTTTTGGAGCGCGATGAGTTCCGGAAGCAGGGGCGCGGTTCAATTTTTGGAGTAGGTTTGAATTCAAATGGTAAGGATACCCGCCACCCTCATTGTTGTATTAATGAACAAGCAGAGTATTCGACCTAATGGGCGAGATGTGACCCGATCGAATCACAGTATATTCTGAGCCTGGAAGAATCTGACAGTTGCATCAGCGTCGGGGGTTCAAGGATTGTCGACTAGACCCGGAGATTTTTCCAGGCGAGAACGGAAATTAGGAAATTCCTCCACCTAGCTAGACTACTCCTAATTAAACTCCATCCTTGACAAGACATGGAAAGACCATTGAATTGAGTGGGGCTTGCAGACGTAACAACTTGGATAGAGAATATAGCCGCTGGTTGCCTCGGATTTATTTTGGAAATAATAGATTCGTCCCACATTAACTGCGAAGAAAATACATTAATATAACTCAATATGGCTCGGCTTACACTATAAAGCTCTTGGTCCACCAGAAATAGTGATCTCGGCCTCTTAAGAAAACTCTAAGACCCCAATGATGATTCATTTCATTCACAAGACCATAGTTTCATTCCTCACAAGACGGGTAACCCAACACATGATATTTCATGAATTTGGCTCTCAAAAGTAATAAATTTAACTCTCAGCCTCCTTAAATAGATACAATCAGCTTACTTAGGACAAAGGGTCTCGACCCTTAGAGATTTGAATTCGTGGAAATAATATTCAGCCCTTCAAAAATAATTTTGTCACCCTTCAAAATTACACCTGCAATTAAACACCATAGGAATGCAACTTGGTCCTTCAAATAATCATTTCGTGTCTTTGTCAACAACAATTTTGGACCTCTGCAAAATAAACTTAACCTCCAGAATATCTGCTGCAAATTAAACTCAATGATGGATAAGTAATTTCTTTGCTATGGTTAACTAGGGTGGCTATGGAGAACCACCATAATTGAATGATGGATAAGTAATTTCTTTGCTATGGTTAACTAGGGTGGCTATGGAGAACCACCATAATTGATGAAATTCTAGCTAGAGTGATTATGGATGATCACTGAAAACTAGTTTCTCTTGAAACCATCGCTTGAGCTTCAAAATTAATCCACAATCTTGCCCTGAAATTAACCCGCAATAAACCCTCGCACTGGTAGAAAAATCAGCTCTGATACCACTGTAAGATCCCAAATGAAAAAAATTTCAGTAGATCTCGAACACTTGAGTGTTCTAATTAAAACAAAATTTCAATAGGTAAAAGAACACAAATGGATTTGAAAATGCCGCCTCTTATTTATATTAAGAACTGGAAACAAAGATACATGCTCATACAAGTCATATTGAAGCCCCTACCAATGGCATGTGTGGTTGCTCAACAATGGCTAATCTAAGACACTTAATCCCACTTGTGAATCCTGGATGGATCCACCGCACAAATTACATCGTGGACTTTTCATCCCAAGATCAAGCTAGAACTGGTGACGTCAAATTCTCAACAAACACACAATAAGATAGACAAACTCGGATGATCTAAAGACCTAGCTTCTATCCCCTTCAATAGGCTTGATAAACTCTCTAGAAATTTTGTTTTATTATTTTCCCTCGAAAAACAAAGACAAATACCATGGGTAAATTCCGTCCATTTTGACCATATCAAGAAATGGCCACAATGGAGCATGTGGAACTGTATGTTGGCTAAATGATTTTTGTCGCTGAGAAATGATATGATGTTTTTTAAACAATATCCTAACATTAAGCAATCAGTTGAGAGTCTGTATTAATTAAATAAATGGTTTTCCCATCACAAGTCATGAGGTCTAAATAATTGTTCTCGCTGAGCAATGATATGATGTTGTTTAAACAATATTCTAAACATTAAGCAATGAGTTGAGAGTTTGTTATGCCTAGAGGCTCATTCTAGAGCTCACTATGAAGGGATGTGTAAATTTGTGTGTCCGTGCCCCTTCAAAATAAAATTTAAAATTATGTTCTAAATAGAAAAATTATGTTATATATATATATATATATATAAGTAAAAAAATCTTATATTTTTCAAAAATATTTCAACAAGAAATTTAAATAAGCTATCTGAAGATATATGTTAACTAATTTATGTTGACATCAACTTCATATATATCTATATAAAAAAAATAAAAATAAATAAATGAATAAATAAATTATGGTTAAATTTTTTATTTGGTCCCATATATATTATATTTAGCATTCAAAAATACAATTTAAACAATGAAAATGACACATTGTATTTTGCACTTTAAAAAAGTTTACACTTGAAGAAATTAGATCCCTCAAACTTCATCTTAGATCCGTACTTAAATTGGATCTTAGTATTTAAATAAATAATTTAGTCATCACAAATAGTAAGATCATATTAAATCTGTACTTAAATGAATCTTAATAATTAAATAAATAGTTTGGTCATCACAAGTCGTGAGGTCCATTCCCTCATAAAACTATGAACCGACTCTTCCTTGATTCTACAAATAAACTTGATATGGATCACAGAAGCCTCAGTTCAACAAGAGTATATATGTATACAAAAATTAAATAAATATCACCATGGAAAATGATGAAGCTTCTAACCATGCCAGAAGTTCTGCCCAAATTTAACGTGTTTGCGGTACACGGGTAATTTGGGTATGGGGGGCAGATTCCATCTTGCAATGAAATATGTAATACATTGAAATTTGAAACACTCTTAGAAAAAATCATCCATCAACAATTTGCCAATGAAATTCCCAGCAAAGAAACATGCGGAACTCCCAAATGAAGAAAAGGCTATTATTACATGATAATTATGTAATTTCATGCAACACTATATTATAATGAACTTCGAAATTCAAGTTTGGAAATTTATAAAATGAAACTGACTAACATGCTACTCTTTCTCTTTTTGACCATCACTATAATTTGTTGAATCTTATCATTAAAGCTTCAAGATAGACTTCAAGAAAGTAGACTTATTTGCAATTGTTGAACTTCAAGATTTGCAATAGAAGCTGTCAAGGAATGACTAGAATCTATCTATATTTTGTTGAAACCTTTTCTACATCTCCACATCTCTGTCGCTATATAGAGCCCATGTAGTCTAGTCCCCTAACCTGACATGTATCACTTCGAAAATAAACAAATTTTACATCCTCTGCTCAAAATAGGTACCTGAAAGGTGAAAATTTGCTTAAAATAGGTACTGAAACTTCAAAATATGTTGTAGTGAAGCTCCCAAAAAGATCCAAATTATTCTTTGAAACTCATGGCAATTTTGGAACATTTCCTACCATCTCCCAATCTCCCACAAACACGGAAGCGAGGGGTACGTGCTCTCCAAAGCTTGAGAGTGGTACTCGTGTTACTATGCTCATCTTCAAAGACCTTAAGCTTGAAAATTATAAAACATGTGATTGAAAAATGTCAAAATTTTATGTATGTAATTATATGTATTATCTAGGTTTTAATAAAACTAAAAATAAGAATTATTTCCCAATCAACTAGAGGAATCAAATACAGGTGCAAACCATTCCTCAAATTTTATATTCAAAAAGTTGTTTGCATCTTGCGAGATTAAATTCCTCTTAGAAATTAATAAATCCTAAGTTAAAAATAAATCTATATTAATCATATATATATTTTTATAAATTAATATAATATTCCTACGTAAATATTTTAATGAAATCATTATAAATTTTAAATACATTAGAAGACATTGATTTTGGGGTTAAACGCCTGACAAATGGGAAAGCTAAGGACATTGAAGGTTATTAGGTGGAAAACTTAAAAATTGGAGGTCCTGTCCGCATCCCCCACATCCACAAGCCTTTCAATCAAGCAAACAAGCAAGGGTTCCCTGAACCATGGACTGAGAGCCTCATTATCCCTATTTTTAAAAGTGGGGATACAAATAACCCCTTTAATTATCATACAATTATTATCAACCCTCTCTTAGCCAAGTTATATGGTATTATTCTGGAAAAGAAGTTGAGCATATGGCTTGAAAGTGAAGGTAAGCGGGCTAAAGGCCAAGCAGGTTTTAGAAGGCAACACTCAACAATGGACCACCTCGTTACGCTTAGGATCATTGTGGAGGAATGTCACAATGATAAATCCACTCCCTTTTGCTGCTTTGTGGACTTTAGAAAGAATTTCGATACAGTTCCTAGAAACAACCTATGGAATAGATTAGAAGAGCTAAAGGTTCCTTTTGAGTTGAGAGCTTCTGCTATAAGGTTATACGAGAATGTAATTGCCAAGTTAAAGAGCAATAACGGGTGGTCGAAAGATATTAAGTTTAATATTGGAGTTAAACAAGGTTTCCCCCTCTCCCTTGCCCTATTTGGCATTTACATCGACAAGGTAGAAGGTTGTTTAGAGGAAGCAGGTTGTGCTGGCATGATCTTAGCTGGGATAGTCATCATCCTTCTTCTCTATGCTGATGATATTGTTCTTCTCGCAAGGTGCCCATTTGATCTTGATAAGAAACTTAGACTTCTTCAGGATTTATACTCTACCATGGGTATGACTGTTAACACTCACAAAACAAAAGTTATGATTATCAAATCCAATAAGGACACTTACGCTAATTTTATGTATGACAATAGTAGCTTGGAGGAAGTGTCTTCTTACAAGTACCTAGGAATTGATATTCATCACAAGCTCAATTGGAACTATAGCATTGAGAAAATGATTAATGGGGGGTGGAAAGCTTATTTTGGTCTTGAAAATAATTGTAAAACGACAAACCTTGTAATGTGGGATAGAAAGGTATTCCTCTTTGAAACTTTAGTCACTCCTGTTACCTTATATGGATGTGAGGTTTGGGGTTGGAGCATCTCTAGAGAATCCTAGAGAAAGATTGAAAAAATCCAAAAGTGTTTTATAATACCTCAAAATTAAAAGCAATACGCCCTATCTTATTCTCCTTATAGAAGTGGGTCTTCCCCTATCGAGAGCCTAGCTATGACTAGGCTTCTGTTGTACAAGCACAAACTCAATGACATAGGAGACCATAGACTTCCTAAGCTAGCTTTAAATTCCAGCCAAAACCACCTAAGGCTCAAACAAGGTTGGTATAAAGACACCAGGGCCTGGTTAAACCATTGGGAGAACGACGAGAATATTGCACTGCAAAACATTAATAACATTAAAAATATTGTTATTTCTAAGTTCAAAGAAAAATTGTGGTGTGAGAAAGATTTAGCAACTAAAAGAAAATTAAGATATTATAAAGAGGTCATCAACCCCACCCTAGAAGATCAAAAGTATCTCTCTGTTTTAACTAGCTCAAAGAAGAAAATTAATATAGCCAAGATTAGAACAAACTCTCATGAGCTCCATAGTGAAACGAGTCGTTGGGTAGTTCCTAAAACACCATGGATGGAAAGGATCTGACATATTTGTGAGAATATGAACATCAAAGATGAAAATCACTTCCTCTTAGAGTGCACTGCGTACAACCACATTAGATCTCAGTTTCATAATCTTTGTTGCAAAACTGACCTTCCGAGCCTTTTACGATGTCAAAATTATAGTGAGCTCGGGAGGCTTCTCTCCAAGCTTTTTGAGCATAAGAATAAAATCTTAAATCAAACTAAATAATTCATTTCTTTAGATCCGATAGACCAAAATTTGGTCTTAGTAGACGTAACCATCATCATCATCCTATCATTTATATTTATTTCTCATTTATAAAAATGAATTATTTTTTAATAAAATTTCCTTCTTATTTAGTTAAGAAAAATATATTAAGTTAATACAATTTAAACGTTTGACAAGTTTCCCACACCCAAATTTATTTGAAAATACAATTTAAACCAATATAGCATTGCAATCTATAAAACAATTATCAAAATAATTGCTAGGAAACCAAATAATTCATATGATATTAGTTGTATTGCGTCCATGCATTACCACGGCAGGTTGTAGCATTTGCATGCATACAGGTTTTCGGCGGTAAGAGTGTTTGACAAACTTCAAAGAACGAAGTGGTTGTCTTTAACCGGAATTCATTCCGGCCTCCATGCCAATTTCATGAGCCAGCCCCGGAATATTCGAGACAAGCCATACAGCAATTTACACGGGCCATGCCAAATAGGAAGGTTGAAAAGTGTAAAGATTGTTTTGTTATAACATAAACATGGTGAGAAAGACTTTATGTCAATGTGTAAGTAGGTTATGTTCTAAAAAAAAATTTTAAATTATATATAACTTAAATATTTAGATTACACATTAATATACATTAATAATTAAATTATTAATATAGATTAATAATTAAATTATTAATCTAGTAATCAAAAGATTAATGAGCATTCGGCAGACTTAAAGCATGGAAGGGCCAAGTCCTCGGCCTTTGCAGAGCATGCCGAGAAGACTAAACATCATGTCTGTATAGAAGAGGTTGGTGCCATTGCAAAAGTTGGGCAGTTTCACCATTGAAAATTTAGAGAGGCCATTGAAATTGAAAAAATGCCTAATAATCTTAATAGAGATGATGGCTGGAAATTAGTAGTTGTTGGATCCCAGCCCTGTCTTCCTAAACTCTTCATACCCTGCTTTCCTTTGTTTCGTGTTATCCTTTATCCTCCCTTAATCAGGTTTGAATTATATTGTATTTCTCTCTTATATAATTAGTAATAAATGAATCTTTCACCCTCAGCCAATTTTCCTAGAAAAAGAAATTAACCTTATAATAAAAATTATAACATTAACTATTATAAATAATACAAAAATGTAGCCATAGTAATATAATATTACTATTAATTACTATATCATAGTAGTAATATGATATTAGTTTATATTTTTATCACTTTAATAGTAATATTAGTATTAATAATATTAATATTATTTAAAAAATAAAAATAAAAATAATAAAAAATAATAATAATAATAATAATAATAATAAAATATAAATATAAATAAATAAAATAAAAATAATAATTTCTTAATTTTAATTAGATTCTAGATTTAAATCTTATTTTTAATAATAGAAATAATGTGTATTCAATAATAATATTATTAATCTTTGTATTAGACAACCGTCACTCAAAATTTGAGATTTACCATTATATTTATTCTATTAATTTATATGAATAATATTATCAAAAAATAAATAACTAAATAAATTTTGATCCCTCCCCTTGGGCCTTGGTCAAACCTATCCATTAGAGGTCCTGTTTATCCATTATTTAGTGAAATATAGCTCTTGGAATGGCCTGCTGTCCCTATTTAACTTATCGTTGAGATTGGATCTGCAACTGGTCCTAACGATGAACCATACTGGTTGGTTCGAAACGCGTCGACAAATGAATTTTTATGTTATTTTGCCAAAATTATTCTCACAAACATATTATGGATCACAGAAGTCTAATTTCTATAATATTTTAGAGGTTTAAATATTTTGAAGTGATTTTTTTTTAAGTGTTTTTTTCACAGTGAATTGTTTATGTGGCATTCTTAAATATATAAAATAGATCAAAATTTACTTAACACTGAGACTACTTAAAATATTATATATATATATATATATATATATATATATAAACTATTTTATTTTTTTACAATTTTGATATAAGATTAATTTGTTTCATATAGACATAGAAATATTTTATTTATGATTGAGAGTGAAGGAAAATTATTTTTACCACTCCTTAGTAGTGACACTTGAGTGAATATTGATGTTTTATTATATTTTTAATTAAATAAACAATATTCATTTTTTTATTATTATAGCTGAGTGAAAGATTTTATTTATGTTTGAGAGTGAGTTAAATATTTTAACCATTTATTGATGCTTTTTATTTAAATAAAAAATTTAAAATACACGTGTCAACTCCAAATTGAACACGAACATGCTTACACATCTCTCTCATACTAAGTCGTAGAATGAACATATCGAATTAATAATTTTTTAATCTTATTAATAAACTAAGATTAATTATTTATTATAATGTAAGTCATCATTTCACATATCATTTTACACATCAAGATCATGATACACAATACACAAGTAATATTATAAATGAGAAATCATTATGAAAGATTACATTATAAAATTTGGTTGTATTGTTTTAGGTTATCCATTTATGGTTGAGAGTGAGGGTAAATTATTTTTACCATCCTTAGTAGGGGCACTTGAGTGAATATTGATGTTTTATTACTTTTAATTAAATAAAATATATTCATTTTTTTTTTTATTATGGCTGAGGTGAAATATTTTATTTATATTTGAGAGTGAGTTAAATATTTTAACCACTTATTGGTGCTTTTTTATTTAAATGAAAAAATTTAAGATACACCTGTCAACTCCAAATTGAACATATTTACACATCTTTCTCATACTAGGTGATAGAATGAACCTATAGAATTAATAATTTTTTAATCTTATTAATAAACTAAGATTAATTATTTATAATAATTTACGTTATCACTTTACATATCATTTTACACATCAAGATCATGATACACAATACACAAGTAATATTATAAATGAGAAATCATTATAAAAAATTACATTATAAAATTTGATTGTATAGTTTTAGGTTAGTGAGTGGAAATATTAAACAATAATTGTAGTGAGTTATTATTAGTTTATTGACTTTTCATTGTATGCATTGTATATGTTAGAGTAGTGAATCAAGGATTGCATTATTGCATTGTTCTTAATATTTTCCTTGATAAATCATTTATATGTTGGCAGAGTCTACTTCTAAAAAACAGGTACAGTAGTTTTTTTTTTTTTTTTCCTCCAAAATTTAATAATATAATTTTGTAAAAGTGTTCCAGACTAATCACATTTGTCAGATAACCAAATCCTAACAAGATGATTAATCCTAAAAACTTTCTTGTACATTATAAATCACAAAAACTTTAGATCTAACAATATAATTTTGAGTTAACAATATGATTAATCCTAAAAACTTTCTTGTACATTATAAATCACAAAAACTTTAGATCTAACAATATAATTTTGAGTGAAGAAAATTACAAATTATTTTTAGATTTAAAATATAATTTTAATATATAAATAAATTCAATCCCTCCCCATTAACAAAAACGTTGACCAATTACAAACTTCAAATTTAAAATTCTAAAAGGTCTCTGCATAATTTCAAACAAAACTGACGGAAAAATATACAGAAAGCCAAAACGTGAAAGGCAACTCCTTGACAATAATTACCATTACAACACTGATTAATTAATTTACAGTTGATAACTCGTTTCTTAATGTATGTATATTGATTAAGCATTCGGTCTTATATTCACGAAAGATGTGAAAAGTGGATATGTCCATTGCAGCCGCCTCCGTTGAAGCTTTTTTGTCTGCAGATTCGATTCTATCATTTGGTCGGTTCCCGCAGGCCTAAAACGTGAATCCCCAATGGTTGGCTCCAAAAAAGATTGATTCTGTGCGGAACACTGGATAGTAGAGGTGATTGAATATGGAACTGCTCTCAAAAGTTTAGATTATTCATCACGTGCGATATATCAACTTTTCGAGCTGTAGTTTGTATTTATAGTAGAAGCCAACAATGGCCGAAGCTTCATCAGGTTAATGATAAGAGTTGACCATCCGATGTAAAAACAAAGCTGAAGTAGTTGACTTGGTTGTAGTTTATGGCAATTAAATTAAAAATTGTGATTTTTTGGAATTTCAGGTGTCAGAATTTGGTAAAAAAAATTGAGATAAAATCTTGATTTGTGTTATTTAACTAATTTTTTGATTGTATATATTGATTCAGCACCATGAAAAATCCTTAAGGCATTTCTATTGTGTAAGATTTACCTATCAATTTTATGATTTCAATAAATTTTTACCGAATTTAAAAAAAATTAAAACAAAAAAATCCAAAAAAAATCGCACAAAAAACAACTTCGAAATCAATAATAAGAATAATCTTGTTCTTTAATTTAGTTCATATCCATTGGATACCTGGAATCTGAAATCTGACAAAATGATGATGCCCAGTCTATGGCTTTCGTGACCTTTACTATAAACGCGTAAAGATTCATGTCAACACATGGGCCATGTCACTGTTGGAACGTTGAAAACTGGAGCTTGATGCTCGAAACGTTTGACATGACGAACGTCGTGAATGGTTTCCGTATCTTTATTTAGATTTACATATCGTCGTGAATGCTTTGCGTATCTTTATTTTTGTTTCCTTCATTATCAGCAACGGCCAAAACGCTCTCCAGCCAAACTAGTTATCATGGACACCCATACAATCGCAGTATAGAAATCATTATCGATACACCTCCATGATGATTTTGACGTATTTAATTGTGGTAGGTGAGAAAGGAAAGTATTTGCAGAATGCTATTCTAAAGAAGATAATTGGAATTAGAAAAATATTTCATCATTTGCCATGATGATATTTATTTAATTTTTGTATACATATATATTCTTGTTGAATTGAGGTTTATGTGATTCATATCAATTTTATTTGCAGAATCAAGAAAGAGTTGGTTCATAGTTTTATGAGGGAATGGACCTCACGACTTGTGATGATCAAACAATTTATTTAATTATTAAGATTTATTTAAGTACGGATTTAATATGATCTTACTACTTGTGATGACTAAATTATTTATTTAAATACTAAGATCCAATTCAGGTACGGATCTAAGATGAAGTTTGAGGGATCTAATTTCTTCAAGTGAAAACTTTTTTAAAGTGCAAAATACAATGTGTTATTTTTCATTGTTTAAATTGTATTTTTGAATGCTAAATAGAATATATGTAGGACCAAATAAAAAATTTAACCATAAAAACTTTTTTTAAACTTTTTTTTTTCTTTTTTTCTTTTTTATCTATATATAGATATATATGAAGTTGATTTCAACATAAATTAGTTAACATATATCTTCAAATAGCTTATTTAAATTTCTTGTTGAAATATTTTTGAAAATTATAAGATTTTTTTACTTATATATATATATAACATAATTTTTCCATTTAGAACATAATTTTAAATTTTATTTGAAAGGGGCACAGATACACAAACTTACACATCCCTTCATAGTGAGCTCTAGAATGAGCCTCTAGGCATAACAAACTCTCAAGTGATTGATTGATGTTTAGAATATTGTTTAAACAACATCATATTATTGCTAAGCCAGAACAATTATTTAGACCTCATGACTTGTGATGAGAAAACCATTTATTTAATTAATACACACTCTCAACTAATTGCTTAATGTTAGGATATTGTTTAAAAAACATCATTTCATTGCCCAGCAACAACAATTATTTAGCCAACATATAGGTCCACATGCTCCATTGTGGCTATTTTCTTAATATGGTCAAAATGGACGGAATTTACCCATGGTATTTGTCTTTGTTTTTCGAGGGAAAATAATAAAATAAGATTTCTAGAGAGTTTATCAAGCCTATTGAAGGGGATAGAAGCTAGGTTTTTAGATCATCCAAGTTTGTCTATCTTATTGTGTGTTTGTTGAGAACTTGACGTCGCGAGTTCTAGCTTGATCTTGGGACAAAAAGTCCACGATGTAATTTGTGCGGTGGATCCATCCAGGATTCACAAGTGGGATTAAGTGTCTTAGATTAGCCATTGTTGAGCAACCACACATGCCATTGGTAGGGGCTTCAATATGACTTGTATGAGGATGTATCTTTTTTTCCAGTTCTTAATATAAATAAGAGACGGCATTTTCAGATCCATTTGTGTTCTTTTACCTATTGAAAGTTTGTTTTAATTAGAACACTCAAATGTGCGAGATCTACTGAAAATTTTGTCATTTGGGATCTTACAGTGGTATTAGAGTTGATTTTTCTGCTAGTGTCAGGGTTTATTGTGGGTTAGCTTCAGGACAAGCTTGTGGACTAATTTTGAAGCTCAAGCGATGGTTTCAAGAGAAACTAGTTTTTAGTGATCCTCAATAATCACCCTAGTTAGAATTTCGTCAATTATGGTGGTTCTCCATAGCCACCCTAGTTAACCATAGCAGAGAAATGAATTTAATTTGCAGCAGATGTTCTGGAGATTAAGTTTATTTTTGACCAAATTATTTTGGAAGGGGTTCTCCATAGCCACCCTAGTTAACCATAGCAGAGAAATGAATTTAATTTGCAGCAGATATTCTGGAGATTAAGTTTATTTTTGACCAAATTATTTTGGAAGGGGTTGAATATTATTTCCACGAATTCAAATCTCTAAGGGTCGAGACTCTTTATCCTATGTAGGCCGATTGTATTTATTTCAGGAGGCCGAGAGTTAAATTTTTTACATCTGAGAGCCAAATTCATGAAATATCATGTGTTGGGTTACCCATCTTGTGAGGAACGAAACTATTGTCTTGTGAATGAAACGAATCATCATTAGGGTCTGAGATTGTTCTTAAGAGGTCGAGATCACTATTTTTGGTGGACCGAGAAAATTATAGTGTAAGCTGAGCCATATCGAGTTATATTAATGTATTTTCTTCAGAGTTAGTGTGGGACAGATCTATTATTTCCAAAATCAATCTGACACAACCAGCAGAGTGATTCTCTATCCAAGATGCGATGTCTGTGGGCCCCACTCAATTCAATGGTCTTGCCATGTCTCGTCAAGGGTGGAGTTTAATTAGGAGTAGTCTAGCCAGGTGGAGGAATTTCCTGGTTTTCGTTCTCGCCTGGAGAAACCTCTGGGTCTGGTCAACAATCCTCCGACCCCAGACGTTGATGCAATTGTCAGATTCTTCTAGGCTCAGAATATACTGCAATTCGATCGGGTCACATCTCCCCTGTCAGGTCGGATACTTTGCTTACTCGTTAATGCATCAATGAGGGTGGTGGGTCCCCTTACCATTTGAATTCAAACCTACTCCAAAAACTGAACCACACCCCTACTTTCAGAACTCATCGTGCTCCCAAACTACTCAAGCTCCCTGCTCCTCTAATTCCTGTAAGTCCTTCATCTCCATGAAACCTACCTTCTCTGTCATGTTGGAAAAAAGAACAAGATCCTATTGAAACCAACGACACGATTAACTCGAATCTAGTGAATTTGACTATCCCCAAATTCTACACTGGTACCCATGATTGTTGCAGGCTCGGGAGGATGAGACCATTCCATTAAATCATTTTCACTTGTCAGCTTGAGAGATTCACTTTGAAGAAGTTTTCTCCTGTTTTTCCATTTTGACAACCTCCCAGTTCATCCTGGGCATATGGATAACATTGTTTTCCCTATTTTGTAATGTTTCATGTCTAGTGACAGCCTTCACAAGCACCCTACTCTTCAAGAATTCATCAAAGGTATGCCCTTTCCCTCTGTAGCTTAGCTCGAAGACTCTTTTGATGTGTCCTCCGTAATTTGATTGGTTCCCTGTAGGTAAAGACTGTAAACATCATTTTTATGCCTACACTGTATACTTGCGATCTCTCATTATGCCTCCCATCATATCCCTGAATAGCAGCTTTTCAAATCCACATTCCTTGCACACCATAATTATCACCTTGAATTTCAAACCCAGTAATGAAGAACTGGTCAAACAATAATAATGGGTAATTATAATTTTTATAAGAACTAATAACATTATTAACAATAATAAGACCCATAAAATGAAATAGTAATGAGATCAATTACTATAATAGTTGTTTCTGGTAAACACTAGGGAAAAGAAACTGGGACACACATTACAGGTTGTAGCGTTGCTTGAGTATTTTGGGAATCTTTTGCAAAATATTCCTTGTAAATTGTTTCGAAAGGTCTTTTGATGAGGTGTTATTGAATAATGAATAACAACAAAATTAGTCTCTTGCAATCAGCTTCCTAAGGAAGCACCTAATTTGCTGGGTTGTATGGAGTTATCTTGAACATGGGTTTCTCTCGTCAAATTCTATTTCCTATAGTGTTTTTCGATAGGCCCGAGAATATCTATGAAAGGATCAGCTGAATGCAGCTTAATGTTTTGTTTGCAATCAGCTATAGACCAAATTGGCATCAATTAGTGCTTTTTATCCTTCATGATGATGTGATTTTCTTTCCTCGTAGGGGAGCAAATGTCTAGAAAACTACAGTGACCTTTAATTAACCCCTACATAAATTCTTCTTATTTCTAAAAAGATAAACAATTAAAATACAAAGTGTTCTCTTCATGGGGATTTTATAACGTACAGGTGTTATAATGTGGTTCGCTATTGTTTTTGCAGTGCTCAGAGAAGGTTAGATTTTTCAAGGTAAATTATATTGATAGTTCTAAGATGTACATAATGAATCATCATAAATACTTAAGAACCAGGCATGAGAGGGGTCAGCAAGTGGAGCTATAAGTCACATAAAGTCAATTCTCCAAATCTTGTTTTCTTGTATTGAAAAACAATTTGAATCAGCCATGGAGAACACAACTTATGAAACAATGAAAAGAGCCCAAAATGATTGACAACAGTAAATATCATTTGCTTCAAGGGCTTCTTGCAAAGTCATTTTTTAAGAAATTTTATGTCATCAACCAATATGAATGTTTCTAATGCATTTATTTAATGATGTTGTTGTACATAAGCATAGTAACGGGCAAGAAAGTGGCACTATAATACAAGTCCTTGAGACCTAGGTTTTATTTGTAAGTGTATTATAAGAAGTGGGTAGATCCATCCAATGGTCTGAGCTAGAGAGAGTCCCATTAGTAGGTTATTTAAGGGTATCCATGACAACCACAGTGTACATCCACCACCATTATTTACTATCAATTTTCCCCAAATAGGAGATGAAAATTCAACCAACCAAAATTTGATTGTCCCTGGGATCACAAATTGAGAATCAAGGATGATTTGTAAAAGTAAGCACCCATGAAGAGGTAAAAGGACCTTCAATTTTGAATTATTTAATTGTCCAAGTGGAACAGGAAGTTTGATGCTGTTACTCCCAACAAAATCTTGTGTCATTCCAATAATTGTGCTAGCAAGACCCTGCTCATTGTGATGGTAAGTAGAATGCTCTGAGACATAACCCAAGAATTGGGTCACCTTCACTTGCATAAAAAAATTTATTTTCAAAGAAAAAAACAATATTATCCTTTATCCTCGTTTCAAACCATAAACCATGGATGGGATGGAGCTTTGCAAACCATCCATGGAAAATAGGAACAGTTCCTTATTTACAAAGTTGTTGTACTTGATAAGCTTGTCAATCTAGTCCAAATAAGTTCCTAGCCCAAAATGTCAGCCACTTTATGGTCCATCCTGATGCTAATGAATCCAAAAAAATTCTCCATGATTCATATAAAGCATTGGAAAAGAAAGACAATACATGTCGATCTTTATGGGTTGCCTTGACAATAGGAGTAATGAATTCAATAATAAATGAGGGAGTATTGAGCAGGGATGGCCAGAAAGAGTGTATGAAGTTGATCAACAATCATTTGATGTGTGAACCATCATGATCTTGATCTTCCATAATCATAAGATGGTCATATCTCAGAGATTTGATACTGCCATATTCCTTTTCATCTTGCAGAATAAGGATTTTCTTGATATGTTGAACCTCAACATTTTCCATGATTTTTTTATTTCTGGTTTCCCTTACATTCAACAAATTACCTCTGGAAGTTAACACACCATAATGGTTTTAACCAAAAACAACCAACCTTTCCATCACAAGGGCCTTAGCTGACTCTCTCTTTGTTAAAATCATAGTACATTTCTTAGAATTCTCGCTCCCTGTATCATTTGCATCATCAAGTTTATACCACTGGTTTGAGAGAGATGGCATAATAAATCATAGCAATGCCTATCTAGAATACGCTTGTGGGCCAATGTACTATGAATAATGTGCAATCTACATACACTTTTGTTTGCATCTAAAGGAATATATTTTCCATGAATTTGCCCATTTGTTACATTTCCGGAGAAGGAAATAGCCAGTGGGTTCACCGTCTTTTCCATAAGCATCACAGACAACACTAGTATAGATTGGGATGCTAGAACTGTTCAATATGTGGGGCCCATCACTTTTACTATCCAACTTTAGAGAGTTTTCACTGCTTGGTACAACAAGTTGTTGCCTTACGGTGTCCCCTTCCTTGATAAGACCATCTTGTTCTCTCAAATTTAGCCAACTTCATTCACCTTTATTGGCAATACAGTTACTTTCAGCGCTCCTAACATTAGTTATGCTTTCCTCTTTAGGATTTTCCTTCTTTTAAGGAGGACATAACCATGCTCGTGATTTTGCCTTTGCTTTAGTTTCTCTTGTACTTTATTTAGCAGTCTTGGACTTGTCTACTATCTTAAGAGAAGATGAGAAAGTGCATTTCAGGAGTCACTATTTAGTGCTACTAAAGCTTACCAAAGCCATGGAAAATCATACTCAAGCATTTATTATTGGAAGTATCTTCTAAGATAGAATCAATTTTTTTCCTCACTTATCACAACAAACAAAAAAATCAGTTAGGAACTTTAGCCTCTTTCGTAGCGACTTTAGCCTCTTTGACCAGTTGTTGGAGAGCTAGTGAGAGACAGGAAGAAGCACCTCTTTCCTTTTCTTCTACTATTGCCATTTTCGATCTTCTTTTTATGAAGTTCATCATTCAAAGATGTTGTTGCTGCTTCGAAATCACACCTTTCTAAAAACTACTTGCCACTCCATGATGGGTGGTGACTTGAGACAACAAGCACAACCTCAAGACAAAATTGGCAGGGACCACATTCCTAGCCAAATACATTGAATGAATGAAATTTCCTAACAAGATAGGAATATGTGGATTATGATAAAGCTATAGCCTCATGGTCACACATATATAAACAAACTCATTATGCTAAATGGCACCATGTCAAGAATGAATATTCTGATTTTTGATGTCTTCGGCCCCTATTGTTTTATTTAGATTCATAATGTTGTTGGGATTTATGGCTACTAATATACAGAGAAGTAACATTTTTTGAATGAATGTTCCATATGAAACACCATCAAATTTAGGTGACATTTGAAAGGCATGAAAGGAAAGAAGAATGGAATGATTTATGACTATTTAATTGATTAGCAATTAATGGAATAGATTAGGAATAGATAACTGATTTTTTCAATTATATATCATTGAAAAACATGCTGAGTATTAAGAAATAGATAATTGTCTACTTGTTTAACATGAATTTATTGTTATCTTATTTTCTAGGTCTTTTAAGTGTAATAAATGGTGCAAAAGTGGCGTTTATGAATTGAAGGGTCCTGCTCTCCAGATCCAAGTCGAACAATTGTTAAATTTGTCCTTTACAATATGACAACAAATCATTTATTTCATGTAAAGAGAGAAGTGTCTGGAATGACAACAAACAATGAGGCATACTACATTGCCCTTGTTGAAGAGCTAAAAGAGGCAAAACAACATGATGTCAATGATATTGAAGTCTTCACCAACTCAGAGCTGATATGTAATGAGATGAAAGGCATCTATTGGTTTCAGATGTACAATTTAAAACTACTTTATAAGGAAGCAATAAATTGGAGTTGTCAATTTCAATATTTTACCATCAATCACTCTGCATACATTGAAAATATGTCCAGAGCATTGTTAAGCACATATGTAGATGTCAAATATGACATAGGATCACCATCCACTACAATAGAAATCATTGATCACCATCAATATAGATCCCCAGTATGTGAATCGGTTGTTGTTATAATTTTTCGTGGATCTGTCATTGCATGGTTCTTTCACTAAAGAAGAACCTATTAATGATTTATTTTTCCCCAACTTGCAATGATTACGGTTTTTTGTATGGGAGACAAATTTATGGACAAAAGTAATATATTCCATGTATATGGACAAATGTATTTTGAGAAAAGTAACTAGTTCATGGTTTTGTGATTATCATTAATACATTATGGTGTTGTCTAAATGACTTTTATCTTTCATATTTTTGGTTGAAATCTTGCGATTTATTTTTGAAGTCAAACATTATTTGATTTGTATTTGTCTCAAAATATACAAATATTGTTGGTATATTTCCCCTGTAGCTCCATGGACATTTGTTAATCTATTCATGTTTCAAAAATAGTTAATAACATCCAATATCAGGTATGGCATCTTCTTCCCTCTTGAAACTAATTCAAGTTTTTATTATGCCCTTTATAATGATAATAGGGTTGGCAACAATCAAGAAATAATGAATTGAATCATGAATGCATGCTTGCTCAGCACATTAACTTCTACAAAAATTATCAATTTTTTTTTCAAATACTCACATTTTGGGGTGAAAATGTCTTCTTTTGAGTGTCTCTTGAGTCAATTGGAACTTATTGCTTTTATAAAAAAAATTATTTGCAACCAAGTTTTTGTTGAGTTTCAAAAATTTTGGGAGTTTATGTGGATTTTTTGACTTATACATGAGTTCGAGCGAGTTTTTAGTAATATTTTTTTATTTGATTTGTTTTCTACCAAAGTGAAGGAACCCTTTTGGACCTGTTAATTATTTTTTGTGTGATTGAAGACTTGTGTTTATTTGGTAAAACGTTGAGTTGAAAAATGCATTCAAGTTTAGGAGTGAAAGCTTGAGATCTCTTTTTTTTTTTCTGCTTTTGGTGGATAATGCTTCTTTTTATTATTAATGATGACAATACACACATGGTGATTCTCAACCAAAAAATGGTGTTACTAAGGGAAATAAAATGGGTTTGGAATAAACCCATATAAAGTCTCAAACCTGCCCTTAATACACCTAGCTGGTAAAGTTCCATGTGGCACACCAAAACCAAAGTCAAGGAAAGTACATAATTAAAGGCCCTAACCAATAGTACATCATAACAATTGGTATTAGATCTTCAGGTGGCCATCCCATCCTTGTCATTATGTTGGTGGCTTCTCCATTGCTTTTTTTTTTGGCAGAGTCTTTGGGGCACTAAACTCACAGTGATTATTCTCTTGTTGCTTCTCACTCTTAGAAATTATTGATGGAGATTTGTTTAGCTTATCATTTTGAGGATAGGCTAGAGGATGAGGCCACCTATTATGATTCTAGGTCTAGACAATGATCTACAACCCAACAAAAGTCACTAATGACAAGAGCTTGATTAAACAATATGTTATTTCCTATTTTTCTAGATGAATAAAATTTTTGAGTTCACATAAGCTACCGAGTTTGGTGGAGATCCACAGTTTAGGGTAATTGATCTCCAATGGAGCGATTTCTTTTATGGGATGTGGATGTGAAGAAAGTGACTACACCAGATCAATACCTATGACTATGCAGAGTTGGGGAATTGGTATAATCAGAATATATTTTTTCACGACTCAAGTTGATTATCAAAAGTCATTTACTATGGGGGATGCGAATGTGGATTATATGGAGGTTTTCTTTATAAACATAAAATATTTCCATACAATATTGGCCATAAAGGTACATTTAATCTTAAAATTTTTTGAGGTAATGCTCATTGATAAATGATTGAAGGTTCAATCCCCAATAGAAATTTTTACTGTGTGAATGTAATTTCCTTCTTTTCCTTCCAGAGCACAAACAATCCACATAGCATATAGGGAAGGGTTGGAGTGAGAGTTCTAGGGATACCCAAGCCACTCCATTCCCTCCATGCGTATGAAATGTTCTTGAATCTATGAAAATTGAAAACCATCCCCTCCTTCAAAGTTGGCTCAAAGAAGTAACCAAGGGCATCTACAATAAATAATAACATGTATGAGAGCCAACACTTAGTGAAGATATGAAATTGTGTTGCTAAGGTCTTTGGATTATAACTCCATTTAGCAAAATTCTTTTCCTAATTTGGATAAGCATGTCCCATTATTCCTCAAGTTTTACTTGAAAAGAGAGAGGAATGCCTAGGAATTTGAAAATCTAGCTTGACTTGACCCAAGCCCACCCTTGTGTTTTAAGTCAATCTGGAATCTTATGTGAGCTCTACCTTTAAGTTAGTTTGGCATGTGAGATCTACTTGTAGCAATAGATTTTCACTCATTGAATGTTTAGAGCTTAGGGCCTTGTAGAAAATGCCTAAGTAATCCATAACACATTATCCATTGACTCTTGTTCTAAAACATTGAGTTTTATCACATTCATAAATTGATTTGGATGCAATTTGTGTAGATGAATCCACTTTAATGAGGCTTTCCTCAACCCTATGAGCTATCAGACATACATTGGCTTCCATTTGGAAAATTGATAAAAAAGAACATTAACTCTAGTTTACACCCATTAAGAGAGAGACAAGGTTAGGTGTTGGTGAATAATATCTTAATAGCATTTAGAGAAATTGGCTCAAATCTAAGTGGTATAATAAAGGGATACCCCACTATATTGTAAGTTTTATTCGAAGTTGGTTTTGATGAATAGGATGTTATGGCTATAATGATTAGGCCATTCTAGGCCATCACAGACTGCAACAATATTGTCGATGATGAATATCCCTTTCATGAGACAATTATGCCCAAGTTTCATAATAATAATGAGAATATGCTTGATTATGAGTGTTGAGATTTGGTAAGACTATTACATGAGACACTCAACATAGTGATAGGGTTCCATCTCATAGTCACTTTGGAATGAGTGACCTTGGGTATATACTTGATAATACCTTTGTTGAAATTGGTTCTCAATGATTGCATTGTGATGGATTCTTTGAAAACCTTTGCAAAACATCCAAATTGACAAAGTTCTAGGTAGCACTATAGAATTCACACATGAATCTATCTAATCCGAGGACTTACCATCATCGTTGGTCATGTTTGAGAGGGTGGAAGCTAGCCTACCTAAAGTCAAAGACTGAGTCACACAATAATATTTTCACTTTATAAAGTTTATGTGAGACAAATTCAAGATAGGGTTGCATGGACATTCCTCACTTAGTCTTTGCAATTGAAAATTCTTTTGTAGAGAGAAAAAATGTCAACTTTTTCATGATGGTTGAGACTATAGTATTGTAAACTTCACGTTTTCATGTGTTCAAAGGAATTATTAGTTTATTTTTCATGACAATTCCCACAACCCATACAATCATTAGCTGTCATCTGTCTCATGGCTCTTGAATTGGATGAAACTGGTGAGTTAAAGGTGAGAAATTCTGCAAGATTGATTCTAGAATATATGGTGGTGATATATAATTACTGGTTGATTATTTTTTTCTTCTAGGATATATGGTGGTGATATATAATTACCAGTTGCATATTTCTTTATAAAAAAATCCAACGCTTTAAAAAAAAATTAAATGACTTTTCATGCACATACAATTTGTGTTCAAATTTGGCAATTTGATATGATTGTGGTAAATATTTACAATGGAATGGATTTATGTAGGCTTCATTGCAAAGAAAATATATTTATAGTCCATATTACCTCTCTTCCTTTCATAGACATTGCAATGATTTTCCTTTGACAATGTGTGTTATGTCAACATGTGCGCCTCTATGATATTGTTGCATAGAGAAAATCCACACTCTTTTGATTTTCGTGAATATCCAATTAAAGTAATCAAAGAATATTTGGATGACTATACAATATTTGTAGGAACTGGATCATGTGATTTGGCTTTCTTTGACATGAGGACAGGTAAATCTGATTATATCGTAATCCAAGCTGAAATTTCAGCTCCCGTACATTTTCTTGGAAATGCAAACACATGTCTAGTTTTCGCAAATAATAAAAAAAATTCTTGATAAAAACTCTAGCCAAATGTTGGGAATTGTTTCCGCAAAATCTAGCAAGACTTGGGGAGGGGTACCCTACAAAGCAATTACTAGACTAAGTGACAACAAGGGGGTAGTGACTTATACGTAGTAATATTCACAGTATGGCGCTTTGGAAGCTTCATGTTCATTGCATAAATTAAATTATGGTTGTAATACCTACTTGTCGTAGCCCCTTATATTCAAATATTGGAGGTTTATTAGGTTCATGAATAGAATTCAAAATTATTGTGGGCCCAAATTATTAATAGTTGAAGTTGTTAATGAAAGATAGTGCCATACTAACTCCACTGTATATTTTGAATTGAGATTGAAAAGATAGACATGAAAACACCTTGACAAACTCTAGGTACTAGAACTGGAGGTTCCATTGATTCTCTTGTTGACCCTTATAAATATCATCACCCAAAGAAAATGTAATTTTTGTAAAACCATTATCAATTCATCAAAGATATATAATTGAAAATCATGTCACATAGTTTGTGACCTCATCCAAATGGTGTAAAAGGAAGACAAGAACTTATGTATTCTCTCTAGTCCCTTACAAGGAAGTTTGTTGGGTAGTACAACGAATTGAGGAATGATATGCACAAATTTGACAGTGAAATCCTTGAACCACTACATCATTGGACACTTTGAACCATTGCATAAAAAGCTTTCCCTACCACAAATAGATGCTTCTTAATATAGACATACTTGAAAAAATAATCTAGCTTTAAAAAAAAAAAAAAAGGAAAGATTGGAAATGAAGGTGAGGTTTATGTGACCATTTCCAAATATAGAAAATCTAAAGTTACACTACCAATGATAGCAACTTGTTGCATGTGGATGGAAGTAGCCTCATTAGATTCACTTTTCTACAAGGAACCCAAATATTTGCTCAAAATTGGCATGCAAGCCTTGAGTAGACAAGAGTTGATGGTGTATCTCACCTTGCTAAAGAGAGCAAAATCGGCATGCAAGCCTTGAATAGTCAAGAGTTGATGGTGTATCTCACCTTGATAGAGAGAAAAAAAAGTAGACAAGGAGATGGGTTGGCTCTCAAAGACAAATCTACACCCAACTTTCAAAAGGATGGCTAAAGCTAAAATCCACATCTTTGTTTTCTTATTCGTTCTACTTTCATGATCAAGCATTATCACATTCCGTTTTCTTAGTCATTCTACTAGTCCAAGTTTCATGATGAGAAAGCTTCTTAAGATGGAAAGTGAACCCAAATGGTGGCTTAGATTAAAGTGAAAAAATGTTTGCAATGTTTATATAACTCATCAGAGAATGATCAAATGTAGAATGTCAAACAACAGAATGTCATAGTGTTAATGAGAGAACATACTTATTAATAGATCTTGTGGGTTCAAGTTTTTTCAAGATGATAATATTATATATGTGGTGCAATCTTTATTAATTATCCATAAAATTGTAACATCAATATAAATCCATTAACCATATGTAATTTTCAAAACAAAAAAAATGAAAGAAAATAACATAAATTCTGAAAATCATATGTTGGAAAGAGAGCAATACAGTACATATATTAGAAACCCATAGATTGAAAAGCAAAATACTGCTTGCAGAGAGAATAAAATATGATTTCATCTACAATTTTATCAATGTCAAAAGAAGGAACCAAATTTGTTGCTCACATATGGAATTAAAAAACCATTCAAATACTTATCAATAGTAAATTTCAATCCATTTAGAGGATACCAATACATAATATTGCATGAAAAAGTGTGAAATATGGCTAGCATATGTATTGTCCAATATACAATGATACAATGATCTTAAATATATGAACTCAGAAATTTTACCTTAGCATTATCAGAATCACACATAAGAATAAAGCAGGGACCCGATGAATTAGTTTGGTGTTTGGCTGAGAACGGAATATACTCACCAAAGCCAGGCTACTATTCTCTCATTCAGCATAAAAAACCTGAACATTCTTTGCAATGGTGGCGAGATATTTGGAAGCTTACCGCCCCCCCACGCACTAGACTATTCTTCTGGTGTATTCTTAAGGACATAGTACCCATGGGAGAGCATCTTACTCATAGAGCGATTTACGGGCCATCCTCGTGTGTATTGTGCAAAGAGGCATCGGAATCAACAGAACATCTCTTTCTACACTGCACAACAATTCGCTCACTTTGGCAGAGAATTTCCACATCTATCGGCTCTGCTGGGATTTGGACTGGTCACGATATGCAAAGTGCTTGGGAAGATTGGTTTCGCAGATATACGGGTTCAAAGCTACAGAACCTTCCCTTATTGGTTAATTGGCATATCTGGAAGGCCCGAAATAGGTTCATCTTTGATAACATGGTTGTGTGCTGGCCGCGCATTGAGGCCAGCATTATCTCATCATTCAATGAATTTCCAGATTCTATTCCCCCCAGGGAGAGACGCATTCAACCTCCCCCATCATTGATAAATCTGTCCCCTGGGTTTTCTTTGATGGGGACGTGAATCAAAATGGTTGTGGTGGTGGTTTCATACTCAACATCGATGAACACCATAGCTACAAAGTTAAGTTGGGGCTCAGTGCAGGCACAAACAACTTCGCGGAACTCATTACCCTCCGTCACTTATTACATTTCTCTTTGGGTCATCAGTGTCACAATCTTAACATTTTTGGGGATTCAAAGATTGTTGTAAATTGGTTCAATCGTACAACCATTGGTCACATTCACACACTCAACAACACATTGCATGAAGTACATTCTTTCAAGGCTGCATTTAACTATATCTCTTGTATCCACATATACAGGGAACATAACTGCAGCGCTGATCAATTATCCAAGGAGGCTGTGCTACTACCCAGAGGAGAATGGTTAATACTGGAGCAGAGAGGGACCGAGGAATACTGCTATTATCAAAGGCCATATATAGACCAGCTATAACAGAGGGACATTAGTCCCTGAACTAAAAATAGTTTTATTGTAAAGATCTGAAGTATAAATTTTGTAATCTTTTGATATATATATATAGGACACACTGATAATGGACCCTGCGTGGTCATGTACAGGATAAAATAGACTGATAGAATGATCTTTAAACATCAATTTTTTGTATTTTTAGTCAGATCACCCTGCGTGGTGTATCTCGATCGCACAGAACCCCACATGTTAGCACATGGATGGTACTGTTTACAACATATGCTACAACATTTACAATATGTAATTTTCTCTATATTAATGAGAATTATGGATTTTTGCAGTGGAAAAAGTATGAACTCAGAAATAAAAATATGATTATGCCATGCTTTCACACAAGTTATCTTAGTCATGGCATAAGTATTTTGTTTTTAACAAAGTGAATCTGAATATCACATAACGATAATGTTTTCGGTATGATAATATTGGTTGTGTAATAGAGTCCTTGGTCACGTGCAAGTTCTCCTCTTCTGTTTTGAGCTGCTTGCATCATGAGTGCCCATAAAACTTATTTTCAAGACTACAGGAACTAGCTGGCTCTCCATCACAATCCCATAGTTTGAAGATGTTCCAGGCATAATGTTGCACATAAGAAGATGACACAAATAGCAACAAAACTACAAGAAGTCTGCACTCAACAAATGAGCACAAGAAAATACTAAGAATAACATTAATTGTATTTATTTTTTATATGATTTTTCAAAACTCAGAATTGGGTCGAATGACATGGAAGTTGTGATGCCTAAGATTTTTTTTGTTTTTTTTGTTTTTTATTTTGTTTTTTAATACACTCTGGAAAGTACTTATCTATTCTTTGTACATACCTCAATGATTCCCACTAGATTTGAAGCCCTTCCATGGATGATTAGTCATAGTAGAAGCTGATCATTCTCCACTTGTTTTACATTTACCTATTAAAGTGTCATATGTTAGCGCAATGAAATTTTCTAGAGCATCAAGGTATGTGTGTGCACACAATGAAATATAGTGTCAAATGTACCTGACATGGCAAGTAAGGTTGGATGGTCATGCATCTCCCTTTGGTCTTGGGTTATCACCATGGTTGTGGATTGTTGCATTGCTATAAAAATAAACATACCACATGTTAAAGAATGATGATGATTAAATACTTAAATATAAAACCATGACTCTATTCAACACATGAAACTAACCTAGAACCATAGACACGACATTATTTGATCGATGATGTCCATGCTTATTGAGGTATCGAAACTCAAATGGTTCATATTCTGATGGATCAACATTTAAATCAATTTCCAAACCATTTTTTTTTTGTTTCTTCTTCATTTATTTGTAGGGCTAAGGAAACTCTTCTTCCTTTTCAAAGATGAATCAAGAGAAACCAACCCAGGTGTGAAGTCAAAATCCATAACATGAAAATTATTGGCTTCATCCAGCATTTTTTTAAGCATACCAATCAACTAGTTTGTCTTCATCAAAGTAGTAGGAGGGTTATCTAAAATGAGATGTACATGGCTAAACAACTCCTCCCTTGCCAAATGAAGTGCCTCGACATCTGCATCAACAATATTTGTGGCCATAAGAGTAGCATTGACATCTACATCATGGTTTTGAGGCTTTATATTGATCTTAGGTGGGTCATTGCATATGTTATCCTCTGCATGCTAATGAGGTAATGGATTCGAATTATCCGAGTGGAAATACAACCAATTAACCTTTATGACGTGCTTCCAAATGTTTCCATAGATAGACCATGGACATTCAAACGTTATAAAATCCATATGATACCACGTGACAAGGTATTTTTTACCTCGATCTTTCTGACTTCTCACTCACTGAGCACGAGTTATGCTCTCATGAGGACAACAATCAGTATCAAAAAATTTTCTCGCTCGTTCCAATAATGATTTTAGCTGCTTTTCTCTCTTGTAGTTGTTTAGAAATCATTCTTCTTTTAAGATTTCCTTGAACCGATAACAAGTTTCAACTATTGTTAGTAGCATATGCAATAACCAATCCATCCTCCGAGAAATGTTTTTCCTTCTATCAGATAAAAATGTTGTTTTTAGGTAACAAAGGTATGACTCAGCAACATTATTGGTCTCCTGATTTTTATGAGGAAACTCCTCACAGCCTTTCACCCACATCCCTAATTGAAAATAGAACCATGTCAATCTCACTATATCACCTTTATAGAAGACAAAAATGCATATAATATGAAAAATTTGTTTACTTCCGAATATTATCTCCAGTGACCCAATTCTTGTGGAAATAGTTTAAGAACTTCTCTTCATCTGCAAATTTCATAAAAAATTGATTGATTGCATCTTCCACTTCATAATTGAGAGTGTGCTTCATGATGAAACCTAACTCACTGAACATCTCATTGGATTTTATGGAACTTGTTATGTTCCTATACCAATAGGTGTCAATTTTTGAATGGATGAGGTCAAAATTGTAATATTTACATACCTTTGCTTTCTGCAAATGTTTTCCATATTCAGGAAGAAAAATGTAAAGAGGGTATGTCCTAAAAGAACAATCAAAGGACAAAAAGAATGAAAAAAGGTAAAAAAAGATGAAAAAATGAACCCCAAAGAAAAGGAAAAAGACCATGAAAGTGTGCAAGTCCAAATGCCACTACTATTTTATTTTTTGTACAATAATGATTGTGTGCAAATTATTATTTATGCCACAATCCATGGTAACCAAACAGTTTAACCTTGGTTATTCCATGTTTTCAATTTCATGCTTAGAGATAGAGAATAAAATCTGACCAAACTATTTAATCTTGGCAGATAAGTAGATAGGTAGAGTAAATAAAAAAGGAGCTCAACAGTTTAATCTGAGCCCTTAGATGTAATAAGGATAGATTTAGATAGATTTCTATTATAAAATAAAAAGAAAAGTTTTGACAAGGGTTTGCCAGTTTAAGTGCACCCTAATAAAGAGTAGAAAAAATGGTAGGATGTGTAGATGGGTAAGTAGGTGAATGGTTGCAAAATTATGATGATTTATTGGATAAAATCATTTTCATTTACTTACATCATCAAATTGCTTAAAGCATGGATGACAATGGGGTAGTTACAAAGTCAATTGATTAATTTCCCCATTCATTTTACCTTTTTACTAATTTCTCACAAGAAAAAATCAAAGTACCTAAAACCTTAAGTTAAAGGGGCTCAGAGAATTTCTCTGACTTCTGGAGGGACCAGACCCTCGACCCAATAACTTATAAGGTTTAAGTACTACAACCCCTTTACAAACATTCACTCCCTCCATAATTCATCCATTTCAACTAAAAATCCCTTTTCCTAAGGTGAAATCATCATTTACCTAGGGAAAGTAATAAACCTTACCTAAAACCCCCTTCGTTTACATAAAATCCCACAAAAAGCATTAAGCCTAAGTTATAATGTGTAAATTTAAATGCATGAACAAATGTGTCAAGACATTATACTTAGTGCAATTTTTTCCCATTTCAATTTCATATTAACTTTAACTCTTATTATAATTAACTCCCAAAAAATAAACCCCTTTCCCATATATAATTATAAATAAAACCCCTATATAAATATCTCGCCACGATGGTTGGCATATAAACCATATTAAGTAAATAAGTTGGACAGATTAATTAGTCGATTTGCGACTAATTAAGAGCCATAAACCCCCTACCAAACCAAAAAGGGATTAACTGATCAAACCATGATTAATTAATAACCTTCCTCCAATCAGTTCACCCCCGACGCCATTAAGCCGCCCTAACCCACAATTAAAATCCCATTAGGCCCCTCCATTAACTCCCCGGTCAAATCACACTCCCGATCACCGTACGATCTGACCCCTTTAGATCTAACGGGGTCAATGTGGAGTAGACCATTTCACCTATCTGTTTATGCAGCTCTATTTGGTCAATAGGATGAATATCCTTTGCCAAAACTTCAAAATCAGTTTTCAAATAGTCAGTGATTGATTTTGGTTGTTGCACAATTGGCTTAAGAAAACTCATCTGCATCTGGCCTTCCTTTATGTTAAAGGCTGACATCAGCCTTGTTTGGTTCATTGGAGCCATTCTGAGATAATGAGCATAGGTTTGAGCCTTTAGTTTTTCATTCCTTGCCTTGATTTCTTTGTACTTTTCTTTGATATCCTGGCTCTGACCAGAAGGAGCCCTGAAGGAAGATACCTCTGTGCTCTATTTCCTTTGTAATACCTGGAACTGTGAGGTAGATGGTGTACCTCCTGAAGGGATAGTATGCACACTATCAGTTCTTTCTGCCACTGTGTTTCTGTTGTCTCCTCGGTGTATTCATGTTTAGAAAATGGATTTAACCTTTGCCTCTTAGCATAGGTTTGATTAACTGGTATGGTGGAAGGAGTGGCCTCCTCTCTATTTCTTTTTGGATTTTTCTCCCCATTTAGAGGAGTCTGCAAAATGGGGGGATTGCTCATATTTTTCTCTGTTTGATTGAGCTCCTCTGAAATCTCAGGTAGCTCTAACTCTTCTGCCTGCTCTGATGATCCTGGTTGGCCTGATGGCCCTGCTTGCTCTGAAGTCTATCCACTGTGTTCCTGTGATTGCCTTTGAGATGAAGTTTCTCCAAGCACCTGTACAAATAAATATTCATCAAGCCTCCTATCTAAATCCATAAATATATTGTCAACAACAACCTCTGTACTATCTTAATCTACTAATGTGTTTTCCACCCATTCAGTTTGATTGGCATGTTGTTCATTTTTTGGGATCCTATGGTGGATGTAAGGAGATAGCTTATTTTTCTGTCTCCTATTACAAATAAAGTTGTGGGGATCATAGATCCACATGAAACTCTGTTTTAATCTTAACCTTTGGAGGATTTCATCTGCCTCCTTTCCTATTCTCTATTTTTACAAATGAAAGGGCCAAAATGATCTTTTATTCTTAATTGGGCCTTTTTCTTAGTTCTAACAAAATGCACCTCATCTGAATTGATTATTTGTCTGTAGTACTCCAGAGAAAATAATCTCATGGGAAGGTACTTTGGCATTTTATAAGGTGGTAACTCACATCCATAGATTCTGATTTCTATATGGTTTTGGTACAAGTACCAATCCCCTACTTTGTATTGCTTTGACAATTGCAGGATCCTCCTGATGTCTGCACTGATTCTAGGAGGAGGGCTTCCTAGCAACATGGTAGCCACTGGGTGTACAAATAGATCAATGAAATCTGTATATGGGTAGGGAGATTTAGACCTGTGGAACAGAGGGGTCCAAAAGATGACAGATCTAGGATTCCCTTTAGTATCAAGTTTTTGGATAGAGAAGGGAAACTTATCAGTTTGATAGTAAAGAAATAAATGGTACAGGACTGATGAATATTTGAACACTCTTTCATTTTCCAATCTTAGAAACTAATCATGCATCTTATCTGAGATGAATTTTGCATAATCAAATTTGATTACAAGAGGCTGGCCAGGGGTAAAAATAGACATGTAGGAAAAAATGATATCATCTACATATTCACTAGTAGTAAAACCTAAAATGCATGATATCATTGATGTGATATCTTTGCCTAGACCAGGAAAGAAGGATGACATGTAAGGAGGGGGGTCTTTTGGCATGTATTTTTCCTCAGCAATGAAAGTATGGAGTATTTGAGTTCTTCTGGAACTAGATAGCTTGGAGAATCTGTCAAGAAAATCACCAATGGTGAGGGGGGTTAGGTTTTCCCCAGGTTGTAATTGTAACATCTCATTTATGGATTCTGCAGCGATGGTGAATAGGACTTTCTGATTTGGGGACATTACAGCTCTCATGATAGGGTAATAGTTTGCATGATAGTAGTGGATAATCTCCGGGAAGACATGAACACTGGGGAATTGATATTTGGGCAGGTTTGATTCCCAGAGGCCTATCTTATCTGCATGCTTCAAGTAGTTATCTCGGTGTCTACAGTGCAATTTCAAAGGGGATTCTTCAAATATGAGGTCTTTAGTCTGAAAATCTTTGTCAGCCAGGGGAAGATGGTCTAAACCTCTATGGGGAGTAGTAACTGGCATGACATTCAAAGCAATTGGGGCATCCATCCTTGGTTCTTGTGGATTCAAGGATGGGGGCAAAGAATTTCATGGAAATATGGAAAAATTGGATTATTACAAAGTATCTCAGGACTATCAGATAGCTTAACATACCAAATTAGTTAATTTTTAAAGCAATTTAGCTCAGGTTTCGCATGAAAACAGGGTTTCTCAGTTGAAAATAGGGTAAATACCTTGTTTCGGTTGTCTGAATGGAGTAATGGTACTAGTGCACTGTTCGCAGGGAGCGCACGGGTCTGCAATGGTAATCTAGAGTTCAACAACTTCGGGAGGTTGACGGTTTGTAGCAGGTTGACAATTTGAACGTACTCTACATTTGCATGGAGAACAAAAGGTTTTTTCTTTTGATAAAAAACAAAAATAATGAGTATTTTTGGTTTATCTGCAAAGTCAATGATTTTGGCAGGTATAATGGAAAAGCAACAGTTAGCACCAACTAACGGAGGCGATGTTTTGTCGTGTAATGAAGGTGGTAAGTGGAATCCATCGCACCACTTTTGGGGACTTGGTGGTATTGGGAAAGGTCCACCCGATGCCATTCATCGGGCGACACGTAGTGGCGGGGTGAACAGTAAAACCACTCACATCAGGCGGGTAAAGTTCGGCATCGGAGGCCGCCCGATATGAGCGACAACCGTTAGATCTGAAGGGGTCAGATCGTACGATGATCGGGAGTGTGATTTAATCGGGGAGTTAATGGAGGGGCCCAACAGGATTTTAATTGCGGGTTAGGGTGGCTTAATGATGTCAGGGGTGAACTGATTGGAGGAAGGTTATTAATTAATCATGGTTTGATCAATTAATCCGTTTTTGGTTTAGCGGGGGGTTTATGGCTCTTAATTAGTCGCAAATAGACTAATTAATTTGTCCAATTTATTTACTTAATATGGTTTATATTCCAACAATCGGGCGAGATATTTATATAGGGGTTTTATTTATAATTATATACGAGAAAGGGGTTTATTTTTTGGGAGTTAAATATAATAAGAGTTAAAGTTAATATGAAATGGAAATGGGAAAAAATTCCACTAAGTATAATGTCTTGACACATTTGTTCACACATTTAAATTTACACATTATAACTTAGGCTTAATCTTGTTTGTGGGATTTTATGTAAGCGAAGGGGGTTTAGGTAAGGTTTATTACTTTCCCTAAGTAAATGATGATTTCACCTTAGAAAAAGGGATTTTTAGTTGAAATGGATGAATTATGGAGGGAGTGAATGTTTGCAAATGGGTTGTAGTACTTAAACCTTATAAGTTATTGGGCCAAGGGTCTGGTCCCTCCAAAAGTCAGAGAAATGCTCTAAGCCCCTTTAACTTAAGGTTTTAGGTACTTTGATTTTTGCTTGTGGGAAATTAGTAAAAAGGTAAAATGAATGGGGAAATTAATCAATTGACTTTGTAACTACCCCATTGTCATCCATGCTTTAAGAAATTTGATGATGTAAGTAAATGACAATGATTTTATCCAATAAATCACCATAATTCTGCAACCATTCACCTACTTATCCATCTACACATCCTACCATTTTTTCTACTCTTTATTAGGGTTCACTTAAACTGGCAAACCCTTGTCAAAAAATTTCTTTTTATTTTACAATAGAAATCTATCTAAATCTATCCTTATTACATCCAAGGGCTGAGATTAAACTGTTGAGCTCCTTTTTTATTTACTCTACCTATCTGCTTATCTGCCAAGATTAAACGGTTTGGTGAGAATTTATTCTCTATCTCTAAGCATGAAATTGAAAACATGGAATAACCAAGGTTAAACTATTTGGTTACCATGGATTGTGGCATAAATAACAATTTGCACACAATCATTAGTGTACAAAAAAAAAATAGTAGTGGCATTTGGACTTGCACACTTTCATGGTCTTTTTCCTTTTCTTTGGGGTTCATTTTTTTATCTTTTTTGAACTTTTTTCATTATTTTTTTCCTTTGATTTTTATTTTAGGACATACCCTCTTTACATTTTTTTTCCTGAATATGGAAAACATTTGCAGAAAGCAAATATATGTACATATTACAGTTTTGAGCTCATCCATTCAAAAATTATGACACCTATTGGTATAGGAACATAACAAGTTCCATAAAATCCAATGAGATGTTCAGTGAGTTAGGTCTCATCATGAAGCCCACTCTCAATTATGAAGTGGAATATGTAATCAATCAATTTTTTTTGAAATTTGCAGATGAAGAGAAGTTCTTAGACTATTTCCACAAGAATTGGGTGATTGGAGATAATATTCGTAAGTAAATAAATTTTTCGTATTATATGCATTTTTGTCTTCTATAAAGGTGATATAGTGATATTGACATGGTTCTATTTTCAATTAGGGATGTGGGTGAAAGATTGTCAAGAGTTTCCTCATGCAAATCAGGAGACCAATAATGTTGTTGAGTCATACCTTTGTTACCTAAAAACAACATTTCTATCTGATAGAAGGAAACAATATGCTCGGAGGATGGATTGGTTATTGCAGATGCTACTAACAATAGTCGAACCTTGTTATCGGTTCAAGGAAATCTTAAAGGAAGAAGGATTTCTAAACAACTACAAGAGAGAAAAGCAGCTAAAATCATTATTGGAATGAGCAAGAAAAATTTTGGATACTGATTGTTGTCCTCATGAGAGCATAACCCATGCTCATTGGGTGAGAAGTCAGACAGATCGAGGTAAAAAATACCTTGTCACCTGGTATCGTATGGATTTTATAATGTGT
Organism: Pinus tabuliformis; assembly: GCA_031772625.1. NCBI lineage: Eukaryota > Viridiplantae > Streptophyta > Pinopsida > Pinales > Pinaceae > Pinus > Pinus tabuliformis. Next base: position 783,446,114 of record CM062807.1, read on the forward strand.
GAATGTCCATGGTCTATCGTGGAAACATTTGGAAGCATGTCATAAAGGTTAACTGGTTATATTTCCACTTGGATAATTCAAATCCATTGCTTCATTAGCATTCAAAGGACAACATATGCAATGACCCACCTGAGATCAATATAGAGCCTCAAAACCATGACGTAGATGTCGATCCTACTCTTATGGCCATAAATATTGTTGATGCAGATGTTGAGGCACTTCATTCGGCAAGGGAGGAGTTGTTTAGCCATGTACATCTCATTTTAGATAACCCTCCTACTACTTTGATGAAGACAAACTAGTTGATTGGTATGCTTAAAAAAATGTTGGATGAAGCCAATAATTTTCATGTTATGGATTTTGACTTCACACCTGGGTTGGTTTTTCTTGATTCATATTTGAAAAGGAAGAAGAGTTTCCTTAGCCCTACAAATAAATAAAGAAGAAACAAAAAAACAATGGTTTGGAAATTGATTTAAATGTTGATCGATCAGAATATGAACCATTTGAGTTTCGATACCTCAATAAGCGTGGACATAATCGATCAAATAATGCCCTATCTATGGTTCTAGGTTAGTTTCATGTGTTGAATAGAGTCATGGTTTTATATTTAAGTATTTGATCATCACCATTCTTTAACATGTAGTATTTTTATTTTTATAGCAATGCAACAATCCACAACCATGGTGATAACCCAAGACCAAAGGGAGATGCATGATCATCCAACCTTACTTGCCATGTCAAGTACATTTGACACTATAGTTCATTGTGTGCACACACATACCTTGATGCTCTAGCAAATTTCATTGCGCTAACAGATGACACTTTTCTAGGTAACTGTAGAACAAATGGAGAATGATCAACTTCTACCATGACTGATCATCCATGGAAGGGCTTCAACTCTAGTGGGAATCAATGAGGTATGCAAAAAGAATAGATAAGTACTTTCCAGAGTGTATTAAAAAACAAAACGAAAAAAACAAAAAAAATCTTAAGCATCACAACTTCCATGTCACTAGACCAATTCTGAGTTTTGAAAAAACATATAAAAAATAAATACAATTAATGTGATTCTCAGTATTTTCTTGTTCTCATTTGTTGAGTGCAGACTTCTTGCGGTTTTGTTGCTATTTGTGTCATCTTCTTATGTGCAACATTATGCCTGGAACATCTTCAACCTATGGGATTATGATGGAGAGCCAACTGGTTCCTGTAGTCTGAAAATAAGTTTTATGGGCACTCATGACACAAGTAGCTCAAAACAGAAGAGAAGAACTTGCACGTGACCAAGGACTCTATTATACAACCAATATTATCATACTAGCAACATTATCCTTATGTGATATTCAAATTCACTTTGTTAAAAACAAAATACTTATGCCATGACTAAGATAACTTGTGTGAAAGCATGGCATAATCATATTTTTATTTCTGAGTTCATATATTTAAGATCATTGTATCATTGTATATTGGACAATACATATGCTAGCCAGATTTCACACTTTTTCATGCAATATTATGTATCGGTATCCTCTAAATGGATTTAAATTTACTATTGATAAGTATTTGAATGGTTTTTTAATTCCATATGTGAGCAACAAATTTGATTCCTTTTTTTGACTTTGATAAAATTGTAGATGAAATCAGATTTTATTTTCTATGCAATCAGTATTGTGCTTTTCAATCTACGGGTTTCTAATATATGTACTTTATTTCTCTCTTTCCAACATATGATTTCTAGAATTTATGTTATTTCCTTTCATATTTTTTATTTTGAAAATTACATGGTTAATGGATTTATATTGATGTTACAATTTTATGGATAATTAATAAAGATTGCACCACATATATAATATTATCATCTTGAAAAAACTTCAGTCCACAAGATCTATTAATAAGTATGTTCTCTCATTAACACCACGGCATTCTCTTGTTTGACATTCTACATTTGATCATTCTCTAATGAGTTATATAAACATTGCAAACAATTTTTCACTTTAATCTAAGCCACCATTTGGGTTCACTTTCCCTCTTGAGAAGCTTTCTCATCATGAAGCTTGGACCAGTAGAATGAACAAGAAAACGAAATGGGATAATTCTTGATCATGAAAGTAGAACGAATAGGAAAACAAAGATGTGGATTTTAGCTTTAGCCATCCTTTTGAAAGTTGGGTGTAGGTTTGTCTTTGAGAGCCAACCCATCTCCTTGTCTACTTTTTATCTCTCTAGCAAGGTGAGATACACCATCAACTCCTGAGTATTCAAGGCTTGCATGCCAATTCTGCTCTCTCTAGCAAGGTGAGATACACAATCAACTCCTATCTACTCAAGGCTTGCATGCCAATTCTGAGCAAATATTTGGGTTCCTTGTAGAAAAGTGAATCTGATGAGGCTGCTTTCATCCACATGCAACAATTTTCTATAAATGGCAGTGTAACATTAGATTTTCTATATTTGGAAATGGTCACATAAACATCACCTTCATTTTCAATCTTTCCTACCTTTTTGGTTTTTTAAAGCTAGATTATTTTTTCAAGTATGTCTATATTAAGAAGCATCTATTTGTGGTAGGTAAAGTTTTTTATGCAATGGTTCAAAGTGTCCAATGATATAGTGCTTCAAGGATTTCATTGTCAAATTTGTGCATATCATTCCTCAGTTCATTGTACTACCCAACAAACATCCTTGTAAGGGACTGAAGAGAATGCATAAGTTCTTGTCTTCCTTTTACAGCATTTGGATGAGGTCACAAACTATGTGACATGATTTTCAATTATATATCTTTAATGAGTTGATAATGTTTTTACAAAAATTACATTTTCTTTGGGTGATGATATTTATAAGGGTCAACAAGAGAATCAATGGAACCTCGAGTTCTAGTACCTAGAGTTTGTCAAGGTGTTTTCATGTTTATCTGTTTAATCTCAATTCAAAATATACAGTGTAGTTAGTATGGCACTATGTTTCATTAACACCTTCAACTATTAATCATTTGGGCCCACAATAGTTTTGAATTCTATTCATGAACCTAATAAACCTCCAATATTTGAATATAAGGGGCTACGACAAGTAGGTATTACAACCATAATTTAATTTATGCAATGAACATGAAGCTTCCAAAGCCCCATACTGTGAATACCACTACATATAAGTCACTACCCCCTTTTTGTCACTTAGTCTAGTAATTTCTTTGTAGGGTACCCCTCCCCAAGTATTGCTAGATTTTGCAGCAACAATTCCCAACATTTGGCTAGAGTTTTTATCAAGAATTTTTTTTATTATTTATGAAAACTAGACATGTGTTTGCATTTCCAAGAAAATGTACGGGAGCTGAAATTTCAGCTTGGATTAAGATATAATCAGATTTACTTGTCCTCATGTCAAAGAAAGCCAAATCACATGATCCAATTCCTACAAATATTGTATAGTCATCCAGATATTCCTTGATAGCTTTAATTGGATATTCACGAAAATCAAAAGAGTGTGGATTTTATCTATGCAACAATATCATAGAGGCGCACATGTTGACATAACACACATTGTCAAAGGAGAATCATTGCAATGTCTATGAAAAGAAGAGAGGTAATATGGACTGTAAATATATTTTCTTTGCAATGAAGCCTACATCAATCCATTCCATTGTAAATATTTACCACAATCATATCAAATTGCCAAATTTGAACACGAATTGTATGTGCATGAAAAGTCATTTAATTTTTTTTTAAAGCATTGAATTTTTTTATAAAGAAATATGCAACTAATAATTGTATATCACCACCATAGATCCTAGAAGAAAAAAATAATCAACTAGTAATTATATATCACCACCATATATTCTAGAATCAATCTTGCAGAATTTCTCACCTTTAACCCACCAATGTCATCCAATTCAAGAGCCATGAGACAGATGACAACTAATGATTGTATGGGTTGTGGGAATTGTCACGAAAAGTAAACTAATAATGCCTTTGAACACATGAAAACATGAAGTTTACAATACTATAGTCTCAACCATCATGAAAAAGTTGACATTTGTGCTACCTACAAAAGAATTTTCAATTGCAAAGATTAAGTGAGGAATGTCCATGCAACCCTATCTTGAATTTGTCTCACATAAACTTTATAAAGTGAAAATATTATTGTGTGACTAAGTCTTCAACTTTAGGTAGGCTAGCTTCCACCATCTCAAACATGACCAACGATGATGGTAAGTCCTGGGATTAAATAGATTCATGTGTGAATTCTATAGTGCTACCTAGAACTTTGTCAATCTGTACGTTTTGCAGAGGTTTTCAAAGAATCCATCACAATGCAATCATTGAGAACCATTTCAACAAAGGTATTATCAAGTATATACCCAAGGCCACTGATTCCAAAGTGACTATGAGATGGAACCTTATCACTATGTTGAGTGTCTCATGTAATAGTCTTACCAAATCTCAACACTCATAATCAAGCATATTCTCTTATTATTTTATCAAACATGGGCATAATTGTTTCATGACAGGGATATTCATCATCGACAATATTGTTGCAGTTTGTGATGGCCTGGAATGGCCCAGTCATTATAGCCATAACATCCTATTCATCACAACCAACTTCGAATAAAACTTACAATATAGTGGGGTATCCCTTTATTCTACCTCTTACATTTGAGCCAATTTCTCTCTCTAAATGCTATTAAGATATTATTCACCAAGACCTAACCTTGTCTCTCTCTTAATGGGTAAAACTAGAGTTAATTTTCTTTTTATCAATTTTCCAAATGGAAGCCAGTGTATGTCTGATAGCTCATAGGGTCGAGCAAAGTCTCATTAAAGTGGATTCATCTACACAAATTGCATCCAAATCAATTTATGAATGGGATAAAACTCAATGTTTTAGAACAAGAGTCAATGGATAATGTGTTATGGATTACTTAGGCATTTTCTACAAGGCCCTAAGCTCTAAACATTCAATGAGTGAAAATCTATTGCTATAAGTAGATCTCACATGCCAAACTGACTTAAAGGTAGAGCTCACATAAGATTCCAAATTGACTTAAAACACAAGGGTGGGCTTGGGTCAAGTCAAGCTAGATTTTCAAATTCCTAGGCATTCCTCTCTCTTTTCAAGCAAAACTTGAGGAATAATGGGACATGCTTATCCAAATTAGGAAAAGAATTTTGCTAAATGGAGTTATAATCCAAAGACCTTAGCAACACAATTTCATATCTTCACTAAGTGTTGGCTCTCATACATGTTATTATTTATTGTAGATGCCCTTGGTTACTTCTTTGAGCCAACTTTGAAGGAGGGGATGGTTTTCAAATTTTCATAGATTCAAGAGAATTTCATACACATGGAAGGAATGGAGTGGCTTGGGTATCCCTAGAACTCCCACTCCAACCCTTCCCTATATGCTAAGTGGATTTTTTGTGCTCTGGAAGGAAAAGAAGGAAATTACATTCACACAGTAAAAATTTCTATTGGGGATTGAACTTTAAATCATTTATCAATGAGCATTACCCCAAAAAAATTTAAGATTAAAAGTACCTTTATGGCCCATATTATATGGAAATATTTTAAGGTTATAAAGAAAACCTCCATATAATCCACATTCGCATCCCCCATAGTAAATGACTTTTGATAATCAACTTGAGTCGTGAAAAAATATATTCTGATTATACCAATTCCCCAACTCTGCATAGTCATAGGTATTGATCTGGTGTAGTCACTTTCTTCACATCCACATCCCATAAAAGAAATCGCTCCATTGGAGATCAATTACCCTAAACTGTGGATCTCCACCAAACTCGGTAGCTTATGTGAACTCAAAAATTTTATTCATCTAGAAAAATATAGAAATAACATATTGTTTAATCAAGCTCTTGTCATTAGTGACTTTTGTTGGGTTGTAGATCATTGTCTAGACCTAGAATCATAATAGGTGGCCTCATCCTCTAGCCTATCCTCAAAATGATAAGCTAAACAAATCTCCATCAATAATTTCTAAGAGTGAGAAGCAACAAGAGAATAATCACTGTGAGTTTAGTGCCCCAAAGACTCTGCCAAAAAAAAAAGCAATGGAGAAGCCACCACCAACATAATGACAAGGATGGGATGGCCACCTGAAGATCTAATACCAATTGTTATGATGTACTATTGGTTAGGGCCTTTAATTATGTACTTTCCTTGACTTTGGTTTTGGTGTGCCACATGGAACTTTACCAGCTAGGTGTATTAAGGGCAGGTTTGAGACTTTATATGGGTTTATTTCAAACCCATTTTATTTCCCTTAGTAACACCATTTTTGGTTGAGAATCACCATGTGTGTATTGTCATCATTAATAATAAAAAGAAGCATTATCCACCAAAAGCAAAAAAAAAAAAAAAGGTCTCAAGCTTTCATTCCTAAACTTGAATGCATTTTTCAACTCAATGTTTTACCAAATAAACACAAGTCTTCAATCACACACAAAATAATTAACAGGTCCAAAAGGGTTCCTTCACTTTGGTAGAAAACAAATCAAATAAAAAAATATCACCAAAAACTCGCTCGAACTCAGGTATAAGTCAAAAAATCCACATAAACTCCCAAATTTTTGAAACTCAACAAAAACTTGGTTGCAAATAATTTTTTTTATAAAAGCAATAAGTTCCAATTGACTCAAGAGACACTCAAAAGAAGACATTTTCACCCAAAATGTGAGTATTTGAAAAAAAAAATTGATAATTTTTGTAGAAGTTAATGTGCTGAGCAAGCATGCATTCATGATTCAATTCATTATTTCTTGATTGTTTCCAACCCTATTATCATTATAAAGGGCATAATAAAAACTTGAATTAGTTTCAAGAGGGAAGAAGATGCCATACCTGATATTGGATGTTATTAACTATTTTTGAAACATGAATAGATTAACAAATGTCCATGGAGCTACAGGGGAAATATACCAACAATATTTGTATATTTTGAGACAAATACAAATCAAATAATGTTTGACTTCAAAAATAAATCGCAAGATTTCAACCAAAAATATGAAAGATAAAAGTCATTTAGACAACACCAATAATGTATTAATGATAATCACAAAACCATGAACTAGTTACTTTTCTCAAAATACATTTTGTCCATATACATGGAATATATTACTTTTGTCCATAAATTTGTCTCCCATACAAAAAACCGTAATCATTGCAAGTTGGGGAAAAATAAATCATTAATAGGTTCTTCTCTTTAGTGAAAGAACCATGCAATGACAGATCCATCCACGAAAAATTATAACAACAACCGATTCACATACTGGGGATCTATATTGATGGTGATCAATGATTTCTATTGTAGTGGATGGTGATCCTATGTCATATTTGACATCTACATATGTGCTTAACAATGCTCTGGACATATTTTCAATGTATGCAGAGTGATTGATGGTAAAATATTGAAATTGACAACTCCAATTTATTGCTTCCTTATAAAGTAGTTTTAAATTGTACTTCTGAACCCAATAGATGCCTTTCATCTCATTACATATCAGCTCTGAGTTGGTGAGGACTTCAATATCATTGACATCATGTTGTTTTGCCTCTTTTAGACCTTCAACAAGGGCAATGTAGTATGCCTCATTGTTTGTAGTCATTCCAGACACTTCTCTCTTTACATGAAATAAATGATTTGTTGTCATATTGTAAAGGACAAATTTAACAATTGTTCGACTTGGATCTGGAGAGCAGGACCCTTCAATTCATAAACGCCACTTTTGCACCATTTATTACACTTAAAAGACCTAGAAAATAAGATAAACAATAAATTCATGTTAAACAAGTAGACAATTATCTATTTCTTAATACTCAGCATGTTTTTCAATGATATATAATTTGAAAAAATCAGTTATCTATTCCTAATCTATTCCATTAATTGCTAATCAATTAAATAGTCATAATCATTCCATTCTTCTTTCCTTTCATGCCTTTCAAATGTCACCTAAATTGATGGT